>JAJKKK010000093.1:0-196622 GCA_022432375.1 Nemania sp. FL0031
TAATATAAATAATAAAAACTATAATTTATATTATATTAAAAATATAATATTAAAATATAAAACTTTAAGTTATAATAAATATTAAAATATAAAAAAACTTTATTTTATTATAAATAATTAATATAATAAATATATTATAATAAATAAAAAAAAACTTTATAATTTAATAATAATTAATAAAAGCTTTATAAACTATTAAAATAATAAAATAAAAAAAAATAAAAAAAATAATTTTTATATTAAAAACTATAATAAAAAGCTTATATTAAACATTATTAATATAAAATAATATAATATTATTTTAAAAATATTTTAGTTATAAAAAAAACAATTTTATAATAAATTAAAAAATAAAAAAACTTTAATAAAAAAAGCTAAAAAAAAAACTTAGTTATTATTAAAATATATAATAAACTAATATATAAGCTTAAAAAAATATTTTATATAAAAATAGTTATAAAAATATTAAAGCTAAAATATTATAAAAATTTTTTTAAAAAATACTAAAAGTTTAATAATTTATTTAATAATAAAAATAATAATATAAAATTATTATAATATAACTAATATAAATATTATATTTTTTTAATATATAAAAAAATATTATAATATTTTTTATTATATTAAATAAATAAAAAATAAATTTAAAAATTAAAAAATTATTTAAATAAAAATATATATAAAAAATTTATATATAAGTTAGTTTTATTAATAAAATTATTATTGCTATAAATATTTAAAAAGTTAAAACAAAATAAAAAACTTAAATAAAAACTATATATAAATTATTAATATTTTAATTTAATTATAAAAAAAAAACAAAAAACTTTTATTTAAAATTAATAATTTTAAAAATAAATTATATAAAATAAAATAGTTTATTATATTAAATTTATTAAAAGCTTATTATTAAATTAAAATTATAAAAAATAATAAATAAAAAATAGCTTTTAAAATATTATATAAGCTATATAAATATTTAATAATATTTTTTAAGCTTATTAATATATTTATAAGCTTTTAAACTATAATTATAAATTATTTAAACAAATAAATAAACTATAATTAAATAGCTAAATTAAAAACTTAATATATAAATAAAAAAATAAACAATAACTTTTTATATAAAAAAAAAACAAGCTATATATAAGCTATATATAATTTAGTTTTTTTTATATAATTAATTATTAATAATTATATATTAATAACTATATATAGCTATTAATAAACAATTAATATAACTATTTAACAATATATATAATTATTAATAATTAAATTTATTATATATAGCTATTTTATTGCTTTATTAATTATTTTATTAAGCTATAATATTAATATAAAATAAGCTATTAATATAAAAATATAAGCTATTAATAGTTAATATAAATTAATATATTATTTAATATATAAAGTATAAAAAAAAACTTTTTAACTATTTGTTTTTTATATAAAGTATTATAATAAAACAATTAAACTTTATTATTTTTTTAAAAAAATTTAAAAAAAGCTTAATTTAAATAGTTTTTATTATATATAGCTTATAAATATATTATTAAAGCTGTTTATAATATAATTTTTTTTTTATATATTGTTTTAAATAATAATAAACTTAAAGTTTAACTATTAAAACTATAATTATAAATATATTATAAAAATTTATTAATTAATTTATAATAATATATTTAAATAATATTTTAATTTATTTAAAAATAATTAAAAAATATAAAAAATATATATAAAAAGTTTTTAAAATATTTAAAAATATAAAATTAAAAGTTTATTTTAAAAAAAACAAATTTTATAAATAAAAAATAAATTTTTTAAAATTTACTATTATATTAAAATAAATATATATTTAAAAGTTTAAAATAAAAGCAATTAAAAATTAGCTAATATTAAAAAATATAAAAAATATTTAATTATTTATTAAATTTATTAACTATATAAAATTATTAATTATAAAATTTAATAAATATATAATAATATTTATAAATTTAATAAAAAATATAAAAATATTTTAATAAAAATATAAAAAATAAGCTTTATTTAATAAAATTAAATAGTTAATATTAAAAAATTTAATATTATAATTATTAAACTTAAATAAAAATTATAAAATTAAAATTAATATTAATAATAAAATAATAAATAAATAATTAAACTAAAAAAATAAAAATAAAAAACTATATTTAATAGTTTTTTTTTTAAAAAGTTTTTAAAATTTAAAATAAACTATTAAATTTATAACAAAAAACTAATAATAATAATAAAAATATTTAAATAATAAAAATATTATTTAATTAAAACAAAAAAATTAATTAAAATATTTTTAAACTATAAAAACTTTATTATATTTATAATTATAAAAAGTTTTTAATAAAACTATATATTTATAATTAACTTTATTATATAAAAATAACTAAGTGTAAAAAGAAAATAAACGTTATATATTTAACGTTTTAATAAAAATTAAACTATAATAAAAGTTTTTAATAAATAATAAATTAAATAAATAAAGTTTTTATTATAGTTTTATTTTAAAATTTATTATATTAAAAAAAAAATATAAAAACAAATATTTTTAATAAAAAAAATAATTATTTAAAAAAAAAATAAAAAAAAGCTAAGTTTTATTATAAAAAAAAAATAATAAAATATATATATTTATTATAATAAATATTAATATTAATAATTAAATATAATAAATAGTTAAAATTATTTTAATAAAATAAAAAACATATAATAAAAAAAAATATATATTATTAAAGTTATAAAAAAAATTAATTAAAAAAATATATAAAAATATATTATTAAAATATTAAAAATAATTTAAAATATTTATATAATTAAAAAAAACATATAATTTTTTTAAAGCATAAAAAATTATAAAAAAAATATTATAAAAATATAATAAATATAAAAAAGCTAAAATAATAAAATATAAATTATATAAACTATTTTAGTTAATAAAAATATTAAATAAAATATAAAAAACAATTGTTTTTAATTTTATTATTAAATTATTAATATTTAAAAAACTAATAATAAAAATAATATATAATTTTATTTTAATTATTATAAATAAATTAACTAAATATAAATTATTTATATTATATAAAAAAATTATATTAATAAAAAAACTAGCTTATATAATTAATTAATATATTTTTAATAAATATAAATATTTAAAAAAAATTATTATTAATTAAAAATATATTATAATATTTAAATATTATTAATTATTTATAAAAGCTTTAAAAATAAAATATAATATATTAATAATATATTATTTAAAAATAAATAGTTAAATAAATAAATTAAATTAAATATTAAAATAATATTTATAATATTATATAAATAAAAAATAAAACAATTAAATAAAACTATTATTAATAATAAAATATGCTTATAATATATTAAATAATAAAATAATAAATATATTATTATTTAAAACAAATTATAAATTTAACTTAAATAAAAAAACATTATATAATAAAACTATAATATTTAAAACAATTATATAAACAAAAAATATTATAAAGTTATAAAAAAAACTATAATAAAAACTATAATTTTTATAATATAAAATAAAAAATTATTAAAATAATTAAAAATTATTAAAGCTAATTTTTTAAAAAAAAATAAAGTTTATTTTTTATAATAAAATATTAAAATAAAATAATTAAACAAAAAATTTAACTATAAATAAATTAAACTATTTAAAATTAATAAAATAATTTTAATAATTAATTATAAATTTTTATTATTAAAAAAAATAAAAATATATTTAGTTTTTTATATATTATTATTTAAAAAAACATTAAATAATATTATATTAAAAATAAAGCTAAAAATAAAACTAAATATTAATAAATATAAAATTAAAAAAATATTAAATATATATTAAAATAAAACTTTAATAAAATATTTAATAAAATAAAAAAAATATAAATATTTAAAAAATATATAAAAATTTAAAAAATATTTATAAAATATTACATAAAAAATAAAACGTTTTTATTAATAATATTTAAATTAATTAAAGCTAAAAAAACAAAATTATTTATTTAAATAAAAAAAAAATTTAATATAAACTAATTAAATTAAAAATTAATAATAAAAAATAAATAGTTTTATTTATTTATTAAGCAATTTTACTTTTTTTTTAAACAAATAAGCTTTTTTATTATTTTAATATTTTTAATATTATAATAAATTAGTTTAATATTATATTGTTTTAAAAATTTTTTTTATTTAGTTAAATAAAACAAATAATTAATAAAAATATAAAGCTATTTATAAGCTTTTTTTTTAGTTTTATTTAATATATTTTTTTTAATTATTAAATAATTATATTTTTAAAAAATAAAACTAAAAATATTATAAAAATAATATATTTTTATATAAAATTAATATTTTTTAAAACTAATTAAAATATAATAAAATAAACTTTAAATTTTTTACCTAAGTAAATAAATAAACTACAACTAAATAGCTAAGCTAAAAGCTTAACATATAAGCAAAAAAATAAGCAACAACTTTTTTGCATAAAAAAAAAGCAAGCTACATATAAGTTATATATAGTTTAGCTTTTTTTATATAACTAATTACTTACAACTATATATTAGCAGCTATAAACAGCTATTAATAGCTATTAGTATAGCTTTTAGCAGTATATGCAGCTGCTAACAACTAAATTATTATATATTAGTTATTTTACTGCTCTGCTAATTGCTTTGCTAGGTGTAATATAGTTGCAAACAGGCTACTAATATAAAAATATAAGCTGCTAACAGCTAGCAAAATATTAATATATTAATTAACTTACAAAACGCAAAAAAGCATTTTTAACTACTTATATGTTATATTATAACGCTATAACAAAGCAATTTAACATTTATTACTTTTTTTAAAAACTTAAAAAAGGTTTAAATTTAGGTGGTTTTTACTATATATAGCCTATAAATATGCTATAAAGCTTTTTATAATATAGTTTTTTTTTTACGTACTACTTTAGGCAGCAATAAACTCGAAAATTAACTATTAAATAAACTTTAAATTTAATAATAAAAATAAAAAAAAAACATATTAAAATTTAAACAAACAATTAAATTAATATAAACTATAATATTATAATATTATTATAAATAAATATATAATATATAATTAAATATATTATAAAAAAAAATAATAAAAAAATAAAAAAAAAAAACATATTATTTATTAAAAATTAAAAATAATAAAAAATATTATTTATTAAAAACAATAAACTTAAAAAAAAAATAATATTATAAATTAATTATAAAAAAACTAATTAAAAAAACTAAAAATAATTAAATTAAAATAAAATATATAAAAAGTTATATTTTAATTAAAAAAATATATATATATTATATATAAAATAAACATTTATAAAATTTATAATATTAAAACTAACAAATATAATAAACTTATATTTATAAAGTTTATATATTTTATTATAATAAATTAAACAAATAAAACAAATAAATATATTATTAAATAAAAAAATTTTTTAATAAAGTTATATTTATAAAAAAAAAAAATATTATATATAATAATAAAGTTTTTTATATAGTTAATTTTTTTTTATTTTATTTATTAATTTAAGCTTATTTTAAGTTTTTAAAATAAAAGTTATATTTTATAACTATTTATATTTTTATAATATTATTATTTAATAAATTATTTTATAATATTTTATTTTAAAAATATATTTTTATAAAGTATTATAAATTTTATTATTATATAAATATAAAGTTTAATAGTTATAATATTAATTAAATAAAAAAAACTAAAATATTTAATTATTTTAAAAAATTATAATATTAAATTTTATAAAAAAGTTATAGCTTTAATAATATTTAATATTTAATTAATAATTTTAAAAATATATTTATAATTTTAAATAAGTTTTATTAAAAATATTTAAAAAAATTTAAATTTTTAATATATTTATAAAAATAAATATATATAACTATAATAAATAAATTTATTAAAAACTATAAAAATAATAATTATATTAAAAAATTTAATATTAAAAAACTAAAAATATATTATTATAAATAATAAATTTTAATTTAGCTTTTAATTAAAGTTTTAATTTTAATAAAAAATAATATAATAATTTAAAATAAACTTATATTTAATAAATTATATAACTATATATATAATAAAAAAATAATAAAATAATTATATTATTAATAAGTTTTATATATTTTATTATATATATATATAATTATATAAGCTTTAGCTTATTTATAGTTATTTAATGATTTATATTTTATATACTATAGTATAATTAAATGTTTATTGTTAATTAACTAACTTATTAAGCTTTTTATTAAGCCACAATTTGTTAGTTAAACTAACAACGTTTTTAATACTTTTTTTTTTATATAAAGTTTGCAAATTTTTAACCTTTATAATAAAAGCTAAAACGCTAAAAATAGCTTCCTTTTTTATAATAATACTTTTTAATTAAGCTTTAAATAGCCGCAAAAATGCTTTTGTTATGCTTTTATTCCAAGCTGTAGCTATTAAGCCATTTAGCTTGCCATTATATAATAAGTTAACTGATTTATATATTTATTAACTTTTTAAAATGCTTTAATAAAAACTTTTTTTTTAATATTTTTAGTTTTATATTAGTTTATTTTGCTTTAGTTTATTTTAGTTTTTATTATAGTTTTATAAAATTTTAAATATTAGCAATTATTTAAATATATAAAAAAATAAATAACTATAAAATAATATTTATAAATATTGTTAAACCTATTAATATTTTAAATATTAAAATTTTTAATTGTTTTTAGCAATTTAAAAATAGTTTTAGCTAAAGTTTTGCTTTAAAAGCTTACTATAATATATTATTAAATTTAAGCACTTTAGTTGTTAATAATAATAATAATATTATTATAAAACATATAGTAATAATAAAAGTATAGTTATAATAATAGCAATAAAAAATAAAAAAAATAATTGTTTTATAAGTAAAGCTTTTTGTTTACTTTTTATTTTTATAGTTAACATTTTTATTTAAATTTAAATATATATAGCATATTAAATAAAGTTTAGTTAACAAGCTTAAAACGGCTATTTTTTTGCTACTTTTTTAGCTAAAGTTTAGCAATTAAACATATAATAAAAAAAAGTTTAGCTTAACATATATGCTAAGTTTGTTTTTAAGTTTAAAGCTACGTTTGTTATATAAACGGCTATATAAAATAGTTTTAATAAAGTTATTAAAAATCTATATTATATTTATATTACTTATATAAATAATTATATAACAATAACTATATATTTATAACTAACTTTATTATATAAAAATAACTAAGTGTAAAAAAAAAACAAGCATTATATATTTAACGTTTTAATAAAAATTAAACTATAATAATAATATATATAATTATATATATTTATATATAATTATAAGTTATTTTTATATTTTTTTTTTTTTTTTAGTTTAAAATTTTTATTTATAAAATTAATAAACTAATATTTTATTATATAATAATTATAATATTATTATTATTTAAAATAATATATAAAAAAAAAAACTATATTATAAAAAGTTTTATAATATATTTATAAATTATATATAATAAAAACTATTTAAACTTAAGCTTTTTTTAAGTTTTTTAAAAAAAATAATAAAGTTTAATTATTTTATTATAATATTTTTTATAAAAAATAAATAATTAAAAAGTTTTTTTTATATTTTATATATTAAATAATATATTAATTTATATTAGTTATTAATAATTTATATTTTTATATTAATAGTTTATTTTATATTAATATTATAATTTAATAAAATAATTAATAAAATATTAAAATAATTATATATAATAAGTTTTAATTATTAATAATTATATATATTATTAAAAAACTATATTAATAATTATTTAATAATTATTTATAATTATTAATATATAATTATTAATAATTAATTATATAAAAAAAGCTAAATTATATATAATTTATATATAACTTGTTTTTTTTTATATAAAAAAATTATTATTTATTATTTTATTTATATATTAAGCTTTAATTTAATTATTTAATTATAGTTTATTTATTTATTTAAATAAAATATTTTTTTAATATTAAATATTTATATATTTTTATTTATTTAATTATTTAATATATTAAAAAATATTTTTAATATAAATTTATTATTTTATATTTAAATAATTATTAATTAATTATTAATTAATTATTATTAAATTATTTTTTTTAAAAATTTTTATTAAGTTATTTTTTTTTAATAATAATCGAATATTAATCGATTATTAATTATTTTAATTTTTAATTTTATTTTTAAATTACTTAACTTATACTAGTGTTTTAGCGCTGCCGATCAGGTCCACTTATATTGCCCAATTTGGGTGGTGGTAGGTTGATCAACCCCCCCCACTGGTCACCTTATGTGTGTACTCTTTCCATCTCTCCTCTACGAATGAGTGCGCTCCATGTATACACCATAATAGCACAGGATTTGTGACGGCGGCGCAGTAATAGCACCCATATGCATGCACAGCCACAGCCACTGCCTAGCTCTAAATTGCGCAGCCTACCAGAGCTTTTATTAACCCACAATCCTTAGTAGAAGTTCTTCTCTTTTGCTCTATTCTTAAAGGTAGGCACATGGCTCGTTCTACTAATGGGAGTAGTTAGTATTTCACGAGTGTCAGAAGAGTAGTCCCAGAGCGCATAGAGAGATCCGCTGCAGCTTGTAGATGTATAGGTTAGGATTCAATAGAAAGAACAACTAATCCTAACCTTCTAGGTGAACCCCTAAGTGTCCTTCATATGATATTTAGCTAGAACTATCCAATAACCCACCTTTAAAGCTCTCGCTATATCGTCACCCAGCGGGTTAATGCTGCCAAATAAGATGATTAAACGCCCATAAAATCTTTCGGTGCCCTTAGATAGATCCTACTAAGGTCCAAAGTCGCCCGAGGAGGAACTGCGGTTGAGCGTCTGAGAAAGACAAACCTTTCTGAATGGGCCACTTTCGGGTCCCAACAGGCCTCGTCCGGCTAGAGTACCAGAGGTGGTCAGACATATGGTGAGACGATGCGGGTGATCTGACCAGGGGGTCAGATTGATTACCTAAGGAGAATTTGACCAAAATTCGTTAATTTTTCATATAAATAGCCTACCCCTAGTTCTAGATTACAGCCAGAAGGCTGTTAACTACGCCAATACACAATACGCTCTTTTTTCACTTTTTAACCTGTTTCTTTTGTGAAAACCTTTAGATGGCTTAAAGAATGGCGCTGGCCAGGCCTCTAGAGTACGGCTCGTTAACCTAAGTCGTTTCAATGGCCCCTTCGTTCCATGACAAAACCCTGGGGGAAGTAGCAGCGGTTCTTTTGTATCGACCATCTTCGGTCTTGCAGCTGTATCGCTAAGATCCATCAGTGCAAAAGCGACCCCTCGAAGCAGAGTTCAAGGCATCCATGGAGAGATGGTGCAAGGCGTTGGTGGATAACACCATACAATTCATCCAAGACCAACCACAAGAACTATACCCGAAAAGAGATATTAGGCGATTGATTTCCTCTCGAGATTCACCTAGTGTCGATGCCAAAGTCATACATACATCTCGATCAGTTTGGGAAATACTTAAGCTACCTAAATCTTCTAAAGAATCATTCAATCTGTTACGTGATAGTGCAGGTATTTAGGTTGGTAAACTCTAAGGGGCTTGGGTTAATTAAGGAAATAGTCGGTTAAATTTTCGTTATTTTTCTAATATAAGGTATTTGGCCATAGCCTAGCGGTAGTTTTCCCCCGGTTATTAATTAACAGAATGCTATAAATAAACAATGGAAGATATGCTTAATCTTCAATTTGAATTAGTAGCCACCAATAATATGAAGCCTCGCCGCTATAATGTGCGGTAGACTGTGGATGAAGCTCCTGATATGGCATTCAGGGATATGAATCACTTAGCTACTAATGCCTTTGATACTAAAGGTCGCTTCTAGCTACATAAAAACAGCCCTTCACTCCTCTAACCAGGAATCAAGGGATTAGTAGTCATACGTACACCTGGTCATTCAATGAATACTAGGGAGACCTTCGCAAAACGTCCTGCTTTATCCAATCTTTGCAGAATATAAGCTTCTATAACCCCACTGCCCTAAAGTTACTTCGCTAACGGCAGTGCGCCCAGTAGTACAGTAGTCTCCAAGCAGGTTGATTTGAGTACGGTCTCGGAAAGACTTTATATTTTCCCAGACGTATGATCGTTTAGCTCAGTACAGCCTCGTGTATAACTCGGGAGCAGCCAGTGGCACCTGACGCTGGAAGTCGCTCGGCCACCTCCATTACCCTAGGATGCTTTTGATAAATGATGATCGGGAATTGCGCGTTTAGTGACGGAGTTGTTGGCTATCCAACACGAGGTTAATAGAAACAATAGCAAAAAAAAAAATAGTATTTAATGCGTGTTGTGTTAAGAATAACTATATCCACTCGCGAATCGAAAGAAACCGTCCAGCCAAGGCAAGGGCCGTTAGAGCGATCATAACTATGGCCATTCTGATTCATCAGTTCCTTCTGATTCATCAGTTACTTCTGAGTCTTGCCCAACTTCGTCGCCGGGGAACATTGCAATCATGTCCAGGCCCTCCGGACCCCCCGGACTCCCACCAACTTGTACAATTATTGGCTCCGACTTCGACTCTATCTTCAATTTATCACGGATGTTTTGATCGACGTCCTCTTGAGACCGGGGGACGAGCCCGACCGTCTCGTTAAGTTGCGCCACAGTAAATTCCGGCAGGCCTGGAAGTTTAGGCGGTGTGGGTTTAGGGTCGTCGAACTCATTCAGCCAGTTTCCAGCTGTGGAAACCATGAACAGATTCCCCAAGGGCCCCCAGGTTCCATCTTTTAGTATACTCACCACGAGAGCCAGCCCAAGGTCCAGCCAATCCGCGCCGTCATTAGAAGCTAAAGGCTTAAAGAAAAGGCACCCTGTTGCAAGGTTACTTATAAAGCAGATGGAATATGGTCGAAAACGGTGTACTTACCAAGAGGATAGACGAGCAACTCTTGATTCTCTTCATTATCGCGAGCATACCGAATTCCACAAGCATACGGATGGATGCAGACCACGTGATAGGCGTCAACGGTGGCGTCTGCTGCCGGGGGGGGACGGAGAGTTCGACCACCGACTCGTAAGCCCAATCGAAAGTCATCATATCTGCACTGTAGGTCTTGTACTTCGCTGGGGCGGCAGCGAGTTTCGCGGATGATGTCCTTCAACTGCTGCGCAGCGTTATTTCCTTGTATGAAGTCCGCGCCATGGATTGATTTCGCCAAGGCAGCTAGCGATGAATCTGGACGCCCTTTTTGGATCCGTTTCCTCAACCATTGATAAAACGCCCATTCATTCTCGCTACCGCCAAGTTCTTTCCTTATGCGATCATTCCATTCGCCAAAATCCTTCAGACCGTTCTTCGGGGCAGCTATGAACTCGTTGCGCAGTGTCTCGAATCTTTCCTCCATGGAAGGCCCCACAGCCTGCTCTACCTCGAAAGTCTTGGACGTCATGGGCGAAGTGGGTCGAGGGGAGTCCTCGCCGGTCGGGCTCGATGGAATACGGACGGAGGTGGAGGTAGAGGTCAAGGGAGCGGTGGAGGTAGAGTCGGAGTTGTAGACAAGTTTGGGTAGACAGTCCGTACTGCTAGTCATAGTGCCAGATTGACTTATTATTATTGCACAAGGACAGAAGTTTAGCTAAGTAGGCTAGTTTGCTAGGTTAGCTTATATAGGCCAGGCTGGGGACCGTGCACGCCACTCTTAGGTTTAGTTCCGTAATACAAAGTGATTGACAACTGGTAGTTGGAAGGAACATGATCACAGGGTGGGTCTTGCTTTGTGAGTCATATGACAGGTCGGCAGACTGTTAGGTTAGCAGACATACCACCTGGTAGGAAGTGAGGATACCTCCTGGTGAGACAAGACCTTCATAGGAAGGTCCTGGGGGAGGCCCTGAAAGGCCCTGGATGTGTATATAACCTAGGGAGGGATAGCCCTGAAGGTATTCAGAGCCTTCGCATGTCAATAAAGTCTCATTGAACCCCTATAGTTGGTCCCTGATACAGATATCGTGGTTTTATACTTAACATTACACTAGAGAGATCCCATATGAGAGCGTAGTTTTTAAAGATTATTTTTTTTATATTTATTTTTTTTTAAATTGGTATATTTTTATTATATTAGTAAATAAAAACATTTTTTCATAAATTAAATCATATAGTTAACCTTTGTTTTACTTATTTATACCTCATTCGCTAAAAACAAAGGCATTATCAGGACCGAACTGAACACCCACCAACTTTATCCTCGCTATCATAGTCAGTGGAACCGTCTCGAAACGCGACTAATCGCCCCGACATAATATACGATTTCCTTAGTGACTGAAGTATAGCCACTTTTCGTCTTGAAGTCGAAGTGTTGGGCGAAGACCTGGAGGGAAATTGAGGGATTGTTTTGTGGCTAGCAAAAGTGAGGCAATTTGTGTGACTAGTAGATTGCCCGCATTGCTCTAAGCTCTAGGTAATGTCGGCCTTTGGGCCTGTTTCACCATCTCCTCTCTGTACGATTTCCTCATGCTCTACGGCACAGCGCCCTTATGCAACAGTGCTAGGGGACTTTCCATCAAACCTCTACAGTATTTATATTCTAGGAAAGTCGAGGAATGTGGCGAAATAGCGGACCCCTAAAGTACTGTTCCATGTGATGTCGCATTATTTATCCAATATATTCGTTATCATGTTATAGATAAATCACTACCCTTCCCCCCAAACCACGTAGATGCGCATGTCAAGCATAATAAACAATCGCGCAACAAGCCTCTTCTTCTACAAACCCACACACCCCTCCCATTTCCCTTCCCTCACACCCCCTTCTCCTTCCCACCCGGCCTATCCAACCAACTCCCCAGCAGCGCGCAGCCGGCCGCGAACCCAAACAGGGGCGCCTGCGGGAACCCAGGGCCGCCGAACTCGGGATCGAGCCCCATGGTTCCCGGGTAGAGGATGGCGCACAGGCCCGCGAGCCAGTAGATGGACCCCGTGAACGCGGCCGCCCCCATGAACTCCCGCTTCAGCTGTGGCGACGTCGCGCCGCGCCACGTGTAGAACATGGTCGCGACGCCGAGGAGGAGTGAGAGGGTGATCGTCTGGCCGTTGTGGAACCTAGGGGGGCAAGTTGATTGTTTGTTAGATTGGTAAGTAGGTAGTGGATTGGTTATCTAGCTTAGGGCGAGTTTAGGTAGGTATGTGGGTAAGTTGATTAGTTCCGGCCCGCTCGTGGAACCCGGGCCGGGATCTGTCTGGGGAGGTGTGTGGTTTGTTTGTCCCAAGACTCTGGTCTCGGGTACGGGGGCAGGGAGGTAGGTAGCTCACTTGGCATGCGGCGGCCAGTTGGGGTTGAACATGTGCGTGGGGCCGTAGTCGGCAATGGGAGCTCCGACGAGGAGCAAGATACCGTCGATGGTGAGTAGGATGCGGCCTAACATTATGTCTGGCTATCCCGTGGTCGCACAAACAACCTGTATATATAATATATAAAAAACGCCGATGTTGGAATTGGCCTCTTGAAGCTCTCAATAAACGAAACTCGAGATTGATCAGCCTCAAATGATACCTACTTCCAACTCTTCCCCCCCCTTTTCAATCACCAGTGACGGCAGTTAAACGTCCTTATAACGTCAAGCTAAGCACCGGGTCGCTGAGCCCTAGAGCGAACCGCCGAACCACTATTCCGTCCTTGGCGGCTCGCTTCCCCGAACACGTCCGCGGAACTAATCCGTATTTGTCCAATGTCATGGTCTTAGGCGTTTTCACAGGACCAGAAATAGACCTACCGGAAGTCGGGTCCTTCTCCGCACACCGCACCGCATGCAAGCCGCATTTTGTGTCGGCCAATTTGGCCGTCTGGGGATATTGCGGTCAAAAGTAACCGCCGAGGTCTACTATGAAAGAGGTTCAAAGCATTGTAAATCTACAATTCCATAATGCCACTAATTCACGAAGCTGTCAAGCTGCTAGTCCTAGTTGTCTCCTTTAAGAGATACACATGACATGATAAATAAGCAATTGTTAATCATGGATTCGGACGACCCAACATCATCTCGTTCTCCGAGTTGAAGTCCGAGCATGATGCTGGAAACTGGATCTAGTGGCTGGATAATACTTACGCCACAAGTAATCCCTGCTCTGCTATGTCCGCTCAAGACCGCATGTCGCGGTTAGGTACTTGGCTTAATAGAAATTCCAATTCCCGGTACGAATACAGTTGTTCATTCGGCTTCCTAAATCATATTCAATAACCATTACGATTGATAGTGGTATTTGGTCCAAGATGTGAGTTAGATGGTATACAAAATACAAATCTTAACTACTCCATATGCAACCTCCTTCCTATAGTGAGGATCCCTGAATACATCCCACCACCAGCTCCAAATCGAATACCAGGCGCCTAGCTTCGTTAAAACTCGTCACTATCGAGATTTCCTCCAGGATCTTTGTCTTCATATCATCGGAACCCGTCGCCCTGAGTAGGGCTGTTCATGAAAGAACGGACCAAAAAAGAACAGATGGCCAGAAAGAGGCCGGATATCTTCCCTCATAAATTGAACACCGGCTAATCGAATGCATAAAGGCGTAAACTCGACACTATTGTCCATTCCCATGAACCCACCCCACGATGAAGTCACCATTTCATCACAGTGGATGACCTTATATTGCCGTTCTTATTCATCATACCGTCGTATCGATCGTAGAGGACACTTACTTCTCGGTGTGTCCGTTGTTGAGGAGCATCTCCAGCACAATCTGTTGGCCGGCAACCTCTGGGTGTGCCATCGCGATCTTCACAGTGCCCTTTGAATCCAGTCCATTTTCAACCACGTTCGTACGACCTCCGTGCCCATTCACATTATAGAACCCGCCAGTGGGGCCCCTGACACCGTAGTCCAAGGCCTTTACATCTCTGCCGGCAATGATTTGACGCAATCGACCATTCTCCGCATTTCGTACTTCAACGTAGTCGTCGTTGAAGAGAATTAGATACTGTCCATACACCGTAGCACCCTTGGCTTTCTTTTGCTTGCCAGAATATTCCATAATGACACTCCGACTGACATCGCCATATTTGTCGACATAGACTGCACAGTCTTCGTACGCGAGGATATACTCCTGGTCATTGAGTCGGAACATGCCTAGGGGCCGTTGGTCCTTAACACGGGTCGCGATGCTGGCGATAGCCGGTTGCTTAGTATCCGGTACGGACATCGGCACTTTCTTGTCGAGTGTCATAAGTTCGAACCCTTTAGCCGTGGATATAGCGATGTAGGAGTGGAAGATGTTGAGTGAATAGCATTCAACAGGAAGATAAAACTCATCGTAGTCTCTGAATGTTTCGGTAGCACCACTTGCGACTCGTCGGGATCCACCAAAGAGTCTTGATTTCTTTTCTGTCGCTTTCTGATAAACGGGCTCAAGAATCTTGAAAGTGCTATGTAGACCCTCCTTCTTCTTATAAAATACCAGCATCCGGTCCTTCATACGAGCTGTCGCGAAGAACGTTACATCTTTAGCCAACCTTTGTGGCGAGCGACGAGGATTATCACTGGACGGAGTGGGGAAGTGAGAAGGTGGCGCGACAACATCTAATGGATAAGAGATGAGGTTGCGGTCAGAAAGCACGAGAACGACTGAGAATTCCTCGAGCACAGCAATTTGTGTGACACGGCCTATCGAGATCGTCTATCAATGCGTTAGTATCCCTATTCGGAAAATGTGCTGTAGTATTTACCTTGCTCCAGCCTCTTTGGTCGCTAGCCTCAGCTACGCAAACACCAACCTCCGTACCGACTGCTACCATGTTTTTCCCAAAGGCCGAGAAACCAGTAGCACAGTACACGGCAGCCCGTGATATAGCTGGGGGACCCTTTCCGGGCCCGACCGTTTTTTCCAACTCGCGAATAGCCCTATCTAGTGGCGTGCCACGGATGTGCACACCGCTCATATACTTACCCACGCTAGATATCGAGTCATATGCAAAAGCACTATCAGCCATAACACGCAATTTGAAAGGTTCAGCATTTTGAGCGTGTAGAGCTTTAGCATGACGTGTCTTAGCCTCAATAATCCTATCGCACCAGTCCTGACGTGACTGTGCAGATGAAGCGAAAAGAGTGTAGACCTCATGACCTAGGTGTTTGACGCGAAAAGGATAAAGAATTTTTCCCTCATTATCGCCTGAATTCATGGGTGCAAGCCTGTTCATAGCCGAGCCAACAGAAGAACTTGTTGCAGTGTGTTCTAGGCCGGGACGCTCAGTTCCGTTCGACATGACCTTATTGAGCTTGGTATCCGACCCCGCGTTGGTAGAGCGAGTCAACGGCGTGGCAAGGCCTTTCTGTTTAGATATAGGATCGTCTTGGCTACTCTCCAGGAAGAGTAGAGGCATTGGAATCGGCTATAAAAGATTAGCAATGATATCGCATTATCGGTGCGGGCAAAACTCACCTCCTTTGATACATCATACTTCTTATCGTTTCTGGCGTCACGAGACAGAACAAGTTTAGCGAGAATCAGATAATGGTCGAAAAGTAGAGCATGTGTATCCACCCATCTTACGCCTTTGGAGCCCATCCGCTGCAGGTCGCCCTTCAAGATTAGCTCTCGACCCAGGTGGTCCAGGTGTAGGTCGGCATGGAAGCCAGGCCGCATCACGAGCATCTGTTCGAGCTCCATCATGGTTACTTTTCGCTCCATTTCCGCCACCTTTGCGTCACATTCATGCGCAACGGCCTTAATTTCCTCGACTGCCTTGAGCATGTTGGTCTTCTCTTCGCTATCCTGTCGCATTTCTTTTAATACGCTCTCAAGTAGAAGAGGGTAGCGCTGCAGGCGCGTGATTGGCGATTTGATATACGTGTCATAATTTAGACGCTTGGAGCGAGGATCGCTCCTGACCGACTCTAAAAACTGACGAAACATGACGTTCCGATCAGATTCTCTCCGAATTAGAAACGATGCATAAGGAAAGGACGCAGCATACTCGATGTACGCCATTCGAGCTTTCCGAACCCATTCTCGAAATATGTCGCTAAGCCCAGTGAGCCAGGGGCCTTGTTCCTTTTGACGATACTTCATCTGTGCCAACAAATGATCCTTATTAACGCGTTGAACGGCCTCGGCTTTACCGAAAACCGCATTGACGAATTTATCCATTCTCGACTCAGCTATAATCCTCGGTTGCGTGGCCACAAGTCGATCCCTGTATAACAGCCTGAGAACTTCAAGTTGGTCCATAAATAACTCTTCCGAAGTGACACATTCATGCAGAATATTTTGCCTTTTAATCTCATGCTTTGACTTGTCGTCCAGGTTCTCTTTAGTTAGACTGTAGAAACTCGCCCAGTCGAGGGTTTTCGTCCCATCCATCATAAGCTCGTCGAGGTTAGCTTTCTTTAGGGTCCTCATGCAATGGAATGAATAGCATCGCCCGACCACCTCTTGCGATCCCTCAAGCTCCTGGTTTTCGTGCAGTTTGGGCGCATAACAGCCAACGCCAGTCAGCTGCCAGAGTACCCCGGAGATGGAACCATGCCCAAACTTTAGCCATTCCTCCTCCGGCACCAGGATCCCGGCTTGTAGAATAGATTCAATCACTTGTGCGCTGAGGGTTTCTGCGTCTGCGACGTTCATCGTAGGAACTTTCAAGCAAAATAATCTTACCAGGCCATCTTCAACGGTCTTGCGTTTAAGGTCCGGCTCTCCATCCGCCATCTCCCGGATCCAGTTGGCAATTCCAGAAAGCGCCCATGGCTCTGTGCAAGACTGAACATCAACCAATGTAAGCTTTTCAGGCTGAAACTTCCGCCGCCTTCCGCTTGGCAATGTTATCACATCGTAGTTAACAGACGCAGGTGTACCAGTCTGATAACCTTCGTAGATCGATCCTTGCTGGCCCCCATATGAGTGTTGCTGTCTCATATGTTTCATTCTCGTATTACGCTCCTCGGCGGCATCAGTTTTAGACCTCCCAGGAGGTTGGACGATGGGTGAAGTGCTATGGCTAGATAACGAGATTGATCGTTCTACTTGTAACTGCTGCGCATTCTGTCCATAATTGGCATCGGGGCCTGTATAAGAACGGGAATCAGCACTTAGAGAATAGCTGTGTTGCTGGCCGCTTCGGTTTGGAGATTGGATGGACAGCATCGAGCTGCTGTCTGATCCAGGGGGGACAGCCGGTAAAGGCCGGTTTCCAATGCCTGGATGATAAAACATATCAGGATAGTCTTCTTTAAGCGGTGACTCGCTACCGCTCTGCCTTGAGTGAAGAGAAACATGTTCATCGCCGCCGTCGAAGCTAAGTCGATGCGCCCTAGGTGATTGCAGACCACCGCAACCCCCATAGTCTAAGTCGGCCTGTTCGAAAGCGGGGTATTTCGCACTGTCATGGCTTCTCTGGGAGGCGTGGTTACGCCGGATCGCCTGTGCATCGTACTGCATCTGCTCCGTGCTAGGGGGGGAACCAAGGTTATTATCATAGGTGAGGTGACCGTCGTATCCACCACCCATGAGTCCCAAGTCCATGTTCGCATAGTCACTGTCACTACTCGGTTCCTCTGGATGAGTCGGAAGAGCCGGTGGAGCTGCAACTTCGGGTTGACTGAACAACGGAAAAGCGCCGCTACCGGTCGAACTGAAACGACGATCATCTTCCTCTGCTTGCTGTAATGCCCATACGCCTGCTGCGCCCTCGGGATCGCTCTCGTCTCCATCGTCTTCGACATCCTCGAAAATGGCATTGGGGTTCCTAGAATTATTTCTATTGACTGTAGAAGCGGTAGAGGAGTAACGACCGACGCCGGCCTCCTCTGAAGTGTAGGCTGTTGTTGCTGTAGAACGATAACTTGCGTTAGATGCAATACGGCGGACATTTTGCACATCACCATCAGCATATCTTCCGTTCCGTTGATCGTACGCAGCAGACCGGCTACGCTGTGAGGCTCTCGTCCTCCCGAGTTCGGCCTCAATATCTTGAATAATATTATCCTGCGTGAGATGCTCCTGGTCGAGGTTGGGGCGAAAAGTACCGTTAGACCCATACGACTCATACGTAGGGTCTTCGATAGGTCTACTCGGCAATGGCGCATTGGTCGGGTGTCGTGCCAAAGGCGAAGCATGCGGGGAAGGTACCGGGGAAGGCGTTGAATTCGAATCGGACGCAAGATTGAGGAATGAATGCGGATCGCGATCAGAGTAATTCGGGCCAACAGGGATGTGTGATGAGACAGGATATGGCGCTTGGGAGGTCGCGGAAGAATACGAAGATGCCGGAGGGGTTCTACCATTAGCCCAGTATGTTGATGTATGCTGGGACTGAAAGGGTTCTTGAGATGCCGCATAAGAGGGAGCAGTAGTGCCTGTGCTACTACTACTGGGTCCATAGGCGGAAGCGGGTGTCGTCTGGTCATAGCCGGTGTACGTTGTTGGCGGAGTGGGCATCGTCATCTGGGACGAGGCCGGAGTCGACTGAGACCCGTAGGTTGGCTGGGACGGGAAATATGGCGACTGGCTAGTCGGGGAGCTCAATGCTGGACTATTGTAGCTTTGGCTATAACCCGCGTAGGTCGACTGGCGCTGGGGAACTGAAGAATTGGAATAGGCCGCTGGATTGTAGGGAGCGTGCGCAAAGTTTCCTGTCGAAGCAGTTGGACTATACGGTGCGCTTGGTATACTCGGCTGATTCCATCGATGCGGAGGGCGAGGATTTGGGGGTAGAGACGCCGAATGAGAACGAACAAAGGCCTGGGGATTGTAGGTCGAGGGCGTTGGCGGAGTCTGAGCCTGATAAGGATGTTGATAGCCAGACAAGGCGGTATTCGAATTGCCATAGTTCGCCCTGTTGGCCTCGACGGTGGGACTTGCTACCAAAAACAATTCATCTTCCATGCCAAGACCTCTAGCGGTCGTGTTCAAGGTAGGATGGTAGGGCGGGCGTGTCGTAGCAGACGAAAAGCCCGTGGAATCGTCGCCATTGTTGAAACTCGGGGTCCGGACAGGGTAAGTGGTCTGGTCCTGCGAGGCTTGACTTGCGACGGGGTATTGAACGGGAGGGACGTGGCCGTAGCGGCGTTGGTCGTCGCCTCTAAAAGACATGATGAGGCTGCTGTTGCGCGGGCGGGGAAAGCACCGTGTTAAAAGGCCAGGCGAATGAGGGACAAGCAAATGAGCTCACACGGCCGGAGGGAGCGAGAGACGACGGAGTAAGCTTGGTGTGGGAGACCATCGATGGCCAGCCGGGCCGCAAAATGATAGTTGGTTGTTTCCGCCCGATCCCAATAGTATGCGCCACCCGCGCTGGTAATGCCAACAGTATCTAGATAGTAGCCAGCCCACTTTGTTCTGTTCTCCGTGATTTAGTTTATAGACCGTGACCTGGTCGCGAGAGCGTTCGAGGTCGATGCGTGATGTGTAGGTGACCTAATTCCAAAGCCAAAGCATAGACGAGTCCTTATAAGATTACGAGAGAGTACCGTAGGATAAGGCAATGCGATCGGGTCGTCAAGGATCAATCGAGGAGCGCCCGGCGGTAGCTGTTTGATTTTAGTGTCAGCACATTGGATGTCCAAATAAGACGCAGTCAAGTAAGGGATATAAATAAAATAAAAATAGAATATGAATAAAAATTACTTTTCAACATAAAGATAATGCGCACGTCGGTACGCAGCGAAATGATATTAGCGATGATTAATGTACAATAGCCATCGTCCGCAATATTAGGTATACAGAATGAATGGTGTTGCGATGCAAGAAATGGACGACGTATGTAACAGGTGTGTGCAGCGGGTTGTGTTGTTAGGTTAGGTGGGATTGTAGGAGTCGAACACTAGACTACCTAAGGTAGGGACCTAAGGCTACCTATGACAGGATAAGATTAGGTAGGTGTATATGTGGGAGGGTCTGGTGCAAAAAAAAAAATATAGGTAAGTTGTATGTATGTAGAGCTGATCATGTCGAATGTGTGTACAGAAGGAGGAGGAGATGGTGTAGGATCATAATCACACACTAGTGTAGGTACTAATGTCACCGAAACTGGGGCAGGTTCGTACTGTCAGGAAGACAGGTTCGGACCAGGAATGCGACGTTATGTACGTTAGGTCGTAAGGTTGCAGGTTGCCGTAGTGAATTAAACTTTAATCTACCTACCTCAGGCCATCTTTTCCACTTTCTAGCAGGTGCGGTTGTGCTGTGCCGTACGTAGGAAGTATTAGAAGGGTGTCGGAGGATGAACAGAAAGAAGGGTCCTCCAGATAGGTAGTCTTGTCTCCAGCTTGTGGTTGCTGCCCCAGCTTTGACCGACCTAACTATAACCTACCCTACCGGTACCAAGTCACTAACCTGAGTCCCCCCCGCCTTCTGTCACAAAGAGGACCGCCTGTGAGCTGCAACCGATCCAGCCCTACATACCTAAGTATCGTCCGGCTACTTAGGTACCCGCTCAGCCACAAGCTAGACGACTGTTCCGCGTGGCTGAGTGAACTTTCGCCTTTCAACCTACCTATGAGCTTTCGAGGCTTTCTCTGCGTCTGCTCTACGGTTGACAAAAGCCACTCATTGACGAATACCACTATCCATTCGTCCACGTACCCTGCAGTAACGATCAAAGAACAGAGAATTGTTTATTTGCCCATCGAAAAGCCCTGCGGCTGTGACGCATCAATGACCTACCTGCAGTTTCGCACCAACGTCACTGTATGTATATCTACTGGCTCTTGACCGTCTCCTCTGTTTAGGCATTAGGTACCTACTGCTCTCGGTAGTTGGAGCGCCTTTAGTCACACTGTCTTTCATGGTCATTGGTACATAACGCAGTAAACAAGCGGCACGGGCATGCTAGGATCAAAATGCTTGCAACCAGCTTGCCCAGGATAAGCTTTAAATGTCACCTCGAATATTTTTCTAGAAACCAATTGGCAGGTATTCGCCATTTTGACACCTAGGCCAGCTGAATTTCTGTAGGTGCAACCGAGACCCAAAACTGCATGTATTGCAACATACCACAGGGACTGCGCGTACGCGTACATAAGTAAGGTAGCCAGGCATACATACATACAGTATGCTGTAGACACCGTGGATATGCCTCAGTAACTTCTAGTTTCCCCAACTTCATCTTTGTTCGCACGGGCCACACATCCTTACAGCGTGAACAGGCAATTTTTCAGCGGCCCATTCGTAGGGCTGAAATAAGTTTCAACTAACCGAGGCTAGGACCCAGGAACACAGGACTGCCCCTCAATCATATCATCTAGCAGAAGGTTGGCATCTGAAGTCATTACCAACCATAATATGGCTTCAGAGCGGAGAGGATGCGCTGAATGACACATTTCCAGGTCGATGAGCTCCGTTGGCCCATCTAACACTTCCAGGGTCGGAAAGGGAGGCTCCCTCGGCTCCCCGACGCACGCCAATTTGTCAACCGTTGCAGAAGGGTTTCACGCCCTCAGTTTATCAGACCAGGGCCCTAAACGGCGCGTTCTATGGGTCCGGCCTGCGTCTCTGCTGCGTCCAACGTGGCAATGGCCCCCAACGAGCAGACATCACTGTTACGTAGAGGGAGACACGCCATTCTAGATTTCGGTGCTGCGAGTTTGCGGCCTGCTTTTCTCGCCAACACACGTGGGATGGTAAGATTAGGGTGCCGCTCATGCATCGGCGTCGCCGGTCGGCGATCCCAAACAATTCAATGTCAACACGGCCCCGTATGGCTCCCACTGCTTAGCCGACATAAGCCTAAGTCTAGGTATGTAGGTAGGCAGAAGAACTATCGACTGTACAGTAGTTGAAACATGGTAAGATATCAGGCATTCACCTCAAAAGATATAAACATATGCAGGCGTCATAAGATGCAATCCTCTATCACAATGGATGTTCGTACTACCTACCTTCCTGAGTTCGTTCGCCATTCCATTGGCGCATTGGCGCATAGCGCCACCCTCGTATCTCGCGCGCCTCGATGCTTTTGCCATCATATTCGGTGTCTAAAAACAGAGAACATCTGCATCGTGCATCATGAGCGCTTGGCATTTTTTGTTGGGTTAGCTCTACATAGATGGTGATAGATTCTTCCCTCTTGTAACCAAGGGCGCTTGTTTCAGTTAGAGCCAGGCAAGAGCACATACCTATTCTCTATCATAATTCATAACGCACCTATAAGTAATTGCTCTTGTGCTACAGTTTGAGTGACTGCTTCCAACAGAAATAGATCTTATACCCTTCGTTTACTGACTTCTCAAGTCTCGTTAAATCGCCCCCCACGTAGATTAAGTCTAAGTCAGCCAAACCTCAGACGATAGCACATGATAGATCTGTCGCGGAGTGTTTTAGCTTCCAGGAATCGTCACAACTCACCGGATGATTGTAGGCCTAGGACGATTGACCTACCTATAACAACCCCATCATTTAGGTAGTGGTCCGCCAGTACCAATAGAGAGGATTGTTTCCCGCGCTTCGGGGATTTCTAAAACGGGACCTGTGTCTTTTATATGAATCACCGCGATATAACTATTTCACCACCCGGTCCATTGGATTAGCTACCTTGTACAGTAGATAACCACTATCCGTTATCGAGGACGCGGCGACCGAGCATCGGCGCGTTGATTAGCTTAAAGAAGGGCTTAGCTCCGAAAGGTCCCGCGCACGGGAAGATGATATCATTTGTCAGCCCTCCTTTGTGATTATGACGGCAGAGATCTCATCTGCGGGGCACAAGGTGTATCTCTGTCCCTCTGCATTACCTCCTACTATGCGTATGTCCGACCGAGCCCCTCTTGTCCCGCCAGGAGAAGCACTGAGAGGTTAGTACCTTTAAGTAGTGAACAGTCATGGCCGGCCATTAGTACTGTATAGAATAGGCACGTAGAACACCAGTTACTGGATGCCATGTAGCCTATCGTAAACGGCTTCCACAGTGACTAAATACTGTGTCCCGCCTCGTTGTCCAGAACAACAGTAGTACGTACGACGTTAGGTAAGTACTCAGTAGGTATCACCTCCGTCAATAATCCCGTCACCCCTCTTCCGGTCCAGGCGGGCGGGCTATCCATACAAATTTGTAGAGGAGCTCTCCAATTTCCCCCTCCACTTCTCACCTAACCACCATCTCGTCGACTCTCGATATCCAGCAACGAATCATCTGAAACCCTACTTCGTACTACTTACTAGCAAGAATTAGCCAAAATGGTCAAGGCCGGTGAGTTCAACGTCCATCCACATGGATAAGGTTTCCTTCTATTCCGCCAATCCCGTCAGTCCCGCACCGCCAATGGATGTGCTTGAGCACGATTGCGCAGGTTTTGACACCTTGCTGGCACCTCGACGGTACCTTGATGGACAGGCACCGCACATGGCAGCCATGCTCCTCGTGGCAGCTCCAACCAGATAGCTGGGTGTGCTGCTATTTTGGACGTCAAAGCTGCTACTTGACTCGTCGTCCTGCGGAACCTAGCTTCCTACCCTGCCCCTCGGGACGCCAGCCCGAATCCCCAATGCCACGTATATGTATATATGCCGAGCCAGTGCTAACGTAGCGGCCGCCGTGTAGTCGCTGTTCTCCGTGGTGATTCCAAGGTGTCTGGCACCGTTACCTTCGAGCAAGCCTCGGAGTCGGAGCCCACCACCATCTCCTGGGATCTCAGTGGCCACGATCCCAACGCGAAGCGTGGCTTCCACATCCACACCTTCGGTGACAACACCAACGGCTGCACCTCTGCCGGCCCCCACTGTACGTCCCCAAACCCTCCAATACGCCTTAGCAATGACATGGCAGCTCGGCTCATCGTCTCCTAGTCAACCCCCATGGCAAGACCCATGGTGACCGTACTGCCGAGACCCGCCACGTGGGTGACTTGGGCAACATCGAGACCGACGCCCAGGGTAACGCCAAGGGCTCCATTCAAGACAGCCTCGTCAAGCTGATCGGACCTGAGAGCATCATCGGCGTAAGCTACTCCGATATATAGGAACGCAGTAAGCTGAACGTCGACGCTAATTTGGATGGATGCATAGCGCACCGTTGTGACCCACGCCGGCACCGATGATCTCGGCCAGGGTGGCAATGAGGAGTCCCTCAAGACTGGCAATGCCGGTGCCCGACCTGCTTGCGGTAAGTACGAAAATATGATAAATGTGAGCATTCTTGCTAACTGACGATAGGTGTCATTGGTATTGCTAACTAGATTATACAATAACATCGGGGAATGAGGGTTGGACAGGTATAGCAGCTCCTAGGACAATGTAGCCCATCAAATACCTATCATGCTTCGGGATTGTTGTCCCTCCATAAAAAATAATATCTTCTTTTTGGATGAGATATTTCTAACTCAACGTGGCTTGCTTGTGGTGATCGATTCATTAAGCATAATACTACTATTCAAGTATCTAGACTTGTAACAGTACCACAAATATTAAGCTTGTACTCGAGGAGATATATCCTTTGTAACAACCTACATAATCTCTACTTCTTCCCATCCCTCAATCAATTCAACCTTCTCCCTTTGACTACTACCTACAGCAAACTTCAGTAAAAACACCCCGCAGTGGCCAATGATGCCATGAAGCTTACCCCGCCATAAGCTCCCTACCTAGGTACATATAAGTGGAGACATACAGACTGTAGGCAGTTTAGCGTCGCTATGATTCGAAACAACGCTGACAGCTGGTGAAACTCGGTGTATTACAGCTGGCTGCCACCCTGCTGTCGCTAGTGAAGTACTGTGTATATTACCGTCGTACCACTATATACTCCGTTCCTCAGCTACCCTTTCTCCACACAATTTAGTGAAACCTGTCAAAATCGAGAGAGAGCCCAGCATCAACTCTCGAGAACCCCTTTCCAGCAAATCTCATTTTTCAGGCGCTCCTTTCCAACCTATATCGGCACTCATTCTTGGGCTGGTCTCTCTTTCAATTGAGCATCTTTCAGTAAGTTAAGAAGCCTTTCATGTCCTTCAACTACTTGCCCATCCAATTCCCCCTAGCTCGGCTGTTTCCCATCCACATATCAAGCTCCGTGAGCTAGGTAGAGCTCCTCCTATCCATGTTCCAAATATTTCCGGGCTGTTATTGCTTGACGCACTTATTTTTTCTTGTCAAAGCTACCTTGTCACTCCCTCTATCACATGCATACTCATGTTAATCTTTTATGTCTTTCTTCTTTGTTTGTTCGGGGATTATATCTGCCTACTATGTTGGTACTTTAGCTCCACGTGCGTGAGCTATTAACCCCAGTCTCACACCCATCGCCGAGTACCTGCAGCAAGTTTGCGTTAACTTAAAACCAAATGATTGCTTGCAAACAACTAGCTCGAGCTGCCTTCGTCTCCATCTATGATGTTCCCCTAACGAGCTTCTAAGGCCTCAGCTTAGGTTAGCTTAGTTGCCATGTTATTCTAGGCTCCAGTAGCCCTACACTCATTGGTGCTGCACCTAATTATGCAATAGGTTACTTAGCCCATTGTCTCCCTGTTTGTGTCCATGATACTCAAGCACCTACCATCTACTATAGCGGGTAGTTTCCATTCACCACAACGCTTCCTCATGTACATGCAGCCATTATTCTCTCCTTACTCCAGCTTCACTCTTCCCACTCTGTGCTTTTGACTCGCAATACCTTCTCAAAGTCTTCTTACTTTTATCTAGGTCTTGTGCTAATCAGCCACTTAGGGATTTGCAACAGCCTTATTTCTTCGTTTGATCTTTGAGAGTACAAGCATCATCTTGTGTTTACAATCATGGCGAAACAATTCTTTGCTAATGTAAAGTCGGTCTTGAGTGGTGATTCTCTAGTATTGACTAGCCCAAACAACCCGAATGCTGAGCGAACCTTCTCCTTGGCATTTGTAACTGGTCCCCATCTAAGGAGAGACGGCGATGAACCATTCGCCTTCCAATCACGAGATTATCTCCGTGCTTTGACAGTTGGAAAGGCTATTCAATGCACCATCCTCTACACAGTCCCCTCTTCCGGTCGTGAATATGGATATGCTCAACTGAAAGACGGTACCCAGCTTCCCGATGAGCTCGTGAAGGCTGGATGGCTCAAGGTCAGAGAAGATGCCGGACGCAAGGAAGAATCAGAGGATATTCTAGAACGCCTCGACACTCTGAGAAATCTGGAGTCACAGGCAAAGAGTGAAGGCAAGGGACTCTGGGCCGGTACCGGTGGAATCATCGACGTGCAGAACGACATCGGATCCATTGACTTCAATCAATGGAAAGGCAAGACCGTCGACGGACTTGTTGAACGTGTGCTAAGCGGCGATCGGTGCCTTGTTCGACTTAAGTTGTCAGACAAGTCCCATCTCCAAGTAATGGCACTCGTTGCTGGTATCCGTGCGCCTTCTACAGAGCGCCTCAATCAATCGACCGGTCAGACTCAACCTGCTGAGGAATTCGGCACCGAGGCACGGCAATTTGTTGAGCAGCGACTCCTACAGCGAAATGTCAAGGTTGAATTAGTCGGCATTAGTCAACAAGGGCAACTTATAGCCTCTCTCATACATCCTCGAGGAAGTATCGCCGAATTCTTGCTTGCTGATGGCCTAGCAAGGTGTAATGACTTCCATTCCACTCTACTCGGTTCTAAGATGGCTGCGTTGCGAGCGGCAGAGAAGACGGCTCAGGCCAGCAAGCTCCGCCTGCACAAGGACCACGTTGCCAAAGCCGCTAGCGGCGGCACCTCGGACATGATTGTTTCCAAAGTCATGAGTTCCGATACGATATTTGTCCGGACGAAGACGGGAGATGAAAAGCGTATTAGTCTTAGCAGTGTTCGTGGGCCTCGAGCAGGCGAGCCATCCGAGGCCCCATTCCGCGATGAGGCCAAGGAGTACCTCCGCAAAAAGCTCATTGGCAAACACGTAAAGGTCTCAGTAGACGGCTCGAAGCCTGCAACCGACGATTTCGAAGCTCGCGACGTTGCTACCGTGACCGAAAAGGGCAAGAATATTAACATTGCTCTAGTACAAGATGGCTGGTGCTCCGTTATCCGCCACAGAAAGGACGATACGGATAGGGCTCCCAACTATGATGAGCTTCTCGCCGCTCAGGAAGAAGCTCAGGCGCAGAAGAAGGGTATGTGGTCAGGCAAGTCGTCAAAGGCAAAGACATACATGGACGCCTCGGAATCCGTACAAAAAGCAAAGATTCAGCTGTCCACTTTGTCGCGTCAAAAGAAAGTTCCCGGAATTGTCGATTTCTGCAAAGCCGGATCACGCTTTACTATTCTAATTCCACGCGAGAGCGTCAAAATTACAATGGTGCTTGCCGGTGTCCGTGCCCCGAGAGCACCTAGATCAGCCGGAGAAAAAGGCGAACCATTTGGACAAGAAGCTCTAGACCTGGCTAATCGGCGATGCAACCAGCGCGACTGCGAGATTGATGTTTATGACATTGACAAAGTTGGTGGGTTTATTGGCGACCTCTACATCAATCGTGAAAGCTTTGCCAAGATTCTTGTAGAGGAGGGTTTTGCTCAGGTTCACCAATACTCAGCCGAAAAGGCCGGCAATGCCACCGAGCTCTTGGCTGCCGAGAAGAAGGCGAAGGAAGGCCGTAAGGGATTGTGGCACGATTGGGACCCATCTCAGGAGGAGTACGATGAGGAAGAGGCTGCTCCAGCTGAGACATCGGCTGAATCGGAAGCTACCGACAAGAAAGCCTCCGATTACCGCGAAGTTGTTGTCACCAACATTGATTCGAACGGCAAGCTCAAGATCCAGGAGATTGGCAAGGGGACCTCTGCTCTTGAAATTATGATGAACGAGTTCAAGAAATTCCACATAGATTCCAAGAATAGCAAGCCTCTCGGTGGCGCACCAAAGGCGGGCGAGTATGTGGCTGCCAAGTTCACCGCCGATGGCCAATGGTACCGTGCCCGTGTTCGATCGAATGACCGAAATGCCAAGGTTTCCGAAGTCGTCTATATCGATTACGGCAATAGCGAGCAGCTTCCATGGTCTAGTCTTCGCCCTCTTGACCAGCCCCAGTTCACAGTGCAGAAGCTCAAGGGGCAGGCAATTGACGCCGTGCTGTCGTTTATCCAGCTGCCCACGGCTACCGATTACTTTCGCGATGCCACCGATTTCATTGCCGATGCTACAGATGGTCGCACTCTGGTAGCCAGCTTTGACTTCGTAGATGCGAAGGAGGGTCTTAGCTACATCACGCTATTCGATGAGAGTTCCAGCGGCTCATCTTCCACCTTTGCAGACTCGATTAACAAAGACGTAGTAGCCAATGGATATGCCATGGTGCCAAAGAAGCTGAAAGCTTGGGAGAGAGGCCGTGCTTCCGAGGAAGTGCTCAAGAAATTGCGAGAGGTTGAAACCGAGGCTAAGGCGGATCGACGTGGGATGTGGCAGTATGGCGATATTACAGAGGACTAGATCGTAGGCCGGTGCCACGCGCTCGGTATACTTCAACATGGCGAAAGCCTGGATTCGGTTCGGATCAGGAAAATGGTATTCCCAGGAAAAAAAGCAATCTAATCATCTGTATCATGGCATCATCAGGGACGGCGGCGATGTGCATTGTTGTAGGATGAAAAAGTCACTTGATTTCTTAACAGCTTCCTACATACGAGCATTCGGTAGATATACATCATCCATCTCGAGACGCAGATTAGCACGGGATATCTATTGCATTGTCTAGATTCCCGAAAAATCAAGAGGGATGCAACAAACGTTATCACGTAATAGTGCGAGATCGCGAGTTATGAATTGCATTTACGATGGGCAAAATCCATACTTACAACGTAGGTATAAGCCACCGGGTAGTGCGGGATACAGTATCATATTAGTGAAGTCGTAGTGACCCCCCAAAGCCAATCACCAATCAAAGCCGACATTACCCCCCACGTGGATGAGAGCAATAATCTCAATGGCGGCTCTCCCATGCAATCAGTTGATACTGTAATTCCTTCTATTTATCTATAATGTGGCGCAGGTTGTGTGCGAATGTTTGTTTGCGTATCTACGCGGAGATGATTCCCTTCCTCAGCCTTGCCGTTGATTACTTTACTTTACTTTACTTTAGTTCAATGTTGCGCGTGTGACCCCGCGACAAGCATGCTATGCGAGAGCTGCGTCTGGGGCTCATGCCGGAGTCGGAAGCTTCCAAATGGTTTTCATAGTAAGACGGACGGGCTTGGCGACTTCGTGAAGTTCGAGAGCTCAATAAAGGATAGTGTCCTAGCTACATAGTACATAGCGTAGGGAGGTGTAGGTATCAAATCGCGATATAGGACCTACAAGACATATATGCGTGCGAATAGACTACCGCAAAACGACATCCAGGGAGCTTGGCCGGCGTGGGGAGGGCCGAGTCTATCCATGTTTTTCATGTGCGTAGCGTGGAACGGATTAGTAAGGGCCATTGGACGTATGTAAGCGTATGGATGAAATTCGGCGGGGAAGACTGACAGACAGACGCGAATGGCGAGACTACTTACATGCTTAGGTACATACAAAAACATTGCCTAGGTAGATGGGATTTATCCAGGACGGTCCATTTGTCCATGTGTCAAGGGGGGCGAATAAATTTGGAACCGTCACCGGACTCATCCATTTGTAAGTCGAGTCGGTACAGTACTGTAGTAAAAGGCGCTGACCGGAGCCGCGGGCAAGGTTGCCCCTCCACGGCTAGGTGGAAACAGACACTGTACTGGGCAGTTTGTAAGTCGGTACAGAGGTATTGCAAGTAATAGGAATTTCCCTGGAGCTATGCCACTTTTAGCACCCTATTCAGCTAATCCCATTTAGGTAGTTTAGACCGTATACTATGCTGTAGAATTTCCAGTATTGGCACCTTATACCGTAAATTCACCGTAACTAAACATAGCAGTCTAAAACGCATTGTCTTGAAGACTATTGCCACCGGTATTTAAATACATACCTAGGTCATTCATATTGAAGATGTCTGAGAGATTTTATTCTTCATTTTAGAAGGGCTGTTAAACTAGTATGCAATGTATTTTTGTCTAAGCAGTAACCTGCTCGATAGTGTTCAGCTCAGCTACCTCGGTAGGTCTTGTGAAAAGACTCGGTAACTTGAGTATTGCTGGTGGAAATTATTTATGTGTCATGTTGTCGGCACTAGCGTCTAAAGAAGACTCCGACAAGCTCATCTAGCACTTGTTAATTTCGATATGAGAAGACCCACTACAGAAACCAAAGTTGTAATGCTCATGTTTAGGTTGATTGTCCTATACCAACTTTCTCACGTTTTCATGAGTTCCTTATTCCTTGCTAGATCTTATCTAAACGCAATAGAAACCGTAAACGTTTCTAAATGGAAGAAAAATATGAGTTGAAACTTAACCTTGATCCACAACCCTGGCCATAATATTACTCTAGTTTTAAGTTCAAGCTACTGTAGCTAAATCTAATACTTGCGAGGAACTCAAAGCCCCCTTACACGTACGTAGGTCGGAAGAGGAAGCGACAACAGTATCATAGATCTAGTCGAGGTGATTATACTCTATATAAAGGGAGCTCAAAGGCTACGGGTCAATCGACCTTTCTATAAAACCCTAAGTCTGTCTATTCACCCCTGCCCCCCTTTCGCCTAACTCGTAAGTATTATGCTACCAATCTACCTTTACGTAACTAAACCGAAGAGAGGGCGGCACGGGCCCCTTGGAGGCCTATGTAAGGTAACAAAACAGAACTCGGTAGGTAGAGACAACATCCCTCCTCGTGCGATAAAAATATAAGTCATCTTTAGCATCACCAAGAGTACGGGCTGTGACACCTACAGGCGCCTAAAGTAACTCAGGGAAGTTGTAGGCGAATTAAATCCTCTCGTACTACTAGTTATGTAGCGATGATCGCGCCAATCATGAGAAGCAATGGGCTACACGATCGTTGCCGCCCGTAGGGGTTGCGCGACACATGATAGCTCATTTAGTAACAATGTATAATAACCATGTACCCCTTAGGACCGTTCCTAAGCTTCTTTCCGCATGAATCCTACAATCTCAAAGTGAATTCTCAATTATAGTAGGAATGAGGGACTATCATTGCGTTTTTTGTGGAGTTGATTTCGTATGCAATGACATACAAAGGATATCATGGACTCAGATATTTCGTGGCCGTAAGTTCGTCTTATTCGCATTAGAGTGCGCAGCTAACAACCCACCTGTCTACGATTGGTCACATGGTGTCCAACTCACCGGTATTGGCGTGGTCTACGGTTCCAATGATGGCCTAGCCTGCCGGTTCACTGCTCCTGCTGACCCTAATGAGGGTATACTCTGTGACGATGGTTCTCTCAAGACGCTGGACGACGGCAACAGCGTCACGATCCGACCCTTCACGAGCGATCAAAATGGCTTCATCTTCCACGATCGCTGCTGGTGCCTCTTTGAGAAATTCTGGCTCAATCGTGGAGTACCAGTGCCTTTGAAACGCCTCTTTGAAGTTCTTAGGTCTCAGGTCTTCGTCGAGTACAAGATCATCAATTGGGGCTACGACTATGGCGGCTACGCTTGCTTTAACAACGATCTTGATCATCATTTCCCCTGGGAGGCGAGACAAGAGGGCTCCGTAAAGTTTGACACTGTTTCTAGCTGTTACTACATAAATCCCTATGCCGAAGAGGCTAGCCGAATACTAGAGGAGCTTCCAGAGTTGCCACCTAAGGTTAGAATAACACAAGGGAGCAATAGAATGGAAGGAGATCCATTCAGCAAACTCCCTTACGAGCTTCGATTAGATATTGCGAAGTACTTAGCGGTACCAGATTTATTGCAAGCTCGACACGCTTCTAGTTTCTTCTGGGTCGTATTCCATGACCCACAGTTTTGGGCATTCAGATTCGAATCTGATCGCGCGTGGTTCTTCGAAGTGTCGGATTGGACGAAACCTCTAGATTGGCGTTGGCTTTATTGCCGAACGCATTTTGCCCGTCTAGGGCCCGAGCTCAAGAATCGCGTTCGGATTTGGAAATCAATCGAAATCATGATTGCCGCCTACATCGACTTGGAGTGTGTAGTAACCGATCCTCAACCGGCTCCCAAGCCGTCGCTGCCGATTTACGAGCCCAGCGTCAGAAGGGTGGCGGGATATTTAAATCCATCTGAGAAAATATTTCGGGACGGCTGCCGTCAGGTTCAGACGCACCGCATCGCAATTCCTACGAATTTGTCGCAATTTTCTATTTCGTACACCAGATCTCCAAGCGCTTATCATATTTCTGGCATTAAGTTTACTACCGTTGGCGGAACTGTTGTCCAGTTAGGATACTGGACCGGGAACGAAGATTCCGTATCCGTGACTATTATATGGGGGTTTACCCTAGCTGTTGGCGTCGGAGGGATTCAAGCTATACAATGCATAACAGGTTGTGATACTACATCTCGTTGGTTGGGGCAGCCAAACGATACCCCGAAAACGAGACGCCTAGCCGCAATTAATGGGCCGCTTGACTTCCTAGAAGTTGGATTTGATGTAAGAGCCAATTCCCGGTTGACCTCTCCATTATCCACCCCCATCAAACGTGTTCATCGCTCATATAAATTTACAGGGTTACAAGATAGTCAGCCTTGCTACCCAATTATCTCCTTCACAAATTCCCAAGAATGAAACACTCCGAACCTCGGGGCTGTGGTATCCTGATATCCCAAACCAGAATCTATCTCTAAATGAGAGGTCGCCCTGGAAGTGGAGGTATTCGGATAAGCATTATACGCCATTATTTTGGACTCATTTTGGTGGCCCTGGTGGCAAATACCTTCGCCATTTAACCCGATTAGATCTGATAGAGTCACAGCATGGTGGCCTGCAACGCATTGAGTTTAAGTACGATATAGACGACGTCCCCGCTGAGTGCCAGCTCTTTGGGCGCCTCAAGAGTCGCGGTGAAACATTGAATTCCTTCAGTATTAATGGTCCTGACGGAGAAATTATTACCGCAATCGAGGTACGGTACCGCGGTAGCGATATATTTTCCCTAAATGTAAGTGAATTTGAACCCAACTGCAGCAAATTAAATGTATTAGCTGACACCACGTGTAGATATCTACCAATCGCGGGAGATTATGGCTGTCCAAGCCCGAATCTCTACTGTGTAACGATCTTATTACGAGAACGCTCAAACCACAGGCTAGAACTGCTATCACCGGAATATATGCTGGTCAGGTATGGAAAAGAAATTTACTCTCTCTCCATATCCAGTCGCCACGCCACTAACGAATAGAAACAATAGATTAAAAAGCGACGCGGGTTGATATCAGCAGCAATAAGAGTTATATCAGAAGATATCCGCCCATTTAAAGAGGAAACTGCCGTAAATGAACTGCTAGAAAACGGTTCGGATCATGACGATTGAAGGCTATCTCTAAGCTCAATGATGCAACGGTAAAATCTAACAGAAACTGGACCTAATTCAGAAAACACCGCACCGAAGCTCTAATAACCATTATACGGCTAGCTAGCCACGCGTTGAAGGCTTTGATAGCTTTTCAGTGCCGGACATTGTCTATTTATATAGACACTGGGATTTGATGTGGTGTTTCCTAAAAAAGTAAAGTTTCCTTGTAGAATAAGAGGCAGGGCCTATTAATCATATATATAGGAAACAGAGTTAAAACAGATTACAACAGCTACTCACTAGCTACACTAAATGGGAAACGAAAAGGGATAAAAAACAATTCAAGTTTTAGGACATAAGGTTGTTTATAAGACAGAGATGAGGCCAATGAACGTCGATGAGCTTTTAATCTATATTGCTCAATACAGTTACGCTGGAGATGAAAATATATAAGCAGTTTCCAAACCAGTCTTCACGACTCCTTATTTAGGTAACTTCGTGGCACCTATAATTTACGACATCTCTACGTAATACTGACGTATATAATTCAATAATGTTACCAACTTCCTCTGTTTCCCGGATTTTTTCTTATAGGAAGGATGGCACAGAGCAGCATAGGATAAACAAACCAGGCACAGTATAAATTTGCGAAGTACCAAAATTGTCTTGAGAACCGGATTATTGGAATAGCTCGGCGATATTACATCACGAACTGGGCCTACCTAAATGAGACAGAATTGAGTAAAATTGCACCGTTGCCCGTTTATTAAGTAAGAAAGAGCCATGTAACGGTTTCTTAATAGTATGTCCGTTTCAGTTCGCATGGAAAATCTTGCACTAGGCTTAAATGCTTAACTTGGTAAGTCACGGTAAAAAGATTAGATACTAAACCTAATTGAGGTTTACGCCACAAAAAGTGGCCTCAAAACCAATGCCTCTGGTACTTAGACGTCATGCCCCGCCATCGTAATACAGTGCGGGTTGATAAAACAGCTGCCGCCCCAACAATCCGACTCGTTGCTCTCATGTCATACATTATTATTACAGGCAGGACCGACTGACTTGATTTACTCACTCTACAACAATTTCTCGGAGAGAAAAGCAACATCGCAGCCATTCCTTCTTGATCAATTCTCTTTCTCTAATTCTACACAGCACAAGCGCATAACCCTCGTACAAGATGTCCAGCTCTCTCGACCAATTGAAGGCCACCGGCACTGTAAGTCTTGCCATCACGATTTACCCCTCATACCAGCGAATATAGGGTATACCTCAATTTACCCCTCCAACAACAACTGCTGGTGCTGCTGGCAGCGTCGACGCAGCTTTAGGCTTGAGCTCGCAAGGGTCGCCCAGCTTGCCTCGCGAATCCCCAAGAAGCTTTCAGCTGCGCATGCATTACCAGCACGCTCCAGTCCTATTCACGCAAACACCGAGACATCATCCTCTCGATCGCGCCTTTACTTTTACTAACTAACTGTGTCTTCTCGACGAACAGGTGGTTGTGTGCGACTCCGGTATGTTTGTCGCGGCGAGCAAATCTTGACTGAGATGGGCGCTGACTGAGCCATTTTCTTTGTTCTAGGTGACTTTGCTAGTAAGTCTTATCCCCTGCGACGATTACACATGGAGCTGCTACGGTCCTCCGCGCGGTAGCATCGGACATTTCTGCTCCGCTTCTTGTCGAGAGGTGCATGGTTTGCTAACGGGTCACGCAGCCATCGGAAAGTACAAGCCTCAAGACGCTACCACCAACCCTTCTCTCATTCTCGCCGCCTCCAAGAAGCCCGAGTATGCTAAACTGATCGACGATGCCGTCGCCTACGCCAAGACTGAGGGTGGCGACGTCGACTCCCAAGTGGATTCTGCCCTTGACAGACTTCTCGTCGCTTTTGGCGAGGAGATTCTAAAGATTATTCCCGGCAAGGTCTCTACTGAGGTCGACGCTCGTTTCTCCTTCGACACTAAGGCTTCAGTTGACAAGGCTCTGCACATCATCGATGTATGTATTTTAAATGTCGAAGCAACAAATGCCTCTACAGACACTAATAGGCGTTCGGCCATATAGCTATACAAGAAGCAGGGTATTTCCAAGGACCGTGTCCTAATCAAGATCGCCTCTACATGGGAAGGCATCAAGGCCGCCGAGATCCTACAGCGCGACCATGGCATTAACTGCAACCTGACCCTCATGTTCTCGCTCGTCCAGGCCATTGCTGCCGCCGAGGCCGGTGCTTTCCTCATCTCTCCCTTCGTCGGCCGTATCCTCGACTGGTACAAGGCTGCCACAAAGAAGGAGTACAGCAAGGAGGAGGACCCTGGTGTTAAGTCGGTCCAGGCCATCTACAACTATTACAAGAAGTTCGGCTACAAGACCATTGTCATGGGTGCCTCTTTCCGCAACACTGGAGAGATTACTGAGCTGGCTGGTTGCGATTACCTAACTATCTCTGTATGTTATCTACTCGGGCCATTTTTGTTGTTCTTACTGCTTCTTTCGGCTTGGATGAAAGCTTTGACTAACAACGCCTCCAACACTAGCCTAACCTGCTTGAGGAGCTCCTAACCTCAACTGCCGATGTACCTAAGAAGCTTGATGCTTCTGGTGCCACCGCCCTCGATATCGCCAAGGCATCGTACATCAATGACGAGGCGCTGTTCCGCTTCGAGTTCAACGAGGAGCAGATGGCCGTCGAGAAGCTGCGTGAGGGTATTAGCAAGTTTGCCGCTGACGCCATTACCCTGAAGGATATCATCAAGAAGAAGATTTCTGCATAAATGTACTTAACTATATAAAGGTGGCTTCTGGAAGGGCGCGTGGAATGTCAATAAGAGGACACGGACCGTCGAACAAAAAGAGAGTACTTGCATCATTTCCGAGAGCGGCTATTCCGGGACACCGTCTGCCCACAGCGAGACACACCGTCGCTTGACCCATAGGAACGTGTAGGTAGCATGGCCGAGGAGTTTTCTATAGTAGGGCATCTATTTAATCTAGATTGGAAACTATCTTGATATAACCACGTAAAATTATTCTGTCATGCAATCTTATTATCAACTAACTAGAGCGTTGAGTCTTTTTCGTTTGTCTGTTTATCCGTGCCTTGTTCCGTACGTACCAGTACGATAAATGTATCTACTTAATCATGCGTGTCCCGCCACATTTAGAATTATGTCCCGACCTCTATATACCATCTAGGGTCCAGTCCGTCTACGCCTCAGCACACGATACGCTGACGAGCCGATGCCGTATTCTGGCACGCACTCGCTGTTCTTCAGCCGAGCCGTCGATGTCGGTGTCCCAGTCTATTTCCCCTCCTTCCCCATCTACCTCTACTTTTTTCTTCTCTCCTTCTTCTTTTTCTTGCTCCTCCTTCCCTTTGTTGTTATTGTTTTCTTGCGAGTTGTGAGAAGCAGGCGTGAACTCGAAGACCACGCCCGTCAGCGTCCTGTCGCGCGCACAGCCGCTGTCGAGCCCGAAGGCGTACCGCCGCATCTTCAGCCCGGCCTTGGCGTCGTGTCCGTAGACGACAGTGGTGGGGCGGACCTGTGACTGTGGCTGTGACTGTGACTGCGAGGTGGTGAGGGAGGTTTGGTAGGAGGTCCAGATGGCGGCCCAGGGGACGCCGTCGTGCTCGGCGCTGGGGACCATGGGCTTGTGGCCGGGCTTCAGGTTTTCTGATTGCTGGGGCGGGTCTGCTGATAGAGGTTCTTGGTTGCTACCGGACGTGGTAGAAGTGTGGAAATCGGAATACGAGTCAGGGTGAGAGTCAGCATGGGAATCGGATGAGGACCGCGGCAGCAGCGTCCGCATCGTCATCACGGCGTCCGGACGCTGCGACTCGAGCGGGATCCCTGGGACTAAGCCCGCGTGCACCACGAGGACATCGCCGTAGCGCGGGCCGAGGTCCCCGATGCGCAGGATCAGGGGCTGTTTGGCGAGCCAGGCGCGGTGTTCTGGTTTGAGGGATTGCGCGGTGACGAGGTCTGAGCGCCGGGGTTTGCGGTCTTTGGATTTCTTCTTCTTTCCTTTTCCTTTACCCTTTTTGCCCTTTTTCTTGCCTTTCTTGTTCTTCTTTTCCCGTTTATGAGATATGTTTTCTTCGTTTTCTGGAGTTGTCTCTATGCCGTCGCTCTCGTCTCCCGAGTTCGAGTCCTCTACGCTGGAATGTGTATTGGCTGTTTCGCTTTCGCTGACATCTAGCAAGGCCTCTGCGTCATATGTCTTGTCTTCCTCATAGTCCATATTGCTATTAACGCTTGCTCCTTTCCCATTCTTCTTCTCGTAATGTTGCCATGCCGTAAGAACGCGATCCTCATGGTTCCCACGCACAGCAAATGCCCCAATCTTCATAGCGAACTCGACGACGCCCGGGCTATCGGGGCCCTTATTCACCATATCGCCAGCAAGGACTAGAGTATCACCGCGCTCGGCAGAGAACTCGGCCTTGCGCAGGAGCGCTTGCAGGGACTTGAGGTGGCCGTGGACATCGCCGACGATGATGAGGCGACGCGGGAGGTCTTTCGGGGTTGAAGGGGCCGTGGGGACGAGCTCGGCGGGGAGATCTACGATCTGCGGGTACGTCCTCTTCGATTTGGCGGTCATTTCGTCGTCCATTTTGAGAGTGTCTCGGTCATTGGGACCTAGAGGAGAGGATAGGGTGAAGGGGGCCGGACCGAGGTGTACGTAACGTAGGAAGACGGTGGTGAAGAGCAGGGCAACAGCGACGAGGACGAGGGTCCGGTTTCGCGGGCGTTGGAGGCGCCGAGGTCTATCGCCGCCGGCCATTGATCGTTATCGATTTTTTTTTTCTTTTCCTTTCCTCTTTTTTCTATTTCTTTTTCTTTCTCTCTCTCTCTCTTCAGGTAAACCTCCCCTCAAAAAATACTATTAAGACTGGACAATTAAATAACCACATAGGTAAGATAAATAAATAAGGTTTTACGTGTAATGTCGAGCAAAAGCAGAGACAATAATAAATAAAAAGAGCTGTTCCACAGCGTCTCGTTTTCAGACTAGGGAGATGCGTCGCACTGCGTCTTTCGTCGTCATCGTTGCTCAATTAAATTAGGGTGTCGGCTCTGGCCTCGTCACTACGCGGAAGCTAGCATTCTACATTTATGATTTTTTTTTTTTTCTTTTGGCGCGGACTCGAGTCTAACGGGATAGGTCGACGAGATTACACGATGCTAATAGAATACAGATTAGGTAGAGTTTGTAGAACTTGCATTGAGCTTAGAACATCGCTAGCCATTCTCTGTCTAGGTAGGCAGATGGATTGTTGGTTACCGAATCGGGGAACTAGGCACGCGCTTACGGCTTACATGCATAACCCCTCTATAGCTAACACTTACCTTAGCTAGCTTTGCAACAGGTTTCCTTCCCTTTATTTTGCAACTTAAGCTATCTTCGAAACTTCTATAGGATATATCCATCTCTACTTTTTTCTTTACCGCTAACTCCTGGTCATCAGCTTTTGTCGCTATCGTGTCTCTAGCAGAGGGCTCCAAGGGCAAGAAGACTATATAGACTAGATGAATAAAACGAGGCCTATGATTGGGATACACAAAGCTAAGGGGTTCTCTTCCGATGCAGGGTTTCTGGGAGGTACATTGCCGACATACGAGGCACCAGGACTGCGGCTGTTTATTATTTTAACAATTGTATGTACAGGCAATGGATTTGACATAGTTGACTTATATACCGGCCGAAAGACCCTTACCCCTCCTCCCACCTGCTTATTTGGTACTTCTATAGTTTTACCCCTCCCTTAAGAATCGTATCTTCTACCCTTGACATTACATTTTCTCTTCCTTCATACCTCAGGTCGGAAACTCAAGTTAGAAAATATCCGGCTGAGAAAAGTATAGGTAGGTCGTAGCGTAGACATAGGTTGAGATCTAGTTATCAAAGATGGCAGGTCTAGGTAGGCGCCAACCTACAAAGCCACCTAATCTACCAGTAAGCTTTATTTGAGGCGCCCTCGTGAAACGGCTCGTGCCATCCAACACGATCCGCACTCTGGAGACTTGGCCAAAGCCGTCCTAGAGGTTTTTATCAAGTCAGGTCTTAAAAAAAACAACATATATTGTAATGTAACGGTCCCTATATAACTAACTACAAACGGCCAAGGCCCCACCTTGACAACGTTCTACTTTTGGTAGTGTTGTGGTTTAGCGTTGCAGTTCTGTTCTGTGATATGTAACGAGTGACGAGTATCACTAGATGCGCAAGGCGCGTACAAAATGTACGTGGGACGGTTACCCAATCGATAGTATAAATTATATCAACTCTATGACTATTTCACTTGTCGATCTAGCAGACTAGCTTGATTCCAACATTACATCTCGAGTTCGCCAAAACACCGTCACATGGATGCCCACTAAAGGTCCATGGGTTGTACTTAGGCACCCGCCAAGGGTAGGCGCCTCAGGCCAAAAATTCAAAGTCTTTCAATAGTATAAAGGTATAACATACAATTAGAACATCGATAGTATAAAAGTCTTTAGGCTGCAAAGAGCCTATGGGTTTTATGCTTGGATGCCATGGACGCACCTGGGTCCATGGGGATTTGGCTTTGGGCTGGATTTTCAAAACCTACCTACTTTTCAGGTAATTACTATATATCTAACAGATGCCTATCGATTAACCACCAAAACCCGAATCAAAGCCCGTCTAAAGCCTTTTATCTCTCAGCCACGGTTTACTAATACTTGTTCTTCTACAATAGGCTCACTAAGCGAAAAGAATATCGCTGTAACTGCAGTGTGAGCGCACTAAAACTAAGGCAGTGCTTACGAATACTACTACACTATATAGCTGATCCTATAGTAACGTAGAGGCCCTAGGCATAGGTATTTCTGCCTAATTCTATCGAAACCGCCTTTCCTCGCTACCATAATCTCTTGCCTTAGACACCGACAATCTGAGGGCCAATTCTCTCCTCCTCCCCCATCAGTGAATATACTTTATCGTTTTCATTGAAACTTCATTGTCCAGGAGTGAACAAGATCGGTCGGTTCCAGGCATTAAATATAGTCAAAATGATGCCAAGCATTATTCAAGGCATATCCAAATTCCGGTACAGCCGTAGTTTGGCTTTTTCGTCAGCCACAGTTGTACTTCTTCTCGCATCATTGTCAATAATCGCCTACAGACAACAGCTCTCTCATGCAGACAAGCAGCTAAAGAAAAAGAAACTAGAGCAGGCCCATAAGCCCAAGACATGGCGTCTGTTTATCGACCCCTCCGGTAATAAATCCTGTTCTCTTATGGATGTTGCCTTACAAGCCGCACTCGAAACCCAGCTCGGTATAGATATAGATGGATCGCGGCTAGGATTGGTAGTGCTCAAGCCTGGTCATTATTGTGCCACACTTTCACTTAAACCCATGAAAGACCCTTTTACCAGTCGCCAGCAGTTCACCCTCTATATTAATGGAGATGGTGATCGAACGCATAGCGTAAAGTACGATTACCTTGATAACACTTGAGATATCACACTAACATGTAGCAGGGTAACACCGGACGATGACTTCTTGCACATGACTACGCTATATGATGGGACAGCGGGAAAGTCGAATGCAGTAGAGTATGTGTTCTCCTAAGCCATGTTTCTGGGTAAATCTTCTTATACGCCCCTAGCTTGATTGTTGTACCTGGTCTCAGTAGCCACCCGTATGGCTCATTCAAGTCACCCATGAATGCCTCAGAGAACTGGTTAAGAGATTATCTACATGAGGACCTACCCGACACCCGCATTCTGGTCTATGGCTATGATTCCGATCTTAGGAACCGTCAAGGGAAAGAATCAATCGAACAATTCTCCGACAACCTATTAGGAGCGATATATTCATACCGCGAGGGGGATCAAGTATGTCGTTCCTGTGATCTAATCTGCATTACAACTAACACTTCTCAGACCACGAAGCGCCCTATAATATTCATTGGTCATAGCTTGGGTGGCTTACTCATCAAGCAGGTACACAGATATCTGTTTTGTGTGTACATGAGTTTAAATCGGTGTACATCAACTAATATACTTAGGCGTTGGTTCGCGCCAAAATGCATAGTTCCCCAATAGACGAAACATTTCTGAACACTTGTTATGGGTTCCTGTTTTTCGGCGTCCCGAACCTAGGACTTCGACACGAGAGCTTGTTAACACTATTAGGCCATTCACCTACAACTCGACTCGTAGACGACCTAGTTGTGGACAGTGATTCCGAGGTCAAGCCATATCTACGGACTCTTGGAGAGTTATTCACAAACCTCTTTCAGGGTGAAGGTCTCGATATCGTGGCTTTCTATGAAACCCGCAAGACCCCTACAGTCGCGGTCAGTGCAATACTCCTATTTATTTCTAATATTAGCAATATACTGATAATTAGTAGGATCAGGGAGGCTTACTAGTTCGAGCTGGAGAGGAAAGACTGTTAGTCACTCAGGATTCAGCAACAATGATAGATGGTAACGTCCGAACACGCAAAAATATTCCGATTCCTGCGAACCATTCTACGATGGTGAAATATAACACATGCCAAGATCAACTTTATAAAATGGTGCTTCCAAAGCTCAAGGAAATGGCTAAGAAGGCGCCCAATGTAGTTGAAGAAAGACTTTCTCGCAAGCATAGTATGTGAGCCACCAACAAAATTCCCATAAAAGAATAATAATTTGATGTTTAATACTCGTAGGGCTTTCTGAGGAGCAAACCAATACACTTAATAGGCTAAGGCTTGATGCATTGATTGAAGAGACTAATAGTGGAGTTTCTAAACGCTTCAATGGCATTGCCCCTAGGTGTAATGGTACTTTAGAGTGGTTCCTTAAGGAAGAGGTCTTCGAAGAATGGCGCGATGCAACTACTGCCTCTCCTCTTTGGATCTGCGGGCCTCCTGGACAAGGGAAATCAGTGTTGGCCAAGTTCCTAACTGGCCACCTCGAGGAATACGTCTCATGTCACACAAATGAGAGAGCAGCAGTTGTAAGCTTTTTCTGCAACGCTCAAAGAATCGAGCACAACAAACCAATCAAAATTCTTTACGGCCTGTTGCTTCAGATTATCAGCTCTAAAGAAGATTATGAATCTATTGGCGAGAGCAGTTTGGCTAACTTCCCTAAGTCTTCATTTGACCAACTATGGGGATGGTTTTCGAGCATTGTGAATAAATTCCAAAACCGACGAGTCTACTGCATTATTGACGCACTCGATGAGTGCTCACCAACCGAGGTTCAAGGAAACAAATATCATAAAAAGACCGAACGCCAAATTTTGATGGAGCGGCTCGTCAACTTATCGTCTCAAAAGGAAAATCAGTTTAGGCTGCTAGTTACTAGCCGTCCAGGAGAGGACGACATTACGGCGTGTCAGGGGCTAGGTAGATACGACCTTGAAGTCAGCCATCATGACATCGAAAGATTTGTGAACAGCTATCTTACGAATTTAAATCGTATTGACGATCAATTGAAGTTCGATTTTGTCCGGGAACTCAACGCCCAAGCCGGAGGCACTTTCCTCTGGGTTTCTATGGTTCTACGGGAACTCAATGGGTTGAACCCGATAAACCGCGACAAGGTTGACGAAACGCTTAGGAGCATTCCAAAGGAGCTTGACAAAATGTACAGAGAACTTATCGAGCGCCTAGAAAACCAAAGCCCAGAATATGGGAAAATCCTAGCCTGGGTGGCGTACGCGAAAAGGTAACTCGTATCTATCCTACTTAACCCGATTGTATTAAACTAAACACCGCCTTACACGTAGCTAACTTATCGCATATTAGGCCACTCACAATCATTGAACTATCGAACGCGCTGAAATTTGATCCTCATAACAAACCTGAAGGGTACACTCGATTGTCTGATATGGAAAAATATGAGCCGATTTTAGACAGCGACTGGATCACTACGCAACTTGGTAGCTTCTTATCTATCCGTCAAGTCGAGATTGGTCTCGATCAGCAATCTTGGGAGTATATTTACTTCCGACACCAGTCAATTAAGGATTTTTTTGATAACAACAAACATTCCGATGATGTTGTAAAGTTTTTGACAGGTGATCTAGAGCCTGATCTTTATCTAGCGTGCACGTGCGTAGCATATCTCAACGCCGAGGAATGGGAAAATCAATCACGCTTGCTTGAGTACGCGATTAAAGACGTGCAGCCTTATGCCAATTGGCGCCCTCTCTCTTCCTATGCCCTTCTTGAGGGGTTTTCAAGATATTGGGAGCGAGAAACCAATAGTTCGACTCAGCTGTTTTTCCTGCATTACGCCACCGCAAGCTGGTATAAGCATGTCAGAACGAGAGAACAGGCAGAACATAAGGATATTAAAGCGAGCATCACGCAACTCCTCCATAAGGATAGCCCTTTCATTAACAAACTTCGCTGGCACGTGGCAACAAGCGGCCATGGCACTTCTTGGGATATGTTCCCTGGAACGTCTTCTTGGCATATCTCTCTCGACCATATAGCTATCAAGCTAGAGATCCCGTGGCTAATAGAGCAGATACTTGATGACAAAGTTACCGATCAATCATTTCCCCTTGCGCCATTGGCCTGCAATACCCCGACACTGTTTCAATCATTATTCGCCAAGAGGAAGGAACAATTCACGAAAATGCTGTCACAAGATTCCCTCATAGAGGCAATAAACTCGCCTAATGCGCTTTCGGGATTAAACTGCATTTTGAAAATTGTAGTTGACAAAGAGTCTATAATTAGGGAAGATGTACTAGAGTCAGCGGCCTCGAAAGAAAAACTCGAAGTTAATGAACAGCTTCTCAATTCCGGGGCTTATATCTCAATCACAGATGATTGCTTGCGGATAGCTGCCTACAACCGAAACCAGGACGTTGCTAGGCTCCTATTGAAACGCAGGCACATCAGCGGGCACGTTAGTGTAGGGCTTGCGAGCGAACTCGTCCGCATTGCAGCCAGCCACTACTTCGACGGTGGCCCGTTGCAAGTACTTCTCGACATGTACGGTGACCGAATCTATATAACTGAAGAACATCTCATTTCTACCAAGCGTTTCTCCAACTTTATAAAACTGTTGAAACATATGAGCCTTAGTGCCCTTACCGAGGCCAAGATACTTTGTATTTTAAAATATTACCAAGAGTTCCAAAGGGCGCCAGTTCATGAAAATCACATCATTCAACAGCTTCTTAGCTCATCGCAAGTTCAAATAAGTATCAACGAGTACATGGCAGAACTGGCTGCTCGATACGTTCCCCGGACGTCGGAAATGGACTGCATCCTACAACTAAGAGCTTCGGGCCTCCCGATTAGTGAAGGTATGGTGGCTGCAGCGGCAGGCAACGCGAAATGTGGAAAGGATATTCTTGAACTATTCTACAAGCGAGACAAAATGAGTGTCAAGTTCACAGAAAAGCCCATGCTCGCAGTTATGAGTAACGATGTCCAAGGAGAAAATATCTTGGATTGGATGGTAGACTCGTCTTTACTCCCAGACCCGAACGCAATCACCTTCCCAGTAATCACTTGCACTATATACAGCCCGCATCCAGGAGCAAATATTCTTCGAAGACTTTCTGAGAAGGGATTTACCTTTGATGTAACGGAAGATATCATAAAAGCTACTGCAAAGGCCTGGCTACGCTCTTATCAAGAATTTATCCAACACAGCGTATGTATAGCGTCTTGGGAGCTACATCGTATGACAGGAGGATTACTAGATATCTTGCTTTGTCATCTTGATATTGATGTCCCACATAAAGACCTATTGCATTCTATTCTGGGCACTTATGCGGATGTCTTCCCGGGGTTTAGTTCCGATAAACCACGATATGGGAGTGGTCAATGGACAGACCTGCATTATGCAGCATGTTTTGAAGATCATGATTTTATTAGGGAAGAGGTTATTAAAGGGGCAAATGTTGATTGCCGAAATTGGATGCAAGCAACACCACTACATGTGGCAGCATCTCAAGGCAAAACTGACGCAGTAAAGGTACTACTTGGCAACCATGCTGACATCAACGCTAGAGACAAATACAACCGTACACCCCTCCACTACGCCGCGTATGCAGGATTTGAAAAAGTGGTATTGATGCTTCTCGCCCGGGGGGCCTCAATCGATCATACCGATATCCTTCATCAGACTCCCCTACACTATGCGGTCCAGTATGGCCGAAATAATACGGCACGTGTACTTCTAGACAGCTCTGCCGATGCGAATCTCTTAGATGCTTATGGAAGAACCGCAGATGAATCCATACAAGAGCCATGGAGGTTGGAAGCAATAAATCCATCGAAAACTATGGAACTGCGAGAGCCGCGGAAGGCAACAGCAAAGGAGAGAAATGGCCGACTACATAATGTCATACATGTTCTCACATCCCAACTACTCAGGCACCGCAGCCGCGACACCTTCCCGGGGTTCTATGAACTTGGGCATTGCCTCGCTCTTCTTGGTATAGAGGATGACTCTCTAGCTGCATACAAACAGGCGTTCAAGCGACAACTTCGCCCTATATTAGACCATACATGGGGTCCAGGACAAAAGTGGAGTTGGTCCTCACAATTTGGAGATGAATTTTCGAGTCACAGCGGGCTAGCATGTTCAAGTCTACTTTGCAATCAACGGAGGTCTCACCGCGATTGTGCATTGCATGTCTGTATGACGTGCTTTAATCAGGCCCTTTGCAACAGGTGCTGGGAGGAGAACGCGTGGCGAAAGGAGTCCCGCTATGCAGATTGCTCTAGTCATAAGTTTATGCTTGTACCAAAACCCACGGAAATCGATGAAGGCGCTGTTCCGGGGATAACAGGTTCTGTTGTTGATTGGTTGAAAAAAATCAGGGATGAATTTGGTGTTGATCCGCAAGTACACACCCAGTTATGATAGATATCTCTGTCAGCATTATGACAGGTGTGTTTAACCTTTTTTTTAACCCAGCACTATCACTTTATCACTTCCCTCTAAACTAGCTATTGACTCCCGCCGTCCTTCTCTCCCCTTTTCTGGTTGACGTTTATCTTCCTTAGAAAACGAGTTTCAACCTAAATCGCGAGGAATTTCCGTAGCGAAACCAGACGTATTCTCTTGAGTGAAAATGGAACGATTGAAGATGATTGATGGGAATGCTACAACGATGGGACACGAACCCAAAATCACTATCCCTTGGAAATTAGATACTTACAAACCAATGACTATCATAGAAGCCACTAGGGAATTGCGGCAACACGAATCGCGGGTTTTTATGAGTAGTTCAAAGGGCCAAACAAGCATTCAGACTGACATCAATCGGCTTGCGAGCAGCTCGCCCGTTGAAGATGACTACGCCGTCGGGTTATTGGATGTCGGCGACCAGCAGAAATGGCTATACTGGGGAGTATACGATGGCCACAGGTGCGTATTCTTTTGCCTCCGTTCGAGCCTTTGGTATCACTGGATAACATGTTTGCGCTTAGAGGCTGGGCCACCTCCAAGTTGCTAAGTACCACTCTTGCGTCTTGTGTCGCAAGTGAGTTGGGCCACTTGTCTACTAAAGACCTCCGCGATCCCCAGAAAGTGTCAGTAGCCTGCGAGGTCGCGTTCAAGAAGCTTGATGACGGGCTTCTCTCGGACGCAATGGATGCCATGGACAATGCCACTTCGCATGCCGAAGCCATGTGTCGCATCGCTCCTGCAAACGCTGGATCGTGCGCTACACTTGTTCTTTTTGATCCAATATCGTCTTCCCTTCATGTAGCGTGTGTTGGCGATTCTCGAGCTGTCCTTGGGCACAAGGAACCAGGTGATGAGTCTGGATATACAGCCGTGGCTCTCTCTATTGACCAGAACGGTTATGAGAAATCTGAAATTGAGCGTATCACAGCTGAGCATCCTGGAGAACAACCTATTGATGAAGGGTCCGGCCGTATCCTGGACTGTGCTGTTACGCGAAGTTTCGGGGACCTTTGGTGGAAGTGGCCAGTGGACAAGGTCGAAAAGTGGTATCGAGAGTATTTTGGTAATCCATGCCGCTCAAACTATCACACACCGCCGTACCTTACAGCTCAACCTGTCGTTAAGAGCGCGAAGGTATCCAAGGGCGATTTCCTTATTCTCGCCAGTGACGGGTTTTGGAACCACATACAATCTAACGACGATGCAATCCATTGCGTGAAGCTCTGGCTTGAAGCCCGGCAGAATGGCGAATTGAACGACAAAGCAAGTTTCGCGGCTATGTCAGCTGCCGATGGAGCAGGACTGTGGCGCTCGCCGGGGGGCTATCACTGGAATTGGCAAGTACCACGCGCGAACTTTCTCGCCGAAGACGACAATGCCGCCACTCATTTGATCAAGAATGCATTTGGTGGAATTCTTCGAGACCTATTCTGCAGCGCGATGAGCATTAAATCTACAGAATCTAAGGAGGTCCGAGACGATGTAACGGTGATCGTTGTGCTATTTTGATAAGGCCCATGGCAGAAACAATTAAACACCTTCAGGTCATTCTAGTGTGTGATGGTATATAGCGAGCTATGCATTTAAAATGATTTAATTGTCTTCCTAAAATGCTTCATCATCTGTATGGCATTTCGTAGTAACTGGCAAGATGCGGCGTAATTATAGACTGTATCTTGAAGCATCGGTACCTCTATAGCTCACTACACTTACCAGTGTTGAGTGGTATTTTCACTAGCATCCGCTGGTTATCTTCGACATGTCTTCGTACAGTTGGGACAATGGGGGCAACTCGCGGCGGTTATAAATCATAATTATCCATCGCGCCTTTCAATTAAACAGCAATATCTAGCAACACCCCTAAAATCGCCTCTCCCAGCTGGCGGTCCCAATTCAACCCGTTTCCGGGGACACCATCTATATCTTGATCGGAGAACCCAGCTTTCTACAGGCACTGTTAACACGAATACACAGTTACCTCGTCAATCGTCATACTAGCTTATCTAAAAAAAGCTAATAAGGTACGCACCTTGCACTGTTTGGTACAAACATGAAATGCCCTTGTTGATGTAGGAGGTTCTGTTTTTTTATTGCTCCATTTACCCACGTATCCTAGAGGGTTCTATAACAGACCTAGCATTATTTATCGTTTGTGTCCAACTAGAAGCCTTTTTGAAGGCCACTGTATTATTTATGTTAAAACTTTATATCTAAGCTGTTTTGACTTTAATTTTAACTTTATAAATCCCATATGCTTTATTCTCGGTTCTTTAGATTGATTGGTCTTTTCATTTCTAATTTTGCATCGCCCCGCTACTGCGGGATTGGTTGCCATTGTATTATAAGCATACAGATAATACATATCAAAAAAGCAATATAGTTACCTATCATTTTATTTAGTTGTAAACTCTTTTCTTAAAAATAGAGGCATTGGCACCAAATTTCTCCCTCAATTTGCTTAGAGGTCTGTCTGTAAAGCTTACTAAGCTAACTACTCCCACTGATAAGTCTGGTCGATAGCATACATATTGAATGCGATGTCGTCTGTATCACCACCTCGCACACCAACCGAGGCCCCCCTTCAATCTATCCGAAGCGAGTTGGAAGGCAACATCTTCCGAAACGTCAATGGCCTCTTTGCTAAGTACTTTGAGGACAAGTCCTGGTCCGTAGTGGTCCAGAATAAATTGCAAGAAACAAAGTCAGCCAAGACCATCAGCAAGTTGTCCGCCGGTGTCCCTGGCATTGCTCACTTCGACTCGCTGGTTGAATGGCTTGCCGAGTTTCAGACGCTGTTCTTCGCGGTTGATCAAGCCAACTTCCGCTTCCACAGCCAGCCGCTTAGCAACACGGGTAGCACACCTGGGGCAGTCATCTACCTCGAGACATCCGATCTCCAGTCCGTTACGGGCAGCACACGGGTGTTTGGTGAATTCCATCATGACAACACGCCCGTTATAGCTGATGACGACGATGACATTCTACGCTTCTACGAGCGAGCACGACAGGTGTTTAAGGACCAGTCGGCTCGAATCTTTGTACACGGATTCCTGGTCCGCGGTACTACGCTGGAGCTCTGGGTTTTCGATCGGTCGGGTGCCTATAGTAGCGAGAGGTTCGACCTGGCGCAGAGACCCGACCTGCTGGTGCGGACTTTGGCTGGCTACACCTTGATGAGTGATAAGGAAGCTGGATTCAACACCTTTGTAAAGCGCCCTGCACCTGGGTCAGACAGCTACGTTACATTTCACCAGAGCGATAAGCTCTACCTTCGACCGGAGTTGATTGCAACGGCGGACTACATAATCGGGCCCGGAACAACCTGCTATGGGGCCTCGACATCGACAATCGGGGAACCAGACGCTGTCATCAAGTTTTCCTGGAGAGAGGACGAAGAGCCTACTGAGGTCCGCCTACTAGAGAGGGCACAAGAACGCAACGCCTGGGGCGTCATTCAGCTCCGAGGCTATCAGGACCTGGTAAATACCGCCGACCTTCGCCAAGGGCTGCGTTTTCCTGGAACGTTTGTTAACCGGACGTTCTCGTGCGTCGCAACCACGCCTCTAGGCCGTCCCATCCGACAGTTCACATCGATTCCCGAGCTTTTAGAGGTATTGCACGACCTTGTCAGGGCCCTTCAATCTCTCTACGTAGATGCAAGGATCCTCCATCGCGACGTCGCCATCAAAAATTTGATCATCACCCCGCAACACAGCGCAGACAGCCCCAAGGGTGTTTTGATCGATTTTAACTACGCACTGGATCTTGACAATGTCCGTCCTATTGAGCCAATGGTTGGATCAGATGGGTTCATGGCCATTGGCATTCTTTCCGGACAACGGCATACGTATCGGCACGACTTGGAATCCCTGTTCTACGTATTTCTATGGATCGCTATTGCGAACGATCGCGTGCACGACGAGGCGAATGACATATTGAAAGACATGCCAAAGACATCACGGCTCTGGAAATGGTGCACCATGGACTTCGGTGCCGTCGGACAGGATAAGACGGCCGACATGAGTCCTGAGGGCTTTGAAGGAATTCTGGACGAGTTTTCCTCTGACTTCGCTCCTCTCCGAGGCCTGGCTAAGGAACTGCACGCATTGATCTTCCCTGTGCGTAATGGGAAGATTTTCACTGGCACTGAGACAGATCAGGTGGCTGTTCAGGGGCTCTATGATGGGATGGCGGATGCTTTTAAACGGAGTGCCAGGGCACTCCGGGGTTAGGGAGTCTCAACTACTTTCAAGGGTGTCAATAATTATATGCTCGTAGTTCAGATGCATAGCTTCTCTAGGGAGATCCCGGATAGAAATAAATAAATAAATGGCGCTTACAAGTTCAAGAAGTTGAAAGCCAGCAATAAGCTCTTGATATATCTAGACGACCTAAACTAGGTTCGCAATATTATAAGCTAGCCTTTCACCAACTATTTTAGGTAAATTCGTTGTTGCAAATCAGCGCACGTAAACAGGCTATTGTATTTATGAGTTGAGTTACTTCGTTGCTACCTATCGTGTGGACAGCTGAGAGTGGCGGAGAGCTCAGAATGCCACTTATGATCCACCTGATAGGTATGGCAATGTAATGGTAACCACGGTTAAGTCACTGAGAACTCTAACCCAGAACTGTATTCTGCTGATCAATAAAACTGAAGCAATATGATAAGTCCTTGTAGATGCGACGAGAAACCAAAAGTAAGTAAGTTAGGTATTTGCGCAAACCCCTAAACGCCGCCCGATGCATTATCCATGACAAGTTCGCTGGCTTGCGACCCGTTTTCCCTTTTCCCTTTTTCTTTTCTTATTTACTCGTACAACCGAATCAATTCACTTCCCCAGCTCAGTCTCAGTCTCTCCTGCGCCTAATTATTTCTTCTCCTGCTGCTTCAGCGCCGCCTCCTGCGCGCGCAACTTCTCATTCTCGACCTCGCGCCAGTCCCTGGACTCGGGCTCGTTGCCGTCGGTGGCGCGCACGGCGCCGGAGAAGGCGGAGCGGCCGGCGTAGAGCTGATAGCCCTCGCCCGAGTTCTCGGCCGTCTCGAGGGCCTTGAAGGTGATGGGCTGGTTCCCGCGGAACCGCTTGCGCATGTCGATCATGCCGCGCCGGCACTCGCCGAAGCCCTTCTTGAGCTGCTGGCATTTCGTCGGGAGCGTCTCGGCGAGCGGGGAGCGGAGGCACTCTGCGGCGGTGTTGCGCTGGACCATGACGCATTCGGATTCTTGGAGGCATTGCGCCAGTGCGGCTCCTGTTGGAGGAGGGGTGGCGGTTAGTTATGATGGATGGGGATTGGGATTGTAATTGTATTATTCTAGGGTTTCGGGTGAGAAGAGGGGAGAGGCGGGAGATTGGACGTACGTATCTCTTTACAGGAGCTCGGCATGTTGGCGAATGGGTTATTTGCGCGGTCGTGGGCGGATTTGGGGCGACGAATTAATCAGAGATGGAATGATGGCATCGCCAAAAAGTATAGGCTCTTATCTCGAATTCGTAGCATCTTATGCCCCACCTACTTCCGGGGACCCATCCGACGGTGGGCATAGGTATTAGGTATCTGGGTCCTTGTAACGTAACCCGTCACTCGGTTATGCGTTACATGTTACCTACCTCCTTTTACCTACAACGCATCTGCAATGTGGGGGAGCTTCGTTGGACCAGGATACCTGGCTGTAATAGTGTCATGTCGTTTGTAGGTTAATTATTCTTACATAGGTATATCATCTCAAGTCGAGAGAAAGCATGGAAAAGGGGAAAAAAAAAAAGTCAATTCAAAGAGCTCTAGAGACGAATAAACTTATAGCTTCCTAGATGCTAGTTATATCGATGCTTGCGCAAATATGCCGTCGCTAATCTCTGGCACACTGATGTAATACTACATCAATCGGATCTACCTAACAGCACCTACAGCTGTACAGCATACTCGTAGTACCTACCTGGGTATGCCAGCATGTATGTACCGACAGGGATTCCCCTTTTTGGATTAAGAATGGTCATTAGGATAGGTAGATTTCTTGCATGTGACATCACCCAACCACATGCTGCAGCTCTGAATTATTCACCGTACAACTGTGCAGGCGCAGACTAACGACCTGCCAGCACTTAACACTTAACAATCCAACAATACCTACCTACTATCTAAGCCCATTGACTGACTTTCGTACACCCTCTCTCAATATATATATATAAGGTTTCTCTCTTCTGTGAAAACATGACGATCAAGCTGCGGTAGTGCAGCGCCAAGCTTCCTATAGCTTTTATCAAAACAAAAACAAGACCTGCAAGTTTCAATATGGCTGTACCATTTATAGGTCGACTGAACCCGTTCGTAGCCCTTCTCGACGCGCCAGAGCCCACGCAGCGTACGGTCATGTATGTCTAATGTCTAGTGTCTAATGTGAATACAGAATCGAATATGTCGCCTTAATCGGCTCGTTTCTCTTTGTTGCTTTCGAAGCCATTATCCGCGTCCTGACCCTCGCGCTCCGTATGAGACCCAGACCCAGACCCGACTCGACCGCCTTTTGTCACTAACTGAATGGTCTACGCAGCTACCTCCCTAATCAACCTCTTCACCGACGCGTCACGGCGCATCTTCAATAGCGTAGCATCGCCAGCCCAGAAGAGAGCTGAGGGAAGAAAGATCGGTACGCTCTATTCTCATATTCTCATCAAGACGCGAACGAGAAACTTCTTATACTGACCGACGTTTTCCACTAGCTATCTCAACTTCCATACGAAACGCCCCCGATTTCGTCGCTATATGTGCTACCTATGGATACACCGCCGAGGAACATGTAGTGCAGACAAAGGATGGCTACCTACTCGGGCTACACCGCTTGGCGTGGCGAAAGGGCGAAGAGGATATCAAGGTGAACAATGGGCCGAACAGTGTCAAGAAGCGCATCGTATACCTCCACCACGGACTCCTCATGAATAGTGAAGTCTGGGTCTGCCAGACGGATGCCCAACGATGCCTCCCATTTGTCTTGGTAGAGCACGGCTTCGACGTCTGGGTACGTTCTACTCCATTATACTTCATTACCTTAGTATCGTGCATTTGCCATGTGAAAGATTCTATTCTAGTAAACTAACACAATAACTTACTTAGTTGGGTAACAATCGCGGAAACAAGTACTCCAAGAAATCCATCAAATGCTCCCCCAACTCGACCCAGTTCTGGAACTTTTCCATCGACGAGTTTGCCTTTTATGACATTCCCGATTCGATCCAGTACATCCTCGACGCCACAAAACAACCATCACTCTCCTATATCGGGTTCTCCCAGGGATCAGCACAGGCATTCGCAAGCCTGGCAGTCAACCCCAAGCTGAATGATCAAGTCAATGTCTTCATCGCACTTGCACCCGCAATGTCGGTGCCAGGACTACAGAATGGTATTGTCGACGCTCTTATCAAGGCCTCGCCGCAAGTTCTGTTCCTCCTATTCGGTCGTCGGTCTATTCTTAGCTCCGCAACCACCTGGCAGAGCATTCTCTACCCTCCCATATTCATTAAACTCATCGACATGGGTAACAATTTCCTCTTCGGCTGGAAATCTAAGAACATGTCCGTCAGTCAGAAACTAGCAGCGTACCCACACTTGTACTCATTCACGAGCACGAAGTCGGTTGTTCATTGGTTTCAGATCATTCGAAACAAGTCGTTCCAGATGTTCGATGACGACCTTCAGACACCCCTAGGAATGAACACTTTGAATAAATACACCAAGGTGGCCAAATACCCGACCCGTAACATCAGGACGCCCATTGTCATCGTGTACGGTGGGAGCGATTCATTGGTCGATATCAAGGTCATGTTGAAGGAATTGCCTAAGAGGACCGTCGCTACTGAAATACCGCACTATGAACATCTGGATTTCTTATGGGCCCGCGATGCCGACACCCAAGTTTTCCGACATGTCTTTGATGCCCTAGACAACTTCACAAGCGCAGAGAATCCTTTGAAAGAGTACGAAAGCTACGCTCGTGCAAGACATAGGAGTTTGTCTGCCTCGGCAACATTCAAGCAGTAAGTTGATACCATCATTTCATCAATTAGATTTCTTGCCCCAGATCTAACTCGCCCCGACAGCGTACGTGTAAATAGCGATGCCGTGGAATCCGACAGTACCTCGGTCCTATCTAATGGCCAGGAGAACGGTGACGGCCCTCAACACAAAGCTAGAGAGACACTCTTAAGCCCCATATCTATGCCTGAGGAACTCTCACCTCAGCACCCGCACCCCACACGTCCGTATACCAACCCCATCACCCCCATTAACGAGAGTAGCATCTCAACCCCGGGTAGGAAAAGTCCAGTGGCTCTAGACGGCGCTGATGAAACCAAAACCCCGACGCAAACCCCCTTGCCTACGACGACATCACCCACGATAGTTAAACTACCCCGGCGTCGTGGTAGTGCCACCAGCAATCTCAGCATCAACTCCCCAAGGGATGGTGGACGAAGCTGTATCAAAATCGGCACATCGCAACCTGCGGGCAGTGTCGTGACCACTGGAAGCAGCGATGAGGGGCAACAGTATCGAAGGACGGGGCGTTAATGCGACGGGAAAGCTGTATTCAACAATCAATTCCTTTTGGCATGTCATTAGACACATGTATATATAAATACTACAGGCCAATAACTGAGCACACAGCACGATCGCGGCGAATGGCGCTTTACGCAGTAGAAGAAACAAACGAAACACGGAGTATAGGGCATTGTTGTTATAAATATTGATGTAACTACTTGCACTGCTCGTCGAGAATAAGTTTTTGCGATGCTAGCAAAGACGTACGCATGTATCGTATGTACAATCCACTTGCTAGCGTTCGTTTTTCTCGCTCACGTGAGGACCAAAGATTTCGAGCACAATTGTTACGGTGGGACTAAACGTTATTCAACGAATGTTCGCAGTCGTGGCTGTGTAGAATTTTACCTAGATTACCGTTGTTAAATAACATCCACACGAGACATTAAATGTCCCATCCGGAGGCTCATTATCATTAATTCGTTCCTAATACCATTAAGCTAATCAGCCCTCAAGACCCGACCTTTCGTATTGCTCCGCGCGTTTCAATGACACCAGCCCGCAAGTGTAACAAGCATAGACCCAATGACTCTTCACTTAGTGACCGTTCCGTAACCTCCGACCCTTCTGATATTATACAGCCTGTCCCGATAATGATACATACTCAACACTAACCAGGCCGTATCACGCACGGAAGCCTAGAGACCACAGTAAAAGATTAAGCCATGTTCCGTACGTGCGTATCAAAAACCTCATTCCTCCACCCCCCAGCCTCAAACTCCTCAACCCTATCCCCGGCCATCTCAGCCTCCTCATGCCAAAGCCTCACCACACTCCCGGGGGCATACACGCCCCTAAACACACCCTCGCCCGGCTGATCAACGCCCACACGCGCGTACAGATCGGGATCTTCCTCCGGGACCAGCCGCGCAGCCACAGCCTTGACAAACGTCCACAGATCCCCCGGGTCCGCAATGCGCGTAGCGCGCAGGCGTTCTCGTGCATACAGCAGCTCGCGGTTCCCAGCATGCAGGAGCTCAGCGACCGACCTCGCGAGCTGGGCCTCGAGGGTAGACTTTAGGAGGGGGCGAAGCAGGGGCTTGATCAGCCAGCCGAGCCAGGAGAACCTGCTCTTGCGTAGCTTGTAGCTCAGCTTGTGCACGCGCACGCGCACGGCGCGGAGGGTGAGGATCTGCTCCAGTCGCTCGCGGCAGATTTCCACTTCGAGATGCAGGTCGATGCCGCGCTCGTCGAGGGCAAAACTCGCGATGCCCTCGTCTGCGAGCCGGAATAGACCGCTATGTGCGCGCAGCCAGAAGCCGACTTCGTCTGCGCGGGCGGATAGGCCGTCGAGCTTTATGAGCATGAGATGTTTGCTGCTGGTGCTAGTGCGGAACCGCGCTTTCCGGATCTCGAGGTCGTTGTAGGTTTCGATTTTTAGCCGGTAGGGGAGGAAGGAGGTGTGGTTTACAGTATGCCCCGGCTCGATGATGAGGTTCTCGAGCAGGAGGTCGAGGGCGGGGGTGCTGACTTCTAGGCGAGGAATAGGGAGGTACTGGATTGTGTTGATTAGGAGCGGGAGGAAGACGTTTAGGGAGTCTTGGATGAGATCTGGGTTCGTGGCGGAATTAGAAGGGGAGAGAACGCCGAATATGCGGAAGGTAGTTGTTATGAGGTTGTGCACGTCGGCATCCCTGAGGACGCTCTGCAGCGTGATGGAGAGCTGTTGAAGGAGCTCATCAATGTCGTGGCGGAGACTGCTTTCTGAGCCGACTTGCTTGCTCTTCTCTCTGAGGTCTTTGATTTTTTCTTCGGCGTTGCTGAAGAATTCGGGATCTGTGAGGAGATTTTGCAGACTGTCGCCTACCTGTTCCATCAGGTTCTCAAACTCTGGGTCTTGGTCCTTGTGACTGACGACTTTTTGGAGAAGCTCTTCGCACTTCTCCCATTCCTTCTTGTCGCCAAAACTCTTGATGAACTCCCAAAGGTTAGTCAATGCACGATCCGTCTCCTGGTTCTCAGCAACGTCGCTTTGGGCGGTCTCTAGAATCTCCTCGGCAGCGCGTGAATAAACGAGCGCGTATCTCTTGATTAGAAGCGCCAGCGTCGATACAGAGTCCGAATAGTCCTTGCGCTTTCTTAGGTTCAGAACAGTTGCTTGGAGGCGCTTCAACAGTGTCTGGCCTTCGTCCCCAGAGATCTTGTCCCTGGCGCTCTCAACAGCTGCACCCGCAACATCCCGGCTCCCTTCCGCAACAACTTGCGCGACATTCTGGACCTCGATTTCAAGGTTCTCCGCAGACGGTGGTTCGCCGTTGGTGTCTTGATGCGCGAGACCCTCCTGCACTTCAGGCGACGGTTCAATCTGCTTCCCAGCCTGCTCCGCGACATCGCGCAAAGCAAACGCCGAGTCCCTGAATACCTCTCTGCCAACCACAGTCAAATCCCCCAGAAAAGTGCGAAATTCGGGATTAGTAAGAAGCAGCGAGCCGACCGTGCGCAGACTTTCATAAGCAGCAGCAGTATCAGCCTTCGCCTTAGCGCTCTTCACCCGTGCGCTAAGATCATCAACATCAACGGATATCCTGCTCTTGGTGAGGAACCAGATCAGATCCTGGAGTTGGTCGCTGCTGTTCTTATTGTTCAGGAGCACAATGAACTGCTGCAGCCATTGCTTGGTCAGGCGCACCAGCCGTCGGCCAGAGGTCGACAGATCGGGGTTGTCGGGGTTGAGTATGTCGCTTGCTAGGAGGGTGCGGAGAGCGATGATGGTTTGCTCGTTGCTAGGCATGTATCCCTTCGATAGAGCGCGCCACATCTGGTAACTGTGCAGCTTGCGCGCGAGCTCTCGTTGTAGGTGAGTGTCTTGCTCATATTGTGGGAGCAAGGGTTGCTGCTCGGGGTTGGCATTCCCCTTCCTTAGGCCGAAGCATGATGAAAACATCACAGGTATAAGTTGGCATCCGTTCAAAAGTGAAGCGCGTATGATATGACGCGGTACAATGCAGGATTCCGTACGTATCAGCAAGGCATTAATAGCACAACTCCCAAAGTGATAATAAGGATTTCAATATCTGGACAGTTTCGCGCCTTGTGTGGTCAATCGAGAGAGACTCGTAGAATTCATAGTTGAAAGGATATACTCATTACTTCTCGTTCTGGTACTGAACCGTAATTTCACCTAAGTACCTACCGTGAAGTAGCGATGACGTCGTTTATTCGGTCGGAGCTTTAGTTCCACAACCAACTTATTTAGGTAAGTACTTACTTAAGGTACGGGGCACCTCTATCTAATCCACCTAAATGCTTAAAAAAAACATCTAAAGTCTATAATATAATGCTACTAGATGTGTTCGCACTAGTACAACATATATATATATAAATAAATACATTGGGGAAAAAACGGGAAGGGAAAACCGTATGTGAGAAAAAGTAACATGTGCTATGAAGAATTACTATATTTAGTAGTTTTGCTTACATACTCAGAACTGTACCTATAAGTGGTTTAGCGCCCCTAAGTATGAGAGCTGCCTAGTAACGACCGTCTTGATTATACCATTCCTTATTTCTGGCATAATGTTTCTAATATGGCTATCTACGTTTCTTACTGAGTTAATCCGTTGTCCTGCACTCTATCCCCGTCATCAGGTTCCTAACGTCGTTTTATTTGCTGGGTTCGTTCGCTGGTTCATGCATTCCGGTAGTACTTCAACCAAGATTCAGTGGCGAAGTCCTAGGTTGCTGCTACATCCATGGGCTGATAGATGGGGAGACACTTAGCATCCAAAGAACGTGGAAAATGCTTAGAATCATCTAGCTAGGTGTCAATGTTAATGGTTTTATTAAATCTTGCCGCGGAAATAACTTGTCCTGTTCAACTTCATTCCAGTCGAGTCGCTGAGCAGTACATTACAATGCCTCTAGTAGGATCATTAAGCAAATGTATATCAGAATTACCAAACTTCCATCCTGAAGCCATCTTATCTAGTTAGGTTATGTATGCATCATACTATATTTATCGCAAATAGAGAGCCTGAACAACAACTTCTGCCAGTTTAATCAATCATCAGGGACTCAAAACAGCACAACATTGCGAGACGTTATGCCATTATTACATGCCATTTCATTGAACTCGCCTACAAGGTGAAAGCTAAACGGTACAAGAACAGAATCTTCTGACAGCTAACTTGACAGCTTTCAGTTAAAGGGAGTATACCCTAAATGGGGCGATCCGATCCTTGCATCGCTTTCTTGGCGGTATACGGTGCTCTCCCTCCTATGCGAAGTACTAGGGAAAAGTGAGGGCAACTGCAGCAGTGCTCTCCCAAGTCCCTTAGATCACCCTCATATGCCCAGACTAGAAACCATCGACGATTTGCTCTCCAGGCCTCCCAGTGAATTATCCATTTTCCAACTCTAGGCGCTTATTTGGGCTTGTTGTTTCTGGACGAGTTCAACCGCCTTTGCTGAATCACAAAATTCTACAATATCCTCAATCATCTTCCCATCTCCTGTCATCGTCAAAATCCACATGTATTCGTTCTCATACTCCCCCAGCGGAGTGTTCCCATTAACTTTGGTATACATCACCACCTTTCTGGACTCAACATCCACCACCATCTCTTTTTCATCGACTATCCGACAGGTGCAGTCGCTCATCAAGCCGATATATTGGCCATAGAATGCCCCGTATTCGGTTTTGTTATAGGATGGGATGCCAAGTGATGAAGGGAGGTGAGTATGCTTGCAGGTGTCGGTACGGAGAGAGAGGACAGCATCGAGAGTTTGTTTGTTACAGCAATCAATGAAATCAGTGGCGGTTTTCTTGAGAGTTGCTCGCAGCGCACTAGAGTCTGCCATTTTGCTCTTTTCGCCAGTTTGAAGGATATAGAACACAGTTGTCTTTGGGACTTTGAAAAGTGTAATGGTCACTAACTAGCGAAATGCGAGTCTTCTATCTAATTTATACTTCTGATGAGAATGCGCCACACGCTTTGAAGGAGGTCCCTGCAATTAGGTAGGTCAGGTCGTATTAGCTGTATGCTTATACGATCGCAACCAATCCTTCAATCGTGGGGGCGATGCTTGGAAGTGGAAAAACTATCTAACCAATTCAAGCTGATTAATGAACCAGGGCATGAAGTATATATCACAAAGTTGAAATCGAGATCAAACCAACTTATACATGAAGTTTTTATTTTATTTAATTATAAACTCCTTTATTAAAAACAAAAGCAAAGCGCGCAATTATCTAGCTTATTGCCACACAGTCTCCACACTTCCGATGACCACATTCTTTACAACAAGAGTCATCTTCGTACGAGTACACAAATGTATCGATGTGGCCGCAATCTGAACATTTATACATGGCGTCTGTCTCGTAGATCTGGTTGTCGGCAGTGACGGGAGAAGGAGTGGTACTATAGTCATCATCTCTTTCCACCTTTGTAGTTATATCTGGCACTAACAAGGCGTCGCTATGATTTCTCAAAAGATTCAAGATATCCGCGCGGGTAGGTTGTCGACAGGAAAGAGCAGCCTCCTCCACAGTTCTCCACGTCTCTCCACGCAGATGAATATCAGCGCCTTTTTCAAGCAGGACTCGAAATGTAGCCACGTCTCCAGAAGCGGCGGCTACGTGGAGCGGCGGATCTGGAACCCATTCATCTGAGGCATTTGGTTCCTGAGGCGTGGACGACTGTAGTTCTGCGTTCACCGTAGATCGGCTTAGTTCAACATTCCTATTACTACCGCCTTCAGATTCGTCGTCATCCATGCTCCTAGGTATAGCAAATAAAGCTAGTTGTTCCATGTGGCTCGCGACGTGACGACGAAATTGAGCCGGCTCTACAGTTATTACGACTCCTGAGGGGTCAACGGAAGGTGGAACAGGCGTATCGTCTCTCAAAGTTGTCTCCCACTCGTCGCAAAACGGGCAAGCGGCGGCAGCGATAACATCTACAGGGCGCTGGCCCGCGTTCATGAAAATCTCCAGCTGACCATCATTGACTGAGACATTGGAATGCGTGTTTTTCATATGCGACTTGAAATCTGCCATTGTTCCGAATGGCCCTTTTGGGCAGAGGACACACACCCATTGTTTCCTGTGATGCAGGAGTTCGTGGTTAAACCAAGTATGACTATCTCCAAACATTTCAGAGTCGCATTTCTCTCCGCCAAGAGCACAGACACATGCTTTAAGGTCTCTATAGGCATGACGTCTCCATGCTTGTTCTCGAGCGAATGTTTGGATGCCGCGACAGAAGGGGCATTCAAAATCCGAGTGCTCCCTCCTCAAATCTGCAAGACTCGGTAGGTGAAGTCTCGAATCTTCGCTTTCGACTTGCAGGTACGAACTAGCCGAAACTGAAGATCTAGTATCCTCGTTGTTTGCCTCGTCTTCTTGAAGCTGCTGAAGCATAGCAATATCTATAGAGTGTAGACGCTTTCGTAGGGGCCTACGTAAGAGCCGCAATAGAACCCCTGAACTCGGTCTCACCCGAAGAGCGCATCTGCGCGTTCAAGTCAATATCAACCGTCGCCCCTTCTCGCTAAGCTTGGGGCACCTATGCGCCACATAGTCGATGTCAAGTTAGCCCATAAAGAGATTGCTGCCCTGGAGAGCTCTGGCAAATTGATCGCGTGGTGTAGCCCTTCGGATGAGAATACTATAAGTAAAGCTCGAATGCAATCCGATATGATATTGAGTATACCTATCCTGAGACTCCATTTTCTCTAAGCCGGAGTGTTACAGACTGCCAGGCGTTCATACAGATCATTAGGGGAATGTATAGACCCGTATAGACGTCCATATAGACAAAGAAGCCATTCCTATATATAGGCAGTGGTTAGCACCTAGGATAGTTAAAGAGGCTTCGCGCAACAACAAAGGTTTTTCACCCACCTCAAGTACAGGGTCCCTGACACGGAGCCAGCCTCGGCTTCTAGCTGATGCCTCAAAGATACCAATTCCTCATAATCGATCAAGTCATCATATGAGATTCGTCGGTCTTCTCGACGACCTGATACGATCTCTAGCACTTAGGCATCGTTAATATCGGGATAAGCGGAAGCAAAGACAAATACCCCCAACAACCATCCAATACTTGCATGAGATCATCTAGTAGGTCGTCCGCCTTTTTTAAAGTCTATTTTGCTGCCACAAGGCATGTCCCAAGCGACGCGGAAGATGTAGCCGATTGATGTGCTCCAATGTTTCCAGCCCAGAGTTTGAATCTATTCAAAACATCATCACAGATTCGGTAGATACGAAGAATACTTTATCGTCCGACTTCAGCCTAGCGATAATTTTGTTGAAATAATCCTCGGCGATCCGTGCTCTAAAAGGTACTGTCTGAGTTTTATCGCTATCCATAGTGATGGGTGAACACCTGATAAATAGATAGAGCTTCGAAGTTTCGATTGTGAAGCAAAAAAAGGAACCTTATATGATTGGGCTCACCGATAACGCCCCAGAGGCCGAATAAAAAGCCAATCATGCAGCAGCACGAATAGGTGCAGGCAACTCCTCATTTGGGGGCCGCCATAACAGTTAAGTATCCCGCCGTCGGTTATATGGAAACAACTTTCTGACTTCTAACCACTCATAAACTCCCCCTCTACTCAGCACTGCAGTAACATCTCCGGGCTTATTTACCCATAATCCAGCACATGTTTATTTCTTGTTCAGTTCCTTATCCATCATTAAGTGGGATATATTCAACATAGAAGCGCGTACGCTTATATCACACAATCAATTGCCTTCATTCCCCTGTTTAGTACTTAGTCAACCACCCATTTACTTCCTTGTTCTATAGACTACCTAGGCATTAACTGGTACGATGTCGGGGGTTGAAATCGCCGGCCTCGTCCTCGCGACTTTCTCTATCGTCATAGAAGGGTTAGAAAATTATCGCAACATAGCTAGGCGCATGGAGTCATTTCACAACGCCCAATCCAAATATCTGAGTACGATTGATAGCCTCGATTATCATCGTCTGGTCTTCAAAGCAAACCTAGAACAGGTGTTATTTTCTTTGGTCGACGAGTCCCAGCTCCAAGATCTAATCGCGAATCCAGGAGGACCAGGCTGGAATGATCCAGGGATCCAGCAGGCATTGGAAAGAAGACTCCACAAGTCTTATGACTTGTACCTGAAAACATTGAGCGCGATGCAGCAAACTATGCAAGAGCTAAATAAAGAGTTATCGGTCGATAACCTGCAGCTTCAATCTCAAATCGCAAACAGAGTTGGTGCCATTTACTCGCTTTATTATGCTGATTCCGACTGTTATCCTAGCAGAGTTCAAGCTAACATAGACTATTCCCAGAGTCGCTCCGCCCCCTCACAGCCTTCGAATCCCTCGAAACTCCGAGATTCCATTAGTCGATCGACAATAGAATTCCAACTTTTTCGAATAAAGTTCAGCCTAGGCGAAACCACGCGAATTCGATTGTTCTCCGAGCTTAAGACTTACAATGAGCGACTAGAAAAGCTAGCGTTGATAAGTAAACAATCAATAGACCTACGAGCCAACCATGATATCGATGCTTCAAAAAGCGCTACACAACAGAGGACCGGCGTGGAAACGGGTGAACGGTCCAGACGCTCCGTTCGGCTACGGATGCATGAAGAAAAGCAGGCGAAGGCATTGACTCTGCTATCACCTAAAGAGTCAACAAGTGATGCAGCAATCTCTCTTTCAATACCACAACATCGATCACGATATCTTATAAGACCAGCGTTTTATAGAGGAAAAAGGACGAAAACCGTCCGATTCCTATACCCTAAGGTTACTCAGTCAGTGTAAGTCGCTAGCATTCCGCCTTTCTCCTTAAGGTATCGCGCTATCCTTTAGATATCATTTGTTGTATTTTCTACGTTGGCCATTTCTATGACCACATTTTGAAAGAGGCCTTACAATATTAAATTATACTCACCCATGAGTCATGACTATATTCCATTCTTGTACACATGTATATACGAGATATTTGTAGTAGCTAACACGCTCATAGATCGCAGGGTGGTAACACGATTCCTCTAACTACATATCCAACGCAAGAGCCGACCGTCTCAACGGAGAACATCGTCGACAACCTTTGCGCGACACTCATGAAGTGTTCCGATGATATACGCTATCGTTTGACTCCAAAGCAGCGGCCAGCAATACACACAATCATCTGCCTTTCCGAAATCCTATCAGATGCAGCCCCGTTTCTTACTCGCCGTCAACGCTTTCGCCTGTCGGTGGAAATAGCATCGTCTTTCGTTCAGCTGGAAGACACGGCCTGGCCCCATATTTCATTGGGCAAAGACAGTGTGTACCTTTCCCGTACCGGGGATGAAAATACGCTGCGCCTCGAGTCGCCGCTCATTGTGCAATCCTTCGCTTCTAGATCACCGACTACTTCTCAGGAACCCAGAGATCATATTTCTAGCCTTGCATCTCTAGGTATTCTTCTCCTTGAGCTCTGCTTCGGGAGGAGTATTGATCAACATCCTAGCCGGCTTAGATATCCCAACGGGGACAAGCAGACCAATGCTGCGTTTGATTTGGTTACTGCGCTGGAGTGGGTTAGAGACGTAAATGACGACGCTGGGGGCGATTATTACGAAGCTATCGAATGGTGCCTCTATGGTTGTCGTATTCTACCTACCGACAGAGGCTGGAAGAAGCTGATGGTTGAGAAGGTCGTAGTACCTCTAGAGCGGTGCTGCCAGTACTTAGATATTTAGATCTTCACAGAATCTCACATCCCAGGATGGACTTACTTACGTCGATAGATCCGATCAAATAGTGCCTCGCACATTCCGAACTCGCAAAAAAAACCTAAATAAATTCTAGGTGACGAAGCATCATAATTTTTATAACCGCCAACATCCAAATACGTCTCTCCCCCTAGGCCGTGCGCTCTTCCCTCTTTTTTTCGGCGAGCACTATCCCCAATGGCTCCCCAACGCTCGTAGCGCTTCAGCACTTCCGGCCGTGCCTGGCGAACGAATTCGATAGCGTCAACGCATGACGGCGAGCGCGCACCTCGTAGCCCATAGAAACACCTTTGTGAGAGGCGCCTTATCTAGAGTGCTACCACTCGATGGCCTCCAGCCACTTAGACAGCCAGCGAGCACCGCAATGCCAGGAGCTCGAGCTCGCGGTGCTAGTGATGTGCGTCGAGGCACTCGTGCGTCCACCGATAAGGTTATACGGCGCTCAATAATGAAATCGTATTGTTAATTGTGTATATCCGGGCTACGTCATGCCCTTTCCGCTACGGTATTCCGCAGCGTACTGCGTTCGGCTTAAAATGATCCCACTCAAACTCTAAATTAGTTTTGCCAGGGGCGAGAACAAAGACGGCCACAACTTCTCAAGGGCTGAACGTCGAACATGGCTAAAGAGTAGATGACTAATTATATCTCATAGTGTAGAGGTTAGTTGATTGAAATAATCGCTGGCAACTATATGAGATCTAACGAGTAGTTACGAGGCCGCAGGGTGTATAGGGTTACAGGGTACACGGAAAGAGGCCTAGTTAATCAATATACTACTTTATAAATGGCTCCCAACCACAAAGTTTTGCCTTTTCGTAATTGCTTTCAATTTCATAAAGTAATGTATGGTTTACTAAGCGGTAAAAATACTTCATTTAACTACTTTAATATAATTTCCCAATGTTTATAACATTTCTCGGGTTTTGTTCAACAGCCCAAGCCATAATTGTTAAGTTAGCAGACACCACCTGGTATGGAGTGAGGATGCCTCCTGGCGATACAAGGCCTCCACAGGAAGGTCCTGGAGGGGACCCTGAAAGGCTTGGGATATATATATAACCAAGGGATAGCCCTGAAGCTATTCAGAGCCTTCGCGAGTCAATAGAGTCTTTTTTTTGCCCCTATAGTTGGTCCCTGACAATAATATAACGATTACCTAGATTAAATTTGTCACATATACTTATATATATCTTCTACTCTCACATCACTGGTCGTTTTTAAGTCTGCGAGTAATGGTACACCGGTAAACACAATTTACATCCCCGGTAACCACTAGTACTCAAATATTTATATAATGCTGATTTACCTTGTAGAGGGCGAAGCCATTATTAACTACCCATAGACAAAGCATACGTAAAGCTTCAGCTCGAATTATAGTTATAGTATTATATACCGTCTAGTGAACCCAGAGACTATACCTAGAGGCGGAACTATTATATACTTAGACAAGGAGAGCTGCCTTGACAGATAGTTAGCTATCTAGCAGGACAGCCTAGAAAACCGTCGCGTAACAACAGTAGTTATTACCTACTCCTAGCACATAGCTCCTGACATATAGGAAGTTCTTGGAGGCGTTTATGTCGTAGGCATAGAACAGCAAATTGACAAGACGATCCCTCAACTAAATTGCTTTACCCCCCTATTTATACAACGTATAGATACGGCTATCCGGGACGAATATAACAAGAAGGCGCATAGAAAAATTCAATGCGGAGCAAATTGAAATCAGCTACATAGGGTGATATGATTTTAGATATCAGTAGGCCTCCTCTTCGCTGAATAGGGGTTAAATCTCCAAGTCAAGGTCGACTACTTAAAACTTTGACCTCACACCATCATTACGTTGGGATAATTTCTGCTTGTTATCTATTTTGTTTCTAATTATGATAGCGTTCATGACTGCAGAACTAGCTTCATAAGCTGAGCTTAATGATTTGGAATTTTTTACTTGGAGATCATTCATCTGCAATTTCATGAATAGTGATGGCCATATAGTACCCTCATTGGTAGTGCGCTGATGCGTGCTTACAACACGTAAGCCTCGGCCAGTGCTCATATTCGCCCAGCCAATGCGCTCAGCTATTATAATAAGGCCTATATCTCCGTAGTTGCGTGATAATCAGGAAGTCGAAAATTATAGGTGACTAGTGGCTTAGAAAGCCGCTTCTGTGGCGTTTCCCATGAACTGATCAACTATTAGGTCTGTGCATTATCACTGGCAATCAAGCATGCACAAGTAAAGGGGGACGTGTCAGAAATATACAGTTAAGGGCTCTGCCCATAACTAGCCTTTTGCCGCAATGGTAATTTCTGACAGGACGGATCTAGCCGTCATTTTGGTGTGTTGCACGGCATGTACGAATGCAGTGTCGCCCGCACTACTGCCTAACGCGACACAAAAACCGCTTCGACAATCGCAATGGGACGCAGGGCTGTACTATTAATATGGAAAGGGGGAAGATTCGTCTAGAGCCTGGTTCCGTGTGGCAAAGTTCATTTCCCCTGATTTCTAGCCGCACACTACCTAACGCCTCGCTGCGGGCTGAACATAAGCTTATGATAGATCGGTATTTTTGGGTCAACTCTAATTAAGCTTTCTGGAAGGACTAGTAATAGTAGCGAGAAACCCCTAATGCTGTACCGAATGTCATTGGAATTGAGCGCCTCGCAATTTTAACACGAACAGATGAGCAAATCACAACTAAAAAATAGACAATTCAAACTGGGACAGAATAGTGTATTATATTCTCCTCCTCTAATTATATGACCACCCCGATCTAGTATTATAAATGCATCACCAATGAATCAAATCGAGGGATAGCGAATAGCACATCGCTCGTCCTGCCACCAAGCTTCTTGAAACCTTGATACACCAACTCAACTAACTGCGGAGTGATATTTACTGCTCGCCGAGGCCAGTGGGGGTCTCGCAGAGAAGGGACTGTCCAAGCTGTAATCGAGGTGTACAGATTAGTATGTGCATTGGAAAGTGAATTTGAAGGATTGCTCAATGGGGCAGAGAGACTTACAATGGGGACGACGCAGCAGCGGGCACGCTCACCACCATCGGCGCAGATATCCCGGAAGTTGCCGACGCTGGAAGGAACAGCAGAGGCTACAACGATGTTAGAATATGATTTCCCTTTGCCGGAAGCCAAATACTGAAGAGTTAGACTTACGGGAGCCGCAGTTCAGGTCCGCAACGCCGAGGACATCAGTGGCACAGCACTGGGGAACGGAGTAGAGGCCTTGACCAGCGCAAGCAGTGTAAGGGTTAGCCGGGTAGGTAGGGTTGGCAGAGACAGCCATGGCGAGAGCGCCGACGATAGCAATGAGAGTGGCCTGCATTTTGAAGGAGGTATTAAGTTTGTTTGAGAAACAAAAAGTTGGTGAGATGATTAGATGTAAAGGTGAGAGGCTTCTTGAGACTGCTGTGTGTGATGGTGGTAGTGATGAAAAAGTCCTTGATTTCGAGGGTCGTCGTCCGCCTTATATAGACGATGAGAGACCGCCGTTCGTGCTAGATACCCTCATCGCGATCTTAGCCTTCTCATGGGATGAGATGAAGATCGCTGATCAATTTCCTAGTACGGCCGCCTCTTCGAGCAGTAACTTATGATCAGTTGCATCTGCCATGGTTCCTTGGATTTGCGTGGCGCCAAGTAGGCGCCATTCGGCAGAGGTTCCGTGTATCTCAACGCACGTTAAGATGAGGATCCCCGGAATCCATGGATGGGTACGCTAGGTTGTAAGTGATGCATTAGTTTCCATTGACGGGTTGTATGTGTAAGGCAAATTAGTCCCAAGAAAACAGTCTCTGCCTAGACATAGCGTCTGGCCCCGGAATATAGTCTGAAACGACCTATATTTTTTTTGAATTATTATACAACGCTGGGATCAGACCCAAGCATTTCCAAAGACCGGCAGTGTTGCAGTCTGGATCTCGATAGACCTGCATTACCCCTGTCAGCCTGTTATGAAAATCGATCCCAGCTCCATTTTAGAGGGTACCACTGTGGAGGGCGATCCAGGAACTCAACAGTTGCCATTATGTTACCATCTTTGGTGCGCGCGGACCCCCCTTGAACCTTTTTTCAACGCGGAACGCGAACGAGCGGCAATCGAGCATCGTTGCTTCTTTCAAACGTATCTACACATTAGACCCGATCGCTTCCTACTGCTGCATATGCTTGTTTTTTGACATCTTGGCATGCCTACAGATTTCCTCTTTAGGCGGGCTAATGTGTGTGTGATTGGCAGTCTGCTGGAAAAGCTGAAAAGCACCTACACGCCTGAAGGATCGATAGCTTTAATGAATGAATACCAACCTCCAGGACCTCTGAATTGTGCACTCGCGCCGCATTCGTTGACAAGAAGCCGGTGAATCCGCTATACCTAGTCGAAACGATATCGAAGCGAACCAATTCCATTACGTGTGGCTGCTCACCTGCATCCTCGAGCTGAGCGAATAGGGACGCTTGGGGTAAGGCGTAGTTGTATTTCCTGTCAATTAGCTTAATAACACGACGACGGAACAACTTCCGGAACTTGGACGTGTACTGCACGGTGCAGATTAGTTAGAGCTTGCCTTGTGCGATTACCTAGCCATAATTAGTCAACGCTGGAATCATCAATATTTATTGTGAATTAGGATTTATCATCATTGCCTACATCGAAGATTCGCGAGATTCTGATATTTGATTCTCAATAGTCCGAGCAACAGAATATTGCAAGACATGTTAACTGATAGATACATACTACCAGGGCAGAAACCAGGGGTTTGGGCGAAGCCTCAAAATTAAGCTAAGTTAAACGCCGACTGACAACTCGGTATCGTGGGGCTGGAGGGGAAGATAGTCGATCCTATGTGTCTTCTTAGACGCGCGTGAACGTCATTCCTCCACCGTTGATGGCCAAGATCGCCACCACGCTATCCGAAGCTTCCACTTCATCTGATCGATCGAATGTTGACTATCCTCTGCGTAGGTTAGACCGTAAATACGAAGACAAGGGGCTAAAAACCGACCCCAATCTTTGGGGGGTAGCACGCGTTTCTTACTGGCTTTCGGGGACGAAGGAGTCGATATGGTCGAACGACTTGGAGTCAACGTAGGCACCCGAAATAACGGCCGCGGTGACACCGCTTAACTCGTAGTGAGCGGTGTGTGCCAGACTGCCGGACTGCCGGCAGTCGTCTATGAGAACTATTATAATCTCTTCCGATTGGTTTTTTCTATCGTCGACTTGTGTTCGTATAGCTGTACTCCTTGCTAGATGATGCCCGCTGTTGGCCAGGATGGTCTGTAACCCTAGTCTTTTTTTGAGAATTGACCTTTCGCATCGATACAGTATTTTCATCAAGTATCTTGTGAAGGCCTTTATTGGATGACCGGATCCAATCAGGTCTCTCGAGTGCGGCCTGTAGAACATGTGTAAGTATTCGGAATCTTATACATACGAGTCTGTGATGGCGATCTACGCGTATGGAGTCAAAAAGCTGGTTGATGGCTACAAGGCGGATGTACGTGCCAGGGGGTCAGCGTTTGACACGCGGCTACATGCAGCCACAGTAGGCAGGTTCAATAGGGTGGTATCGTATTCGAAAGGAGAACTTATATGACCTATTTGGCCATGTCTTCCCTATAATGGCATTTTCCGAGCAAGCAGCTGTATCAATGGGTACCGAAAAGGGGTGGAAAGGGTTGGGTGGCCATGTCGATCATCAGGATGAGCAGTGATAGATAGTCCCTTGAGGTGGCAACCTAGCGTTGTATCCTCGACGCCATCAGGCTTCTGAGAGGTAGTGCGAGGGCCTGCGCCATCCTTCTGGGGTAGTAGAGATAAGGTCGAGTTATTCTTGTAGGATTCTGACATAGACAAGCTGTATCAAATCTTCCTAATGCTTACGGCTCGTAGCCGTTGCTTGAAGTTGTAGGCGCGAAGAGACAAGCCTTTAATCAGACTCTCCACGCCTAACGTAATGACTGTCAGTCAGCGTAGGAAAGTCATTGGAAATCGAGCTTCATGTGGATAGGCAGGCTTAAAGGTATCTGAACAAGAAACCGGGCTCTAGGAGGTCGAACGAAATGAAAAGTGACATGACGCCTGATTTCAAGTCCCAGATCAACGAGCTATCACACTATTAGACGTAGTAGGCTTAGGCGGTACGCGGATCGCGTATGAGAAATTGCGAGAGAGAGACTCCGCGTAGGCGTGTGCGCGTTGTGAACTAACGCAAGTACATCATCTATTTGCGTATGATCAAAGCTGGGCAGAGTTATTTGACTTAGATGACTCGAGGGTACAGCGGTGAGGAAACAATTCTCGAGTTTCCCGAAAGTCGCACATAAGACAACAATCACATCGATCACCATACTTCTTCTGTTCAAGCAAGATATTTCAAGTTAACAAAAAAGAGTATTTGCATTCAGCTACGACCAGCTCACGCTAATATCTACTTCACTCGAGAAGCGCCGAGTCTTCTCTCATGGCCATACGAAGCGGGCGGGAGGACTGCTCATCTTCTCGAGCAAGTTCCTGTCAGGGTATGGTATCGAATCTGGGGGGTAGCTACACTTGCTTCTTCTTTTTCCCACATATAGACTACATCTTCCCTCCTCTTTTCTGCAAATGCGCAACCTCTTCAACGGCCACCTAGCATACGTTGGTCTTACTCCACCGATGTGACCCGTGGCCTGGTCCACACGTGGCATCAAATGCGAACAATGGGGTATCGAATATTCCAGTAAAACAAGACGCCAACTCCGTGAGCCTTTGTTTGGGGCCCTCTCTGTAACGCCGCGAGCAGCCATGCTGCTGTCTCGTAGAGGGAGATGGAAAAGCAATGCTAGCTGGCGGGCTACTGCTTGTAGCAAAGCCTAGCGGATGAGAGGACCGCTGTTAAGTATGCGGGAAGGGGGGTTTAATACTACAAAGGTAGGCGGTCGGGGCGCACGCGACCGACAAAGCTGTATGTGAGCATACTACGAGGTTACCTATGTGGCGCTAGAATCCAAAGCTAACACTTTGGTTTTGTCACCAAGGAATTCCTGCCTGTGCTTGACGATAGCCTTCGTGATGCGGTCGAAGTCTTTGACCTTATTGGCTCTGAGCTCATTGAGCAATCTCTTGAGACCTGCGATAAATTGGTTCTTCTTCTCTCCAACAAACATCTCCGCAGAGCCGAGCTGCGTGATTATCTCGCCGTCTAAAACAACGTGCCATGAAGTCAGTAATCCAACGAGGGGTTGGTTCCGGAGGGGGTCAAGGTCATTGGTATGGTAAAGATAGGGAGGGAATGCTTGCCAACTCACCCGGAAGGACCATAGATTCAAAATGTTGATACTCGCAACTGGGGCCGTTTGGACAGGACTCTCCAGCAAGCGCGTGGGGGCACACCTCCCGCATTGGGTCAATCTTAGAGCTAAATGTCATGGACTTTAGGCCACCTGGGACCTCCTCAAAATATTTTGGATGAAATCTATAGGCACGAAAATAGGAAAGCGGGCTCTTGTAAGATAGTAGATCCTCTAAGGGGGGCGGGCTACTCTGTATATCCTGCGAAGTAGTCAGTAGGAGAGGTTCCTCATAGGAGCGGTTTTTTACTTCGTTGCTTGTCTTCTCTTGTTCTTGGCGAGTCTGATCTGGACCTGCCGCTGTGTGGTTCGGATTTGGCTCTTCCAGAATATCATCAATAACCTGGCATTTGGTGAGTGAAAAGTGGCTGGGAGAGGACGAGAGCTTGATTACTTCTGTGCTGTTTTGTTCATCCTCCTGAGCACCGTGAGAATCGGATATGCGAGGTGTGGGTTCATACGACTCTTCGTCGCTTTGGGAGAGTTCTGGGGGAGATTGCTGCATTGAGACATCGGAGTCGCTAGATTCAGCATCTGATTCGCTTGCCAAGGCACTTATGGCCGGAAGCGTTGAGCCGGCTCTGGCGTGAACTTCAATATCTGCGTCTATAAATGTGGTCTTGGGAGTCTGATTCATATCTCCCTCCAGCTCGTCTGAAGCCGGCTGTGTAAGGCCATGAGATTCCAGAGACTCAGATGAGCCTTCAGCGGTGACACGCTCATTGGCAACCTGAGCGTTATCAGCCACAGGACTAGGTGGGTTGGCGTCAGCCATTTGGATATCCATGGTATGAGTATTGTCCGTTAAAATAGCGGCTTGAAGCGCCTCATCAACGTCGAGTTCAGTATTCATGTCTCCGTCAACACCCGGTGAGGGTGGTTGTTGACTATTTGGCAATTGCGGCTCATGCAAGCGCTCGTCTCTGGGCTCTTGTTGACTGCTCGGAGTCGTAATTTGCCCTAAGTGAGGTGAAATCACGTTTGGTTGAGCGGGCTGTGTTTCCAGTCCGGAATACTTACCATCTCCAGATTGTGGTCGTTTCTCCGGTTCCGGGGGGGTTGGTATAGGAGATTCGACAAGATATTCCATCTCTACGGTGAGCTTTTGTTGCTCATCCAAACTTGCCTGAACTTCGCGTTCCAGCTGCGTAACTTCAGCAGCGAGTAATCTGAGTCTATCCTGCTTTTCCTTCAAAGTAGCCGTAACACGGGGCAGCTCGTGGCTCACAATCCGATCACGTCTGGTGTTAAGAGCCCTTTTACTGTTTATAAGGCTCTCAGTGACCAGTGGCAGATTAACTAGCTGCGCGACTGGACTTGATGGCTTAGGTGACAGTGGAGTTACTACTTTCTTGGCAGCCTTCTTCGCCTCAGCCTCAGCAATTAGTCGTTTTGTTTCTTCAATTCGTTTATGCAGTAGGTTAATCCTGGCGCCGTGAACAGGAGGTGTAGGGGCTGAGCTTGAGGCTGGGCTTTCTCTCTGTCGCCTGTTTGGCCCGTCAGAGAGAGGTGGAAATTCGCTTAGCGGTTGACGAGCAGATACTCCGCTGGAATCCGCCGATGGTAGAACCTCATCTATAGGAGAGCCTATCTCCATCTCCACGTCCTCGTCGTCACTAACGTCGATGACTAATCTCTCTTCGGTTCGGGTGCGTTTTAATTGATCAAAGCGAGGTGCGTAATTATCGAAATCAGAGGCGACTGGTCGCTTTAAGTTTCGGCCGGATCCTTGTGCTGGTAGCGCCAAGGCCAATGATGGGAAGGACAGACCAGGAATGCCCTCAGTTTTAGAATAACTCTGGGACTCATTGGGCAGACTCTGTTGGTTCGTGCTTGGTTGAGCCGAGGCAGAGGATTTTATCTTAGGCGTGGAATTACCGTTGCGGCCTATATCGAGAGGGCTGGGGTCCGCCGCCGCCATCACCACCGGAGACGAAGTGGTAGTGCTCTCGTTTGAAGCAACTCGCACTTTTTCGGCTGCTAATTGAGCCTGCTGCTTCTTAAGCGCGGCAAGCTTCTGCTGCAGTATTGCATTATTTTCGGCTCTTGTTTTAGCGGCAACAGGCGGGGTATTTGTAGCATCCGACTTTGTCCCTGGCAAACTTGGGGCCTCGATAGGGGCAGAAATTGGAACGGGGGCAGGTGAAGGAGCGGAAATTGGGAGAGGCGTGGGCGTGTGCGCCGGTGCTGGTGCTGGTGCTGGTGCTGGTGCTGGTGCCGGTGAGGGTGAGGGTGCGAGTGCGGGTACTGGTGCAGGCACAGGTACAGGCGCAGGTGCAGGTGCATGGACAGGTGTAGGCGTCGATGTACCTTGTCTCGGAGGTTGTGTAGCTGTCGCCTTTTGCGCCATTGCTGCTAGTTTCCTTGCGATTTTGTCCTTGCGCTCCTCGGCGGCCGATTTCCCTGTTACCTTGGTTTCGGTGCTTTTATTTTCGTCGTCCTTTTTCTTTAATTGTTTGATAGCTAATGGAGGCGTTTGTGTTTTAGGCTCTGATGACTTTTGTTGCTTAGGTGGCACACTTGACGGGTTGGTTGCCTTTGTAGGGGCGGAGTTTGCATCACTCGTAGCTTTGCTAGGAACTGCGATGTTCTTCGCAATTGGCACATCTAATCCTATATCCTTAAATAGAGCCTTCACCACATCCGCATTGACCCCCTCGTCGATATAATCTTGGTATCGGACTTTCAGCGGCAACAGCCCTAAAATGGCTTCTTGGGCTTTCTTTTTTGCCTCTAAGGGGGATCGAAATGGTGCGGAACCATTAGTACGAGATTCGTGCTCGGCCGCGGGGATCGGAACGGCGTTCTTGTTGGTACGCGGAGAAGCAGGTAGAGTGTTACTAGATGTGGATGACAATGGTATACCCGGCGGGTGGGCAGGTTGAGAAGACTCGATTCGGTCGGTAGCTAGAAACATTTAGATTTCGTCCCACATACGTAATTTCATTTCTACGTACCCTTGGTGTCACGGGATATGGCCTTTGCTACAGAAATTTTGCGGTGAACTTCCCTAGGGGACAGATATGGCGAATATGACCCTGAGCGTTCGCGGTCCGGATATGATGGCTCCCAATCGTCATCTGGAGGAGACTCCTGTGCTACGCCAGGCAAATTGCCCACTGCGGCGTGAACATCGCGCTCGTCGCGGGACTCATGGGGGTCGTAAATAGAAGATCCATCGGCATCTCCAACGCTGGTGTTGCGACTATCCAAATTGTTTGATAGTTGGGCAAGTTTATTCTGGACCTGTGGTTGAGGAACGTTGGTCAAGGCCCCGGGTTCGTAGAGATCCTCGAATTCGCCTTCGCTCAGCTCACCCTCCTCGAGAGCATTGCGGGGCTGTTGTAGTGGAACGTGTGGCTGCCGTAGATGAGGAGGGGAGGGCTGGTGCTGACTCTGAAGGTAATTGTTTATCTGGGGGTTGTGGCCGTGCGCAGACCATGGCTGGGGAGCAGCCGGTGGAAAGGAGGCCATCGCGGCCATGGGTGTATCTTGACCAAGTCCCAACCCGGGTATCCTAATTGAATTGAGGTCGTATGCGCTTTGGGACGCTGCATAGTTTGCAGGTGGCACGGTGCCAGCCTGGGGCGCTGGGTGGTAGTAAGACATCGGTACACCCGAAGAAGCAGGCATTGGAGGCAACGAAGCCGGAGGAGGATATTGCCCAAGATACGGGCCATTGCTGCGATGATGTTCGGCCATGGCGAAGGGACCGGTACAAATTAATTAGTAGAACGAGAGTTAGCAGACAGGAGAAGGAGAATCTCTGTCACAGGCGGTCGTGATTTGGCTAAGTTGCCCGCGACCCCGGAACCGAGGTGACACAAGGGGAATTAAGTGCAAAGGCAAATAACAAATGGCGTTGCCACTAGATTAGACGAAATGAATATGGCCCGATTGTCTTTGTGTCGGTCTAGAAAAGGGTGCTCTTCCAGTGGCGGTTTGAAGGCTCATTGCCCTTCAATGGAATCGATTATCGGTGTATGCCGCAGGATTGATGTTTTGCTAGGCTATGGAAATAGAGATATTCGTCGGAAACACCAGCTTAATTATATATGTATGCGATCCATATACGTGTGCGATATGAGTACAATATGCCAACAGAGCCAAAGTCGTGGTCATGGAGCGAGGCGAGTGGGTAGGTAGGTAGGTTGGATAGGTTAGGTAGAGGGCCGAAGAGAAAAAGAAACGATAAAGAAAAGCGGTGGCTAGCGATCGAAGAAAGTTGCGTCTGTCTTGTAAGCCGACGCGACGGACAGATGTTAGCAAAGCGAAAGAGGGAATGAGATTGCGCGTCTCTCCCGGGTTGTGTGTTGGATGATGGTGGCGACGGTGTCTTTTGATGGTTGATGTTTAGTGGTGGTGATGGTGATGATGATTGATAGAAATTCGCCCGAAAGATGCGGTCGTGTGCATGTCGATCCACGCTTGATCTACCTAGGTAGATAGAAGGGTACAGCGCAGTACGGAGTATACGTACCTATTTAGGTAGGTGGTACCTAGAACTCCCAGTATTGTAATACGGTTATTAAAGTATAGTTCCGATGAAGATGAGGTACTTAAGTACCTAGGTAGATTTCTGAAGGAGTGCAGACCGCGCGGTGCAATGGCCCACTTCTACCTCTACCGCCAGTCGATAAGTGGGCGGTTTCAGCACCAGCGCGTTATAAATACAGTATTTTAATATAATCCACACTGTACGTTCAACAGAGCCCACTTTAGAGGTATTCATGGCCTTCAAAAACCGGATGGCAGCTGTGACAGCTGAAGGTGCCCGTCAACTATAAGCTCAGCACTAAAGGTTGAGGTAATGAGGTATGCCAAGCTCCAAATGTTTACTTTTGCGACCGTTGCTATGCGCCAATCCACCGTACCCAACCGATGTCAACAATAACCTTATCTCCAGCTTCGTTATACCTAGACAGGGCAGGGTCCATACAGAGTGGTCCGTTCGCTGTCTGTCTGACTGTCTTACTTGATCGCAATTCCTATTCACGACCATAAAGGCAACGGTTTCTTCTTTTGGACCAATTAATTGCACACGCAACGCTTGCTTTGCGATTCTATTTCTCTACCATTACAACTTTGTCGGTACGCGTACTGCGCGTTTCGTAATGGCTTTGGGTCCTATCGATGATACATTTGTATACCTACGAAGTACATCGTCAACGACAATCCGAACCTGCCTAGCATCGATGATCACCATACGCCGCTGTTGAGCAGCTCGAATGTAGTACCCGTCGCCGATACATACCTAATACACACCGCCATCCATCATGTCAGTACGCAACAATCCGTTTGCGCGCATGGGCTCGCCATCCCCATCGCCGGGCCCCAATGCTCCCACCGCTCCTGGTAGGCCGAAGTCTGCGCTATTCTCCTCCCCGTCGCAGTTCTCGAGCACGGCATCACCTTCTACCTCATCCTTACATAACCGCACACAATCGCACACAGCGCTAGGCCTCGCCGTGCCTCCGCCTCTAAACGGCCATGCCCCGCGACAGCAACGGGCCGATTCCAAAAGCAACCCGCCCGGCTCAACTACATTTGCGCCCTCCTTCATCAAAACTGAAGACCTGAGGAGGAGCATAGACATCGTAAAAGGCATCGAGGGCGAGAACGACTTCTCGGGAAAGAGATATGTTTGGCTTAGGGATCCGCAATGCGCCTTCGTGAAGGGTTGGGTCGTCGAGGAGCTGGGAGGAGGCAGGCTTCTCGTCCAATGTGACGATGGCAGCGTAAGTCTCTCCAAGTCACTATTGTCCTCGAGAGGGAGTGGCACAGCTCTTTGCTAACGCTTGTCTCCAGCAACGTGAGGTCGATAGTGAGAGCGTGGATAAAGTCAACCCTGCCAAGTTCGACAAAGCAAACGATATGGCCGAGTTGACCCATCTCAACGAGGCTTCCGTCGTCCACAATCTCCATATGCGGTACCAATCCGATCTCATTTATACCTATTCCGGCCTCTTCTTGGTCACCGTCAATCCCTACTGCTCCCTGCCCATCTACACCAACGAGTATATCAACATGTACAAAGGCCGAAGCAGAGAAGACACGAAACCCCACATCTTTGCCATGGCTGATGAAGCCTTCCGCAATCTCGTTGATGAAGGCGAGAACCAGAGTATCCTCGTTACCGGAGAGTCTGGTGCCGGCAAGACGGAAAATACCAAAAAGGTCATACAATACCTGGCCGCCGTCGCTCACTCCGAATCCCCCCTCAAGAGCAAGGGGCATCATTCAAATCTCTCACAGCAGATATTACGAGCAAATCCCATTTTAGAAGCATTCGGTAACGCTCAGACGGTTCGAAATAACAACTCCTCACGCTTCGGCAAGTTCATTCGCATTGAATTCACTCCCAACGGATCTATAGCCGGTGCTTTCATAGACTGGTATCTGCTGGAGAAATCAAGAGTCGTGCGAATCAACTCTCAGGAGCGCAACTACCATATCTTCTACCAACTACTAGCCGGTGCGGACGATCGAGTACGGCGAAACTTTATGCTCAATGGCCTTGGCATTGCCGATTTTGTCTACACCCGCGATGGCCACGATACCATCGTCGGCGTCTCGGATATCGATGAGTGGAACTCGTTACTAGAAGCCTTTCACGTCATGGGATTTTCTGACCAAGATCAAGACGATATTCTCCGCACGGTGGCCGCAGTCCTCCACCTAGGAAATATCTCGGTCGTTAAGGAAAGTCGCATGGCCGATCAGGCTCGTCTAACCCCGGATGCCAAAGAAGTTGCCGCTCGTGTGTGTGCCTTGCTAGGCATACCTCTAGAGCCTTTCCTTCAAGGTCTTTTACATCCTAAAGTCAAGGCAGGCCGGGAGTGGGTAGAAAAGGTTCAGACTCCCGAACAAGTGCATCTAGGCATAAATGCGCTCGCAAAAGGTATTTATGAGCGTGGGTTTGGGGATCTTGTCACTAGGATTAACCGTCAGCTTGACCGAAACGGTATGGGTCTTGATGACTCCCATTTTATCGGTGTCCTCGATATTGCTGGGTTCGAGATATTCGAAGAAAACAGTTTCGAGCAGCTCTGTATCAACTACACCAATGAGAAACTACAGCAGTTTTTCAACCACCACATGTTTGTCCTGGAACAAGAGGAGTATGCACGGGAGCAAATCGAATGGAGATTTATTGACTTCGGTCGAGATCTTCAGCCAACAATCGATTTGATCGAACTTTCCAACCCTATCGGTATTTTCTCATGTCTAGACGAAGACAGTGTCATGCCGAAAGCTACAGATAAGTCCTTCACAGAGAAATTGAACTCCTTGTGGGACAAGAAGTCGACAAAGTATCGACCTTCTCGGCCTGGCCCTCGTCACGGTTTTATACTTACCCATTACGCTGCCGAAGTCGAATATTCTACGGAAGGCTGGCTAGAGAAAAACAAGGATCCTTTGAATGACAACGTCACACGCCTACTTGCTGCTTCTACTAATGCCCATATCGCTAATTTGTTCGCGGATTGTGCCGATACTGACGGAGATAGCGGTAACACTCGAAATCGAGTGAAGAAGGGGCTCTTCCGGACCGTCGCCCAAAGACACAAGGAGCAGCTATCCAGTCTCATGACTCAGCTCCATTCAACTCATCCCCATTTTGTCCGATGTATTCTTCCAAATCATAAGAAACGACCAAAGCAATTTCATGCACTGCTCGTACTAGACCAACTAAGGTGTAACGGTGTCCTCGAGGGAATAAGAATCGCTCGAACCGGATTCCCCAACCGACTCCAATTCAGAGAGTTCCGCCAGCGGTACGAGGTACTCTGCAGAGATTTACCTAAAGGTTATCTCGAGGGGCAAGCAGCAGCATCCATGATGCTTGACAGGCTCGGAATTGATAGATCTCTTTTCCGTGTCGGCCTTACCAAGGTCTTCTTCCGGGCTGGTGTTCTGGCAGAGTTAGAAGAACGACGCGACGCTTTGATTACTGAGATAATGTCTCGGTTCCAATCCGTAGCGCGTGGTTACGTTCAACGCCGGATTGCCTTCAAAAGACTATATCGTACCGAGGCGACCCAAGTTATCCAACGTAATTTTAACGTCTATCTCGACCTCTGCGAGAACCCGTGGTGGCAACTTCTTATTAAGATGAAGCCATTGCTGGGCGCTACTCGTACATCTATGGAAGTGAAGAGACGTGATGAAAAGATACGAGAGCTCAACGAAAAGATGCGGCAAGATGTCGAGAATAGGATGCGGCTTGAAGAAGAACGTCGCAACTGTCATGCCGAGTTAATGCGAACACAACAGATCCTCGAGAGCGAACGAGCTTTGGCACTTGATAAAGAAGAGATCTTCAAACGCCTCCAGTTCCGGGAAGTAGAGCTAGAGGAAGAACTCAAAGGTGCCATGGACGATCAAGAGAAACTAGAAGACCAGCTAGACGCCCTTCTTGGAGCAAAAAAGAAAGCCGAGCAAGACGTAGAACAATACAGATCACAGCTTGAGCAAGCTGCCGGACTTATTGCACGACTCGAGGACGAGAAATTAGAGCTCGATTCTCAAGCTACAAAGCTTGAAACGGAACTAGCCGAACTCTCAAGGAAGCAAGCGGACCGGAGTGCTCAAGAGTCGGCTTTGGCAGATGAAGTCAAGATGCTTCAGAGTCAACTCTCCGTAAAAGACCGGAAAGTACGAGACCTGGAAGGCAAACTGTTGAACAGAGAGCAAGATGCAGACATCAAGCTTGCAGCTGCGCATAAGGAGTTGCAGTCGCTAAAAATACGCGAGAAAAACCTTTCCCGCGATAACCGTGAGGTTCAGCAGCAATTGTCGCAATTGTCCAAAACGTCCACAGAGTATGAGGAGCTCGTTCGGAAGAAGGAGAGCGAACTGGTTCTCTTGCGAGGAGACAACAAGAAATTCCAAATGGACCAACGAAACTTCGAAGACCTGAAGAAGAGTTTGCTATCCGAGAAAGAAAAAACAACAGCACGCTTACGCGAAGTTCAAGCTGAGATGGAGGCCATGCGCTCTCAACAGTCTCAGCTTCAGCGTGAAGCTCAGGATGCCAAACAAATACTGCAAACTCGGCTCTCCGAGGATGCGCAAGCGAATCAAAATCGCGAGCTGCTAGAAACGCAGATCAAGGATCTCAAAGAGCAGCTATTCACCATACAAACCGAGCTGAGCAGGGAGCGACAGTCAAGAGATGACGTTGTTCTTCTCGCTGAACATAAATATGAAGAGCTACAGCAGGAACATGAGCAGCTAAAGGAGGCAAAAATCACTATAGAAAAGGAGCTTTACCTTCAACAGGACACCCTGCGGCGGACAATGGAGGCCCGTGCTACAGCTGAGAAAGAACGCGATGAAGCTCGTGAGGAGATTCGACGACTCCGCGTTGCAAAAACCCAGGCGGAGGAGGCGCGCTTGGAAGCTGAGGAAGCAGCCGATCGTCAGGCAACACGCTTAGCTCGTGAGCGAGAAGCTAGATTGCAACAAGACATAGATGCAACACAAGAGCGACTCAAATGGTACGAGGAGGAGTGTGAGAAGCTCACTCATCAAGTCGAAGATATGAACAAGTTCATGATTGAGTCTGGCGAATTTGGTCTCAAGAATGATCAAGCGAAAGAGCGGCTCGAACGAGAGCTTGTCACCGTAAAAGGCCGTTTGACCGCTTCTGAGAACGACAATCGTGCTCTGCTCAACAAGTTGCAACAAAAGGGATTGGAAATCGCTCGTTCCGCATCTAGAGCTTCCGAGGCTTCGAGGGGACAAATCGTTACTCTTCAGCGCGAGAAGACCAAGTTCGAAGGGCTAAATACAAAGCTGAACAAACAGCTCGGTGATGCCTCACTAACTATTGCTGGCTTGGAAAAGAAGGTCGAGAAGCTACAGCTCGATCTAGAAGACATGAACCATAAAGTCGCCCGTGAAACAACATCGAATCGCAACGCGGAGAAAGCATCCTCAAATTTCACAGTTCAATTAGCAGAGGCCAATCGGAACCTTGAATCCGAACGCCAACTAAGGACACAAGCTCAATCAACAGTTCGTACTATGCAGGCAACACTTGATTCGCGCGGCAAGGAGATCGACGAACTTCGCGCTCAAATGCTTAGAGTGCTGAAGGCTGTAGACCCAGAAGTACCTATTCCAGCGCCGGCCGATACGCCCCATGATAAGATCATGAGCAAAAATTTCGATATGATTAGGAAGATCGAGGAACTGCAACAGAATTTGCGGATTCAGACCACGGCTCGAGCCAATGCCGAGGCACAGTTGGCAGAAGCGCGCAACAACCGAGGAGAGTCCCCAACAAGGCCAAAATTAGAAGAGATACACCCTAACGAGGCTCCTTTCAGCGGCTCTCCAATTCAAAAACGTACTAAGCTTCACGCAAGACACTATTCAAACACATCCACGCCAACGCGCCAGGTTAGAAATGAGAATGACGTGGTTCCGGACTCCGGTAGATCTGACCGGACTGCCGACATTCTCAGTTTCAACAATCGCCAAGATCTTAAGACTGAAGTGGAGGAGCTACAGAACCAACTCCAGATAGCCCAGATGCAGAACCGGCATCTCCAAAGCCAACTTGAACGCTCCAGCACTCCAAGAGAGTTCAACGTAGACGAAAGCCCTTCCATTCGCCGCATGCAAAAGTTAGAAAAGGTAAACAGTCGATTACACGAGATGCTCGATGATTCGACGAAGAAAGTATCTTACCTAGAGAAATCGATGCGAAGTGGCGAGCTATCTTTGCGTGACATTCAGGCTAGGTCTCACGAAGAGATCTTGGAACTACTTAACAGCCAAGAAGACTCCCGGAGATCTCTGCTGCATAGCCATAACGATGCTATCGCCGAGCTTACGGATGTGAAGGAACACTTCGAGAAGATGCGACATGATCGTGCTAGTGTTGAGGTCGAGCTTCGAGATGTGAGGTCAGATTTACAGGAGATGACCGCCGCCAGAGAACAAGAAGCCTCCAGCCGCAGTCAACTCTTGCAAGAGTATGCCGACCTACAAATACGGCTAGATACCGAGACATCGAGGTTAGCGGATGTCACCTCCAGCCTTGAAATGTACAAGAGCCGCGCCGATGAGTACTTCAGTAAACTAGAACAGGCTGAGATTGCTGTCCTAAAAGCGAACCGAGCTGAGCAATTCGCCAAGGCTCAGGCCAAAGAGGCTGAAGAAGCTTATGCTGAAATCATGTCTCAACGAAACAAGTCAGATGGCAGCATGGAAGACCTACAACGGCAAAACCAACGGCTCGAAGAGAAGCTCGAGGACATTTCAACAGATCTCGAGGCAGCCACCCAAGCCAAGAAGCGTCTCCAGCATGAGCTCGAAGACTACAGGAACCAAAGGGCTATTGACCTTGAGGATAAAGAGTTGAGCATGGAACAAACACGCAAGAAGTACCAGGCTGAGTTTGCCGGCTTGACCAAGGAACTAGATTTGGCCAGGGAAGAGAAACTCTACAAACAGGCTGAGATCGCCCGACTACGGGAAGAACTCGAGGACCTGCGATCCAAGTGGGACGATGAAGTTCTCAATAGTTCTACTTGGTCGAAGGAGAAGTCTCGGTTGGAGTCGACACTATCTGATGTTATGGTCTCTCGAGACGAAGCTGTTACCGCCCACAATGAAGCTCAAGGCAAGGTAGTGTCACTTCTATCACAAGTCAGAAGTCTCCGGGCATCGGTTGATGATATCACGGCTGAGCGCGACAATCTCATTCGGGAAAAACGCAGCATCGAGACTAGACTGCAGGAAGCGAAGGCCGGTCTAGACGACCTTTCCAAGAGCGGAAGCCCGGCTTTACGAAGTGCTGCTAGCACCGACAAGGAGATTCTAGATCTGAAGTCTAGCCTTGCTCAGCAAGAAGACATCGCAGCCGCAGCTGTCGAGAAAATGCGGCGAGCTGAGTCCCTCGCAACAGAAATGCAAAAGGAGATCACAGCCGAGCGCGAGGTGAACTCCGATCTCTCTAAACAAAAGGCGGCACTTGAGAAGAGCCTCAGCGAAATCCAAGTGCGGCTAGTCGACTTGGAGACCAAGGGCTACTCAAGTGGCAGCCAGGACATCAAATTCCTACACAAGCGCATCCAGGAGGTTAGTACAACAGCAGCCCCCCGCTCCCAAGATCAGAGCGAGGACGCATCACCACAACACCCCCCAACAAGACCTCTTTCATCACTCCTCCGCAGACTCACAAGACGCAACGCTAATACTCTCTCCCAACCACAGCTCGAAGCCCAACTCGAAGCCCAAGAGGACGAGCGCTCGAAATCGGCCCGATCCAACCGCAACGTCGACCGCGCGGTGAAAGACCTGCAATCGCAGATCGAGCGCAAGGACAAGCAGACCACGCAGCTCAACGACGACGTCTCCCGGCTCCGGGACCGCGTCGAGAAGCTCCTGAAGACCATCGACGAGCTCCAGGCCAGCGAGAGCACGAACCAGCTCGCGGCGCGCCGCGCGGAGCGCGAGCTCCGCCAGGAGAGGGAGAAGGCGCTAAGACTGGAGCGCGAACTGGAGGGCTGGAAGACGATGCGCATGGAGAAGGGCAGCGTCAGCGTCAACAGCGGGAGTGTTCGCTTCGGGACCCCGGCGCTGGAGGGCGGCGCTAGGAGGGTGAGCTCGATTCGGAATAGCGTGTATGAGAGCGACGAGACGGCTAGTCTTGCCGGGACGGGCATCGAGGTGCCCAAGCGGAAAAGCAGCATTGGGCGCACGCCGAGTTTGACGAAGGGGTTTTTGTAGGTGGGTATTCGTCACGGGGGAAGGGAATGGGAAAGGGAATGGGAAGGGAGGGAAAAGGGGGAGGGAGCATTATTGTTTGATTGATTGATTGGTATATCCATGGCGGGACGGCGCACTGATTGTACGTGTATGTTTTTATGAGCAGCCAGCGAGCGAGGGAGATAGACTTGCGGGCTTCGAACGTATAATAGGCATGGTAATGGTTTGCATTGAACATGGCATTGTAGACATACTATCTACCCAACAGTATACATCTTGAATTGTTTCCCTCTCCGGTGTCTATTAGCCACAGATTGGCCCCTATGAAGATACCTTGCGTCGATGCTTCTATAGTCTCCGCGTAAATCCTAGGTAACGGCATGCTAGAAACAAAGTGATTCAAGTAGCACAGTATGTTGTGTTACCTCTCTCTCAGGATCGTGGGGCGGAAACAGTATCCGTATTGTTTGCATCGTACTAAAGACCATAATCTACCTAGTGTGCGAGTCACGTAAGTATGCACAACATACAACTAAGACGGGCACGGGTACGGGAGTTTGAGACTCTTGTCGAAGGGAGACAACGGGTTCCTACTGCCGAATACATTCTTCAGCCAGTTTCTACACTGACGCTGACGATACACATGTCCTATACTAAAAACCTTCGCATCACATCGATTACTCTTACCCCTGGTCAGCTCGGGATGTTTGCGTGAAACAGTCACACAGAGATGCCGTGCGCTTGTTTACATACGCCATCGAGCCCACAGCGCCGGTCCACATGGCAGCCGACACACTCACTCACTTTACACGGCACACACCGAAATGTCTGTATAACTCCCCCAACTCTTACTCGACGAGTTAGGCGCCCGAGCCGATCGTGCAGAGCCATGTGGCGATCCGGTACTCGATCTCACTGTCATGTAAAAGCCGCGCAAACATTACTTACTTAGTAAGACATAAGCGCTGTATAGAGGCGTTTGTTGGCATGATCAGCCTCACAGTCTCTCTCCGTTATTCCTATTCGCCTCTTTCCCTTTTGTCTTAGTCCCCGTGGCAACATCCACGCGGCAGAGATAGCACCATCGTAGGTTGATTTGATAAGGAAATAGTACCGGCGGGCCGGGCTTAGTTCATGCTACCTTCGTGACTGATGAAGGAGTGAATGAGAAGATAGGATGGCATAGCCTCCTGAGGTAGATAGATACCTAGGCGCCTAGGCATTTGGTAACATCAAGCTCAGCGTGCCTTGCTTCTCACCTGGCACCACACCACGGATGATATTGAGTGGCATGTCCACGAGCCTCAGACTAAAGACCACTCTAGGTCGTAGCCTCGCACCATGGCTTTTCCATTTTGTTTCCTACTTGTCGTTTTCCTTTATCTTTCTGCCATTCTCAACTCTGATTCTTGATTCTTGTCATAAGCATACCAGCATCGAGCGATCACTTACCTACCTTGACTCCTAACGACAAGGACGTATTGTACAACACCACTCTTCTACATTTGTCACTCTATACTTAGCGCTGGAGCTAAAAGAGTAGAGATAAACTCGAGTTCACCATGCCGTATAAGCTCCATCACTGGGACTACGATCCGGACGTAGAGTCGGACCCAGGCTGGCCGAGGCGGTATCTAACATACGACCACCGCACCGCATGCGCGGAGTGCCACGAGCCTAATGGAACGCTACGCATCCTGCAGCACCTATTCGGGGGTCCGCCTACGCGGTGTGTACACCATCGTGGGAGAGAGGATAATCAGATTGCATTCGCCGATAATAGGGGGTGGGGAGGTGGTGTCAGGGGGTTAGTCAGGATGAGGAATTGTGTGAGTTCACCGTCTTAGTCTTGAAAAACTGCTATAGTATAAAGAAATGCATAATCGTAGGGGGAGGGGGCAAGGTATATAGGATATAAGATATGCTAAATGTGTGTAAGAAAGGAAATACTAACCAAACCTTGAAATTCTATCCAGAAAAACCCACAGCACTACGCCCTCGCTTTCCGGCGCGGTATCGACACGTCCCATCTCCCGGATAGGATGGGCCCTGGCAACTACCGCACACGTCTCCCGGACGCATGCCACCAACAGACACCGCCGGGACACAGGCCGACGCATACCCTCCGGTACTACGACTGCCCATGTCCATACGCCGAGCACCACGGCGACAAGCCCTGTCCTGGTTCCGGTTCCGCTCCCGCAACGCCAGCTGCAACGCCCGCAACACCCGCGGCTGAAAATCCCGACTGGGCCAACAAAGTCACCTGGACCACGCCGTACGTCTTGCATTCCGATCCAGCTGAGCCCGTTGATCCCGTGTACACCACCAATCCCGTTTATTACGCTGACCCCGTCTACCCTGTTGATCCTATTTACCCCTATGGCCCCGTTTATCCTTATGGTACCCCAATCGCTAATCCCATCAAGTACTACCGGCCCTACCGCCGCCGCCGATACGGAGCCAAGGCCACATACATATAGCTATCCCTTACGCACACATTGCCAGGATCATCCGAGCCAACGCCAGCGTCAGAGCCAGAGTAAGAGTCCAAGTAAGAGTTCAAGTAAGAGTTCGAGTTCGAGTCCGAGCAAGAGCCCGAGTCAGAGCCAGAGCCCGAGTAAAAGCCCAAGTGAAAGCCTGAGCAAGAGCCAAAGCAAGAGCCCAAGTCAGAGCGCGAGTAAGAGTCCGAGCCAGGGCGAGGGAGCGAAGAGGGAGAAGGAGAGTCCTAGTAAGAGCCCGAGTAAGAGCCCGAGTAAGAGCCAAAGCAAGAGCCCAAGTCAGAGCGCGAGTAAGAGTTCGAGCCAGGGCGAGGAGGCGAAGAGCGAGAAGAAGGAGACCTCGAAGCCACGGGATGGGAGCGGAGGTAGCGACGGAAATCGGAGCAATAAGGGGTCGGTCCGGTCGGCAGGCAGCATGGTCGTGGAGAGTAAGAGTAGCAGCTCATCTAAGAGCAGTAGCCCAGCCAAGAGGAGTAGCTCGGCCGCGAGCAGCGAAGTGTCGCGGGGTAGGAGTAGGCGCCCGAGGCCGAAGCCGGCGACGGTAGAAACGGTCAGTGATAGTAGTGATGGTTGGTGCATTAAGAGCACGAAGAGCAAAGGCCGTGTTGCTGTTTGAGCAGGCATTCAACGCCGATCCCAGCCCAGGGCAGCGCAGGTTCAGTTGCCCATAGTGTATTATTACTCATTTGCACTTCAGACAGCGATTCACATAGCGCACGCAGAATTCCAAAGAGCAGGTTTAGTTTGAACATCAAGCTCAGAAATTTATATTTTGTTTTATCTTTTCCGGTATGTCAGAGGGGTATTAACTATTACTACATATTTCTTTCTTCATCCTCGCCTTCTTGCATATGTCCAAATATCGCAGGGTATCAGTGACCCTGCTCCGTGCCCCTCTCCTCTTTGCTTTCCCTCCCGTCTTTTGTTACCGGATATAGATAAGACCGCCCTGTCGCCAAAAATATGCAAGAGTATAAAAGTTATTTCATAAGGATCGTAAGAATTAGACGATGATGTGTGTGCTTGCGTGCGTGTGCTCTTTTTGTGCCTGTTGTGGAACCCAAGCCTGGGCCACTCCGTTATCTTGTACAAGAATGCCGCCTTAGAGAGATAAGGAAATGTTTGTTAGCTGTCAATTGACACTGCCAGCTTACAAAGCAGCAACAGCCATGGCTACCGCGCCCAGGAAGCCCAGGCCAGCGCCTATCCGCGAGGCACCGGCTGTGGCGATGGGAGATGTTGAGGCGCCGGGTGTGCTGGCGGGGAAGCCGGCGGAGGGCGAGGTGGTGAAGGTGGTCACGGCCGCGCTGGTCGGGTAAGGGGCGGCGACGCCGCTGGATGTGGGGGCGGGAGTAGCAACAGGGTATGTGCCAGGGACAACAGCGACGGAGCTGGAGCCAGCGCCGGTGGCAGAGATGGTGGTGAAGATGACCTGGGGAACAGTCATGGCAGTGCTGATGGTGACGACGCTGCTGGAGCTGGGGATGACCTCACCGACACTGTCAGTGCAAGGGACGGCGGTGGTGGCAATGACCGTGATAGTGGTGTAGGAGGCGATGGAGGTGGGGGTGACGGTCAGCACGGTGGTGATCGTCTCAGCGCCAGTGGCAATGCCGGGGTTGGTGGGCACGTAAGGAGCGCAGATACCCTGGAAGTAGCTGATGGCCTCAGAGATCTGCTCGTCAGACTCTCCGTGGGCGTACAAGCAGGCGAAGATGTTGTTCACGAAGGCGTTGTCAGGGCAGTAGCAAGCAGAGTCGGTGTTGTCCTTGCAGCCAACCTGGAACATCCAGGTGTTCAAGCACGAGGGAACGACATCAGGGCAAGGCAGAGTCTCAGCGGGGTACGAAGCGCTGGAGGTGCCAGAGGCCGGGAGGGTGACAGATGAGGCAACGGAGCTCGACTCAGCGGGCGACGAGACGGAGTAGCTGACACCAACGGAGCTGCTCGCGCTAACGGCAGGAGTGGAGGCGGGCTGGGTGAGGGTCTCAGTGACCGGGCAGACCGTAGTGGAGATGGGGATGGTGACGGTAGTAACAGCAGTAGAGCCAGCAGGGCAGTTGGTGACCTCGGCGCCGCAGCTAGTGATAGTCTGGACAGAGGTGGTGAAGACAGTAGAGGTGGTGATGTAGCTGGTTACCACGGGGGTCGAGACAACAGGAGTAGACTCGGCCGGGGTAGATTCAGCAGGCGTCGACTCGGCGGGGGTAGACTCAGCCGGAGTGGACTCAACAGGAGTAGACTCGGCGGGAGTGGACACGGCGGCGGTTGAGCTGCTCTCGACAGGAGTAGACTCGGCAGGAGTAGATTCGGCAGGCGTCGACTCAGCGGGGGTAGACTCAGCCGGGGTGGACTCAGCGGGAGTAGTCTCTGCGGGCACACTGCTAGTGCTGGGAGTGTAGACGGGGTAAGAGCCCGGGACAGAGGAAGTAGGAGGAGTGACCGAGGGGGTGGAAACAGCAGCAGTGGAACTGCTCTCAACCGGGGTAGTAGACTCAGCGGGGGTCGACTCAGCGGGAGTAGATTCAGGAGTAGACTCAACCGGGGTGGAAGAGGCCTCGGGAGTGCTGACGGAGTAGGATGGGTAGGTGAAAGGCTGGCTGGTGGTTTCGGGGGTGCTGACTGGAGTCGAAGAAGTGCTAACAGCGTAGGTAGGAGTGCTGATAGCGTAGGTGGGTGTGACTACGGAGTAAGAGTGGTGGGTAGTGGGCTTAGGTCCAGAGCAGTCGAAAGAGATGCTGTGAATACCATAGTCGCAGCTATCCTTACCCTTCTCAGGCTGGGAAGGGTAGACGACAGTTACGTCGGTAGCACCACCGCACTGGGTGTTCTTGACAACAGTACCAGAAGACTTGCAAGAAGAGCGGTGCTTGCAGCTTGATCCATCGGGCATTGTGTAGTGGAACTCGAGATCGCAGTCGAACTCGGGTGTAATCTGGAACTCGCTGATCGAGGTCTTGTCCACGCCCTGGCTCTTGTCACAGCTCATCTTGGGGCTGCTGTCCTTGCTGCCAGTGGCCTTACCCGTAATGCACTTGGATTGGAAGCTCCGTCCAGTGAGTGTGTCCCGCTTGCCAAATTTCTGAGAGCAAGTATAACCAGTATAGCTGAAACCCTTGTAGCTCCCAAAGTTACCCAAGTCCAGTCCGCTCCAGTCGAAACCAGACGTCATATCTGATGTGCATTGGTTGTCCGAGTTATCGGGGCAAGAATACGAAGGGGCATTGTGGAAACCAAAGCCCTGATGTTATTAGCTTAAGTCTGGATCTAATATCTGAAAACTGGGAGGTCTTACAGTAGCAGTGACCTGGCTGAGGCCAGCAGCCAGGGCAACGAGGGCCAGTGAGTTCTTCATATTGTAAGGAAATAAAATTTGAACTTTTCAGTTCGATAAAAATTTAGATGCGTAGATGCTGTCTCCCAGAATAGAATATTGCTGTAAGAGCGAGTGTTGTGTTTATCTTATATCAACCAGAAGCGACTGTGTGAAATAAGAGAACGAGAGTTGGAGTCAAGTAAGCGAATGATCTTGACTTTCTAGAAAAAGGAAATAATACTTGATTATAACCCCCAAAGAAACGAGGGCGTCGACAGAAACAGGAACCTTGAAGAAGATGGAGAGAGAACAACACAACAGAATGAAGCGAAGAGAGTTCATATATAGTATCTCATGCTGGATCAACCCGAGCCTCTCGTCTAGTGAGGGACATGATGCGGGTCCGACCTTAAGAGACCCTGCCTCTTGACAGACCGGGGTTGAGAACCGCTGTCTCTCCTTCTTGGCCCCTTGGACCTTGTCCCTCTGTTCCATGACGGAGAACAACTGGCTGTACTGTGGGCCATGAATCGCTTGGCCACCACTCTAAACCTGATGGCAGAAGAGGAACCTTAGCAATATCGTGGCTACAGTGTGCTGCTTCTAGCGTCCGTCAGGTACACCACGCTCGGGGTGGATCAGTGGAGATGTGCCTGGAGCGGCAAGGGACCCAGCTACAATGGACACGACTGGACGAGATGGCCCAGTCGCCCAATTCTCCCCATGCAGAACAGAGAGCCAAGAACCGGGAGGCTGAGCACAGCCAAGCAGAGCGCGCGGCTCCCTGGATGTTGTGGGTTTTTGGGCGTGGATGTGGTATTTTCAGGGGTAGAAAGCCAGCCAGCGGTCAGATCAAGGATTAAATGGGCTTAAAGACGGGGCCAAGAAGACATCCTTGAGAGCTTGGGAGCTCGGTACGCCAACCTACAAAAGAACATGGGTTACCCCCAATGCAGCCTATCCGCTTTTAGCATCCAACGGGGTTTAATTAGCGGGTCATCTGACCATCTGGCCATTCACAGCGAGTTCTACCCTGATCTACTTCATCCCTTTAGCCAATAGGAGACCTTGGGGTCTCTCGATTTGGCCATGAACGGTAAGTAAGTGTCTAAGTGTCTACAGCGCTGTATCCAGTGGACGCTGTGTGTTCATCCAGGCGGGTTCTTAATGCGGGTGGATTGGTTCTAATTGTACGCTCAGATGTGCGCTGTGATGCACCGTTTGCCGCCGACGAATTCTCATAGTAGAATGCCTACCTAAGTACCTAGCTCTCGATATGGATTTGTTCCGTACACTAAGTCTTTCCTAGTCAACTTCCTTTTGCGTTAAAAATTCATCCGAAGATCCTAGTGTAGCATAGTGCAAGCAGGTGACAGTGGAATGGCACGACTTCAGAGGCCAAAAAAGGGCGCCAAAAAGGAATCCAGCTTGATCCAGATTAGGACGTTCAGTTTACCCTACTACGCTGTATGTGCATAGGTATTAGTAGGCATATACACTCGGTATTATCGTCACAGAGAGGCAACACGAGATGTCCGCTGTTTCAGTGGTGAGCCGTTCAATCCGAAACAAACACAGCCACCGCAATCCCTAATGCAGGTACAGTCTCTTCCAAGCTCGCCACCGTTACATCGATGAAGCCATTGTGGGGTCTGTCTGCTGTATGCCCTGCATCAACCCCTCCAAAGAGCCGCCTTGTAGGATCTCGCGGTGCCGAAGATCGAAGTGAAGGTAGGCTAGAATTGTATACATCAGATGTGATGCGCTCTATAAGTCTCCACGAGTTATCATCCATCCGATCTCGTTGGATCATTCTAGCTAGTACCAAAAGCCGGGGCGGCGGCACGGTTGTGACGATCCCAGAGGAATTTGATCTTTGATCCTCAAGCTGACGATGAAAGAAAATTGTATGTTTTGGCGTCGCTTGTCTAAATTTGTCTCGAGCTGGCAAGCCATTCACCCGTAATTTGCAGAATGTGAACACCATCAGCAGTCCAGACCTAACAACTCGGCGAAACACTCGGAACAAAGAAAACAGAAAGATTTTCTCGAAGCCTATTACCAATACCTTGGTCTACGTATGTAATCGATGTCGGCCCGGAACTTGGCAGATATTCTATTTAGTGTAGTTGACCTACAGTAGGTCCGGAATAGCATACTATACAGTATAAGCTTATTTGCGTATCTTAACCTCAGAAACCAAGTTTGCTTCTAGCTAAGTATACTAGATAGCCATCATCGCATAATCATTACATAGTAGATCAAGTAGATAGTTCGTATTCCTCCACCTCATAGCCTCTTTCCATATCGATCTAAACATCGCGAGATATCATATGACAAACGCCTAGTCTATATCACCGCAACGGAGAACTGTCCCATCTGATTAGCGAATTGTCCCTTTTGGGCTGCTAAACCGATTACAAACACAGACTTCCACATTAGGAGATCTGTTGCAGGGATCAGAGATCGGAGGAGCTATTTCTCCCTTACCTGACAGCCCAGTTTAGCGCTATTCCAGGCACCAGGACAACCGATTCGCTCATAGTGTGGATTTAGTGTCAATGGATAGCTTTGATTGGGTTAGATCAGGTAAGCCTGCTTGTGTCCCATCGCAACATTAAACCATCTGGTTCTGTTTCGTGTCTCAGCCACCAAAAGCATCAAGGTAGTAACTATCACACCATAGTTTCACTGGGCATTAAAGCTTTTGTAAGCTATAAGCCGTCAGCTACGCTCCGGGTCTTTTGAATTCGTTCAGCACTCAAGGCAGACGCCATAACGTAGAGTCAGTTCGTAGGCAGGAGTTTGTGAAATAAGTAAGGGCTCAATTGAATTCAGCGCAACACCAGACGATAATAGCAAAGCTATTATTCATAGCGGATACAAATGCACAGCACCGTTTACCTACCTAGACCGGCAATTGCCTAGTATGCATATAGAAAAGAATAGGTAAATTTGCCCTTGCCGGCTTGTTCCTCGCGAAGTAACCCTTGTCTTAAAGGAGAAATCCACGCATTACCTGAGACCAGCCCCTGACTAGGTGCAACCTCGTAACAAATACCGGGTACCACCACAAAACACGTGAACCCCTCACTACCAGTTACCAAATTCCAGAATTACATAGACTATCTAGCTTCGAATACAATTAGAATAATCAGATAAACATTAAAGCAAATAGTGTTCTTTACTATCAAAGAAAGATAAAGACTTCTCTTGTCCCACTGTAAAGATCTAACCCCCACGACCTTAGGTTCGGATAGAACATGACAATTCCAGCTAGACAATTCCACCCCGATATACATACAACCACGCGTCCGGATAAGAGAGCCGACCGGTTGGAATTCTCCATAACGGTCCAGGCAGGCAATATGTAATTTGAACAATTAAGCCTGACCCCAAAAGACGACGGCACATAGCCCGGCTACCTGTCCATTGTAGATATTCAATTGTAACCCACCGCCTAATCATCCCTATAAGCTCATTTTACACGGTATTCTACGCGAAACTCCTATATACGGGCAGCATGTAACCTCGCCTTCACTCTTACCAACAGCACATTCTCGTAGGCTCGGGGGAAAAGGGGCTCTGTCGTTACATATGTACACCGGGGCCAAACATCGACTCCCAACTCCCTACTCTGTATTCTCCGGGTGACCCGCGGACCCTACCGTCTCCCTATAGCACTTATACCTTGCACCTATAATCAATACCCCCCATTCCCATAAGCGTAGGTATTACAGTATCAATTCCCGGTTTTCTTCTCGATTTTCTTCATGCCATAGACAACCGACACGATGTGGAGAGAGAAGAGCTTGTTCCTCGCCGGCTCGCTCGCACTGACTGCGTAACTTGTCTTGGCAATGTAACGTCGCCAGTGCGTTGTCGCTACATACTCGCGTAGTAAATTGAATGGAAGGATAGGATGCGAGGCGAGCCGGAGCCCTCTATTTACTTACCACAATACAAAGTACATCGCTACGCTGCCTAATTAAATACCCTCGTATTATGTAAAAGAAAAGGAGAACATTAATGCTTTGTCTCTATGTAGACACCTGCCTAACCTAACCTATCGCAATACCCAAGGCGACACGTGCCGAGCCCATCTGCCGACTACCGACCGAGTCGCTCGCTTTTGCCTTCTCCTGCCCTGAAACATCTTGAGCCCCTGAGGCGGTTGACTAGCCAAAGAACAGAAAGTGGTTGAGTCTATCTGTCCGTCCGTTGGCTCTCGTTTCTCACCTGAAGCTATATCGCAAATGATATAGAAACGCTTTTGTTACCTGGTGACAAATGGTAGGTGGATAGACACGAGGATGTGTAAAACGAGAAACATGTAGAAAGATAGATAGGTAGATAGAATCCCGTACGAGTGGGTGATAGATGGGATGGGACGATGATATGATTTTCTCCAGACAGATCAATTGCCCATCCAAGCGATCAGATCGTGGAAAATCCTATCTAATCAATCCTGATGATCCCGCTGCGGGAAGGACAATCCTGGACGTTGGTTTATTTAGACTATAGTCAGTCCACCCGTGAACCCTCGAACACGTGTGATGCTAGGATACCTATCGTACGAATGCGGTGCTAGGTATTACACGAAGATCATTAGGTATCGCGCAATGAGCTACTTATGACGAAAGGTATGTTATGTTGGCATGTATCACGACTCTCGTCCAATTTAACTCATTGACCTATCACTTACCAGTAGGTATAGCACAGGTACTCCGTACAGCATGACAGTCAAGCATCAAGCATTGAAATCACCTCCTCGATGATTTTATTCTCGTATGCCACGTATTCATTCAATGGCTCAGCGTCAATCACCCCAAGATCCGCGACATCACGCCTCGCTCAGCCTCTGTGCATAACAACAACTAACGGTGCTTTTTCCCCCAATAGTTCGGTACACCGCGCCCTTACATACTACAGTACCTCCCTGTGCATTGTTTGCGACCTGTCTTACTATCGAAACAATATTCCCCGACACTACGGCACCGCTGAGCTAAATTCGACCGTGTCTTTCCGGCGGGCTCTAAGTCAATCAATCGTAAGGGATCCGCATCACGTTTTTCAATATACGTGGGTAGGTAATTCATTCGCCCTCGATCGCGACACCGCTCAATTCAATTCAGCCGCCAACCGCCGCGCATCCATCATAGCCCATGCAAAGAATATAGACGCAAGCGCTTTCTTTGCTGATCGCTCTTAAGCGCTGTTCAAAAACCCGCGCGAAAGACAAATGTAGGTAGGTATGTCTGGGTAGGTAAATCGCACTACTGTACGTCTTAAGCGCCGTACCATACACGATCCGTATGCGTGTCTACCTGCCTCCCTCTATTTTCGCATTTTGCGGGGAAAAGCTGGGCGCTAAAACTTACCCTCGACTCTCTCTCAAGTCAAGTGATCGGCGGGCATCTCATCTCATCTGATCTCAGGCTCCATCCGAACCCAGCGGCAAACCCAAAAACCAAAGTCATGAAGATCCTCACCGCAATTGTGAATCTCTATACTATAGAACATGCACGTTTTAGGCACCTAGTCCAGGATACAGAATACTGTGGATAGGTAGATCAACCGGTTTCTATTTCCATCGTTCATCCTTTCATCACTCGTAGCGCAACCAGCCGGATCTACAGATCTGCATAGCCAGACCGCACAGAACCAGTACCTAGATAGATAGACCACCAGCATTTAGATAGCATTTGCGTAGCGCAACCACTCTATTTCATCATCCACCAACAAACCGCCCCAAGAATGCCAATAAACAGGCACTCGAACCCCTAGCCGCCAGCGCCCTGCTGCATCTTCTTGAACCTCTCCTCCGCCGCGCGCGCCCTTCGCTCACGATCCAGCTTCATCCTCTGTTCCAGCGTGAGTCCCCTCGCCTCCTCCTCCCTCCTATCCTGCGCAGATCTAGGGACACCAGCATCAAGAACACTCCGGCCCTTCCCCTTCCCCCCTATCTTACTATCATCAACCTTAGGCCCTTCTTGCCGCAACCGCATCTCCTCCGCGGCCCTCCTCTCGCTCTCCTTCCTCTCCGCCTCCACGCGCTCGCGCTCCCCGCGGCGCTCCGCGTCCGCCCGCTTCAGGGGCGCCGGGACGTGCGCCCGGTCCCAGTCCCACCTCTCCTCCCCCAGCTCGTGGCGCGCGACGCGGAAGGCGTCGCGGGTCGCGCGGTCGCCCGCGAGGTCGAAGGGCGTTTTGCCCTCGGCGCTTTGTAGGGTTGGGTCTGCGCCTGCCTTGAGTAATAGACCCGAGACGAGGGGCGCGGAGTTCTGGCTGGCGGCGAGGTGGAGGGGGGTTGGGGCATGGTGGTTCTGCTGCGAGTCCGCGGGCTGGAAGCGGAAGTTGGGTTGTAGGTCGTTGCTTTTGAGGTAGGAGAGGAGGGCGGGGAGTTTGGAGCGTCGGATGAAGGCCTGTAGTTGTGATGTGTGTAGTTGCGCCGTCTCTTCTTCTTCTGTGAGTTTTGGGGGTGCCGGCTTGGCGGGTTTTGATGGTGCTGGCTTTGCTGGGAGCTCTTGTGCGGGCTTCTTCGCTTGTGCAGGGTCGATCTCTCGGACTTTTAATCGGGTGAGCTCGATGAAGGAGCGCATGAGTTCGTTTTGGGTAGCTCGCCGTGTGTTGAAAGGAAATCCCCGTATTCGTGGATCGTTTGCTCGTAGGACTTGGCCCTCGTACGGACCGAAAAGTGTCCTTCGGTTCGTTGAGCCTGTCGCGCGAATGAAGAGTAGCTCAGAGGTATCGAGTAGACCCTTCCAGTCTTGTAGAAGGAGGCGGACTTCATCTGTAAGAGCCTGTTCGTTGTACCGACGAATGCTAGATCCTGCGGAATGTGCATTGCCCTTGGCATTGTCGTTTGCCGATTGCGAGCCACCCTGTTTCCTTCTCGTAGTATACCGATGGAAAGTCTTGTGTGCGAGGACAGTCGCCTCCCTATTCATGGGTCCGAGTGAGCCATGTTTTGTCTGTCGTGGCGCAAGAGATACTATCATAGCTGCGAAGTGCCCACCACCGATCATACATAGAAAGAAGTGAGGTCCTTTGTAAGCCTCTGGCACGAGACTTCCATCTGCCTTAGGCTTGGGTATTGATATTGGCTCCAGCTGCTTTTTCTTGATCACTTCCACCACATTGGACTCGTCTTTCAGATCCTCGGGTGAAAATATTGTTCGATAGATGCCAAAGTAGTTGTTTGCTGGTAACAACGGCGAACTGAACCACAGGAGAGGCGGTTTACCGCTACCTCTTTGCTTCCTCTTTGTAATGTCTTCGTCTTCGTCATCCGCGCCGTTATTTCCGCTGTTGGCGCGCGCATTCTTGTCTGCCAAGGTAGCCTGCTTCTTGAGCAAGGCCGTCAAGGTGCTCTCCTTGCCGACACGGTCGTCGTCTTCATCGTCGGATTCGGAAGACTCAGAACCCGATAGGCTCTCGTCCAGATCGCCGACAAGCTTCTCGAATTCGACTTCGGATACGGGTTTGTTTCCTCGTAGCTTCTGTTTCAGGTTGTAGTGATGCCAGTCAGACTTTTGGTGACTGCGTTGGTCGTCGACGGTTGCGAAGGATAGGCCGCAGAGCGAGCATGCTTGGGCGCCGACGAGGTTTTCGGTCGATGGGTTGCGCGAAGAGTCCGGCAAGGGGGGTTTAGAGGGTGATGGTGAAGTATTCGCATTCGTGTCGACTTCATGCGACTCGGTGTCTACACTGGTGTCTGCATTGAGGGTGAGGGCGAGGGTTGAGAGGACTTCGTGGGGCAGATCGTAGACTAACGGCGGGGTTGATGAAGTATTAGCGATACTGTTAATAATAAGTTAAACAAAGCCGTCGCAAGATAAGTACCGTATAGAGGCCGCTTTAGAAGATCTTCAGCCTTCTTATCCATAGCTATGAAGCGCTATTCTCCAGCCTTAGATTATTAAGTTTGTCGATATTCAGTCGCGGTATCGCGATGGGTAAGGAATGCACTTTATTTTTGGTGCTGGTCCTTGTGCTGTACTTGGTATGACGTCCTGAATTGTGGGGCTCTGTAAGTTTTGCGCCAGTCCAGTCTTTGTAGTGTGACGGATTCAATATTGGCAGTCGGTGCAGAACTGCCTTGGGTTTTGAAGCAATATTTAATTCAGTATAATGAAGAAGGAAAAAAAATAAAAGACTTAGAATTATAGTTTTTGGAATCGGTGCACGTAGTTAAGTAGAGCGGTTGCTTGCATTGCCACTGTTCACTAAGTAACGCTGATGTGTGACTAATTGCGGCGTGACTAAGATTTTGGCTACGCCCCTCTGCATCTTATTGTTTCTATTTACATGATTGTCCAGGAGCTGCAATGAGAATATTGATTAAAACACTGTCGTCCGGAGATAAGTAAACTCTACCTAGAGAAGTAGTTTAAGGTAGAGTATGCAGTTATTATTCGTCTAAAAGGAAATACAGGAAATTTTACTCAAACGTTTACCGGGAATCTTCCCCGATTATTCAAGTACCTATATGCGTGTAAACATGTGGTTGATAGAGCTTCATCCCAGGTCAAACTTCAACTCAAACTAAGCCCACTAGATCAACCTCAGCCGCATGTAAATATGAACCCCTATCTACCCCAATCATTGTTATCGCGGCGATCAAGAACAGCCCAGGTAGCCGCCGGCTGAAAAGCAATGCTATTATTCGGCACAGCCAAAGTGATCGTCTGCCCATCCGTGACCGTCTCCCACGGGACATCATACCAGAAATAATTGTGCCACGCCGAACGGGACAGCAGAGTCGTGACATCGATATCGCCGTTCGGCGCGTTGTGAGGCACCGCGAGCATCCACCCCTTCTCCGGCAACCCATCCTTCGCATCGCCGCCATACAGCGGTACCGGGTGCCACACCAATTTCTTCAGCGGGCCAAGGCTGCCGTCGTTGACATACCGCTCGTCCCACCAGCCCGCCTGCGCGCTGTCTTTGGACCACTCGAGCTCCGAGGTTGCCTCGTTGATCCGGTATGTCATGCGCTGCTTCTTGACGACTTTGCACTTCAGCGTCGGGTAGACGAAGAGCTCCACGGCATGATGCTCGCCCCACGGCCCTCTTCCTTCGACCGCGTCATCTACCGTCGACGATTTGGAAACTTCGAAGGTGATGTCCTTGGTTGATTTGGTCGAGGCCGTGATGCCCATGTAGGCGCCCCCGGCTTCTATGTCCAACGCAGCCGCCGTGGATGCGTTGAACTTCGTCTCGCTGATAGTATGGCTCTCCTTCTTGTACTCCCCTTTGAATTCGAATACAGGTCGTGTCCTGCCATGAGACACTTGAGGGACCCAGACGGTTGGCTCGACGATATAGAGCCAGCCATCGACTCCGTACCAGTCCTTGGTTGCATTGTATTTCTCGTGGCTTCCCTCCAGCACAGGGACAACAATGCGTGTAGACAAAGCGCCGAAGCGCGCTGAGTCAATGCCAAACACGGTCGCTAGCTCTTTAACACTGAGCCGAAAGCCGCTGGATTCTAGCATAGGTAGCGTCTTGGTAGGGACCTTGTCCTGGTCGAAGCCGTGGACGTTTGGGGGACTCATGTTGTTCTGTATTAGAAAAGATGAAATTTTGTTGGTTTCAAGTGTAGGACTATACGATACTTTCTTGGTTTCAGTTTGCTTCTATGACGAAGGAGACATGCCTCTTTATATACACCATCAAAATCTCGATGCTTCTGAAAAACCAAGCTCTGGGTCATGGAGGATAACCTATCTCTCGGCATTTGACAATTGTCATATCCTCAGCTAGCTCCTGATAGACTATTCGAGCTGTTTTCATCGCGTATTCGCCGTATATACTACTTGGCATACACGTATGCATCCCATATGGTCCGTTAAAACTATCATATGTCCACCAACGGTAAGGTTGCTCTTATTCCACAAGCGACTCCAAAATGGCGCAGCATAGTCTACCCAATAACTACGACAGAGATATGCGATGCGTAGATACTGCCTATGTTGATAGACTGTTCAAAAGGGACCTCTACGCTTTCATGCAGTTCTAATATTGATGCTCGATGGGGACAACTGCATGAAGCTGAAAAACCCACACCAGCTGAACAGTCGCCGAATGAAGGTAACCCCGACTCATCACGCAAAAACGCCCTCATCTACAAAATAAGGCACTACGATTGGAATGGCACAGAATTTGATACGTCCTACGTGTTTCTGCATTTTGGATGGCTTAATTAGCGGATCTACGGTCTTCTTTTTGTAGTTCACAAGGACTTAACTAAGTCACATAGTCTACTAGACAGCAGAAGTACAATCCAATTGTTGATTGCCAAGGGCGAATACCCAAGTTCTTATGTGCTGGCAGCTATATTCTAATAAAGACTCCCAAGGAAATATTCAAAGGGCCTTGTCTAAACAAATACTATACGCGAGTGAAAGAACTAATATTTACAAGGGACAAAAGAGTCCTTATGTTGAAAGCTGATTATTGCGATAGACAATGACATAGTTTCACTGGCAGTATACATACCCTCCTTCTACCAGGGAGAATAACCCTACACGTCTATCGAATTCTTCAGACGTAAATAGTAAGTTCAAGCATCATCGTTCTAGCAAAGGGGATACCGGTTATCACCCTTCCCAAGTCTTCCCATACGTGTTTTATCTTGTTTCCAGTGCTTCCATCAAAGTTTCACATTCGTTAAGCATAGTATACCACCGCCATCGAACACGATGTGCGGGTGTCACAGAATCACCTACCTCTGCCTCTGCCGGCACAAGGAGCGCGTCATCGAGCGGTGCATCATCTACCAGCTCCGCGAGGAGCGCTCGTGCTGGGCGTTTTGTTTTCCCAAGTGCAAGACTCGGGTCACGCGCCACCGCGTCTCGCGCGTTTGTAGAGACTGCCAGCGGTATTTCTACGAGACGTATGGAGAGAGCCAGTATGAGCGGTTCATCCAGTGTTTCCTCGAGTATAAGGAGAGCATGGGCTGGGCGAAGACGGCTATTGACCCAAGAACCGTCCCGAGAAGCGTCCTTGTTAAGAGGCAGTCTGCCCCGCCTGTCTTGGGCACGCAACCGGAAACGCAGCCGGGACGGCAAGAGGTAGGGCGAGGAGCAGGTCAACCGTTCCCGGTTCACCAGCCCATGCCTAGACTTCCCACCGATCGTCCAGCGCAGCGCCGTCCGTCTCCCGAGGAAAAAATCGTCGTACCTCCACCACCGGCTCATCTAGGGAATACACGATCACCTCGCGTCAGCCCAGGTCCAGATCCACAGTCGTCCGGCACAAATCAAGGACCGGGAAAATTCCGCGCACACACCCCCTACAACCGTCAGTACGCCCCAAGCGTCAGCAGCAGCGAAGCCCCCAGCAGCGCGGGCAAGCCGCCTTACCCTTTCCTCTCCGAGGTAAGTCCCAGCAGTGTCAAAATGCCGTCCCCATTGCGCATAACCAAGGAAAAGAAATACAACAGAAAGAGTAAGAGCAAGGGGAAGGGGAAGGGGAAGGGTAAGGGCAAAGAAGTAGAAAGAACCCTACCCACTGATGACCCAGACCTCTTCGCAGTCGGCTCCGACTCCGACAACAGCGAGTTCATAGACTATGATTATGGTGCGTATGACTCTGATGACAACGCTGACGAGCACCACGCGCACGTGGGCGAGCAGCGCGCGGTGACCCCCTCGCCGCCCGCGACGGCGCGGTATTACAACGGCCACGGCCTCCCGCCAGGTGTAACCGTAGTCCCGGAGCTCGCGCATCTGGCGCAGGGACGGGATAAAGAGGCGCTGCGGGCAGACAGCCTCAACTCCTCTGAACTTATGCAACCGAAGCCGACACCGACGGGGATGGTAAAAGGAAAGGGGAAAATGAAGTCGGTCATGCGCGGCATCGACACCATGTCGGAGAGCAACCTCGTCAAGCGGCTCACCAAGGCCGCCCGCAAGATCAGCATCCCGAACCTCGAGTTCCTGGAGCAGAACGGGAAGTACGTGCCGCGCGTGATGTCCCCGCCGCGAGGCCGACGGCTGACGCGCACGCCGCCGTCGTCCGCCGAGTCCTCGCTCTCCCCTATTACTACTACTACCACTACCACTACAGCCGGGCCGTCTGGACACAACGTTCTCCTGACTACTCGCAACAACGGCAAAAGCAAGAACCGCCCCAGCGCCATCGACATCGCGCTAGCATCGCACTCCGTCCCGGGCGCTCTCATCCCCGGCAGCGGGAGAAGCGATAGAAGCGACAACAGCAGCGCCCTCAGCCTCGCCCTCGCGGCAGGCGACGTCCCCGAGATCCTCATCCCGGGCCACGAAGCCGAGTCTCCGACGCGGCGCAGCAGTAAGTACAAGTACCCCTATCTCGGGACCATCCCCCGTCCCCCCCTCCCCGATTTCTGGAGCAGGCCCTTTCCCCTTTTCTTGAAAGTTCATGCCTAGAAACTTCCAGGATCCTCTCAAATGACATGGCATTCAAGACAGCGATAACTAACCCCACGTGCCCCAGTCAGCGTCGGCCGCGCGCCCTCGCTCTACTTCGTCGCCGCGCACCGCGACCTCGAATCACCCACGGGTGCCTCAGTGAGCGTGCGCAGATCACCCTCGCACGCCACCATCGCGGTTCCGCCTCCGCAGCGGCTCGAGGGGGTGTTGATCCCGGAATGTCCGCACTTTAGTGAGGAGGAAGTTCAGACAAGGATCTGGGAAGGTGATGAGTGCGCGGCCTGCCGGGGTGCCTTCTTCAAGGAGAGGGGGCTCCCGACGGAGGAGTACCTCCGGAAGGAGTGTCGCTCTGCTCCGCTCACACCTGTGCTCTTGTCTGTGCGGACGCCTAGGAGGCGGTATAGTTGCGCCGTGCAGTCCTGTTATTGTCGCAATGATGGTACCAGTAGAAGTAACAGTGGCAGCGGCAGCGGCAGCGACGCCGAAGACGAGGGAGAAGACAACGAGAAGAGCAAGATGAAGGGCAAAGGCAAGTCTAAGAGTAAGAAGGGTAAGGGCGAGGCGAAGACGCGTGAGAAGTGCCTCTCGTGCCGGGAGCGCGACGCCATTGCCGAAACCACAAGGACGACATGGGTCTGAGACAATAGTGAAGAGTAAGTAAGTGCGTGACTGAGATTGAGTAAATAAAAGCGCTGGGCGCGCAGAGTGATGATGGTGAGTATTTCATGTATCTTGGGTGAGTATACTTTCCCCTTTTAGTTTGTTTGATTTCCTACGGCGTTATCTCTTAGGCGGCTGGAGTCTATAGATTGAAAGTTTATCGATATATGTCTCACTGTAAGTAACTGGCTTTACTTCTCAGTAACACGTATTAATAACCTTAGAGTAACTAGATTTCAGTTGTACGTAAAATACCCCAGATTGTAAAATATAAACGTACAACTCCGCCCAATCAATAGATACGGCTCCATTTTCATGCGAGTGACGTCTTAAATATAAAGGTCTATCATATGAACCCAGGATAACCATATACGTTTCCCAGAGAATAACATCACTTCTTCTTCCCCCCTTTCCCACCCCCCTTGCCCTTCCCCTGCCCACTACCACCTCCTCCACTTCCACTAGCACCACCACTCGCCATGACCTTCAAGCTCTTCATTGGCACAGTATTGATGCTATCCTCCGGTTTCATCCCCTTAATCAGCTCGACCTCGCGCGGCCACATGCGCTCCTTATCCGCGCCCTTCTCGTCCACAACCCCCTTCTTATTCGAAGCAGCCTTCCACCCCTCTAGAATCTCCTTGACGGCCTTCCCTTTCTTCTGCGCCCCGGGCTGTAACTTGACCTTGTATTTACACTTCCCAAGTGCGGCGTACGGCGCGCACAGCGCCACGACCTCGAGGATCTCGTCGCCGGGTAAGGGAGTCCCGACGAGGGCGTCGAGGGGCGAGAGATTCGCCACTTCGTCGGGGTCGAGCATCTCGATGCCCTCGTCGAGCATGATCTTGCGCACTTCCTCGTGCTCGGCCGTCTCGCGCTGCTGCCGCTGGTGCTGGGCGCGTCGGCGCTCGCGGGCCGCTTCTAGGGCCGCTTCGCGCTCTGCTTTGGCTTTGGCCTCGGCTTCTGCCCGTTGTCTCCCGGCCGCTGATCCAATGAGGGCTTCTATAGCAGCCCGATCTTCCTCATCTTGGTCTCTATACTTTGCAGCAATTTTCTTTGCCTTGGCGCGCTGTCCTCTTTTTGGCTGCTGGCCCTTCTTTTTGGACTGGGTGGCCGGTTCCGGGGTGGAAGAGGAGGTTGGGTTTGCATTGCCCGTCGGTATTGTATCGGCTTCTGTCGCAACATCATCTTCTTCGGCTTGCTCATCCTGCTCCGAGGCCTGGTTTGGTTCGGGTGTCTGGGAGGCTGTGGCTTCCTTGGAGATAGTTAATTGATCCATCTGTTCTGATGGTTCCACCTCATCTATAGTGTCCAGGCGCTCACTTTCTCCTGCATTACCTCCAGAGGACTGGAGAGGATTTTCCCTCGGTTTGGAATCTTCCTCTTCGGCAGCACTTTCTTCGGAATCACTTTCAGCACGCGCTTCAGTTTCTTTAGTAACTGTGTCATCAGCAACCGCAGCACTGGTAGTTGCAGTCGGAGCCTCCGATACAGTTTCAGTCCTCACAGGGGAATCATAGAGGCGATGCTTAACGTGTTTCGCCTTGCTCTCTTCGCTAACCTTGAACATCAAAGCGAATCCCATGACGAGTTGAGAGGCGGGTAAGAAATTCTTCTTCCCACGAACCATAAAGGATCCCGCGGGTAGGTATTCTCCCGTAGGTGCAGATTTTGACACTTGGTCGGTTGTAACCCACCAGGCGGACATGGAAGCCTTCGAATCCCACGCGGAAGAAGAACAGACTGCAAGTGACCCAGCTTGCGATAGGGTCGAGGGGGGTATTGGAGCGTCAGGTGTACTTGGGTTATTCTTGATAATGACGCTCGCAGCGCCGTGAAGGTCGGCATGAACGTAGACGTCTCCCTTTTTTAAATATCGCCTGTAAAGCAGCTCGTTTTGTTGAGCATCCTTTCCGCCGAGCACCAAGTAACCGTCTGTTGATAAGAACCAAACAAATTTCTCGAACCACATCTGGCGGCGGATCGGTTGAAGAACTGGCTTCTCCTGTTTCAGCCCTTTCCTTAGTTCAGCTTCAATTTTTTGCCCTGCGCTCTTTAAGGCAATCTCGGACTGCTGCTTAGTCTTCTGCTCCTTAACTGCAGCTACCTTTCTCTCTTCGTAGTACTCTCGTGCGTTGCTATACGGAGATAGCCCTAGGTTTATTTCTATGGCCAGCCGCCTATCCTGGTTTTTCATACTCGAGGTTGCGCTTCCGCCGATTCCGCTATCGAAATCGTCAGAGGAGTCCGTTTCGTAAGCCTCATCATCATCATCTTGTTCATCCTCCTCAGCTTCTCCGAGTAGAACCGTAATCGTGTTTTCATGAAGCTTCAAGGGGAGCGAAATGATAGTCGCCACAGGGTTGTTCAGTCGCCTCTCCCTATCGATCAAATTTCCAATATCTTCCCAGTCCATACCCTGAGCTATTAACCCATTCACAGCATCCATAGCCTCCTGGACTCTTTCGACATTGGCTTCTATGGCATTCGCCTTGCGGACGTTAAGTGTCTGGACTGCTTTCAAACCCTCGATCCGCTTTTCTTGATCGGCTTTGGCAGCCTCTAATTTCCTTCTGGCAGCGGCCTCCCGCTCTGTCAAGCGAGACTCTAACTTTTGTCCCTCAATAGATGAAAAGAACTCGTCTACCGTTTTGCCAAAGCTATCCAACTCGATGACGGTGTAGGCAGGGTTCTCTGCTAGCTGACGAGGTAGGAAAGGGTGAAAGTCCTCATAGAGTAATCCTTTCCTTGGCGACATTTCACCCTGAGGAGACGCTTCCGGTAGCTGTTCGGTCCCTGGACGTGTTTTCGCAAATATATAACCCTTACATGTATCTGAACTAGTTATTTCACCTACTAGATCCCGACCTGCTTGAAGCGACCGAAGGAGATGATCCAATAATGCTTCGTCGTCCCGGACAGTTGCTGGTGGAACTGTAGAGTCGAAGCCAGTAGCCCTCATTGCATGATCTAATAATATCGGAGGTAGCTCGTTTATCGTAATAGCTAACCCTTTTCTCAATTCGTCTCCCGGCTTCTTCTTGACCTTTACCCCAGCCGCTGTCGACGCCGCATTCCTTTCGATAATGTTCTGAAGAGCCTTCTGCACACGCTCCTTAGTCAATGGAGGAACGCCGCCGTAGTTCTGTCTATTCTCTAACGAGTAGGTCAGGCCGGGTCGCTGAGGCTCCTGGCCTTCTCCCTCAGGCACATGGCGCAGGAGAGTCAAGATTTTAAGCTCGTTGTCGGTACAGATGACGTTGCCGCCGGCGAAGAACTCGAGGTATATCCTATACAGTCCATCGCTAAACTGAAACTCTATTATTCGGTCGGTTCCTATCTGTGAGACGGCGGTGACACGACGGGTCTTTAGGAGCTTGCGCAGCTTCTGTACGAAAAGGGAGGGGGAATCGGCAGTGGTTCTTGTGAATTCAGTTAGGTGACATCGGAAACCCGAGTCTATGAGGAGCTGCTTCTTGTTGTCGGGCTTGGCGAACTTGAAGAGGAGTATCTTGGAGGATAGATCGTAAATATTAGACAGGCGCAGGGAGACGAGGCTTGCGGAAAGCTCATGGGCTATAACCTGTATCGAAAAGCACATTGCATATTAGTCTTGATCTTGGTCGAGCTCGGTCCAGCACTGCATACCTTGACGTCAAGGGAAGAGAACCTCTGCTTCATGTTGTTTTCCCCGTCGCTTGCATATACCTATCAACTTTGTCTCCGGTATTGTATTGTATCCTCACTATGTCGAGGAATGCAAGTCTCTTTTGCGGCGACGAGAACGAAACGAACGTGGGGTTATTCAATGCCAAGACAAATGTGAAGGTGGAATGCTGAGTTGACGGGGCAGAATGATTGGGTAGAATTGCGACCATATAGCTGACGTCATCAAACAAGAACATTCTATTCGCCGGGTGATTCATCCCTCTGACTCAGGACCATCTTGCGATATAGGATATACACAACTGACGATATAGCGCTTATATAAGTTTTACCTCGGAAATAATATCATGGTCAAATAGAAGAGAATTATAAAATAACTACTTACCGATAAGTTCCGAAATCTACCTGTAGTGGTTCCAATTGGGAGGCTCTAGATGCGGCTTCTTACAAAGTCAACCGTCCTAGACAGACAAAATAGACGAATATATCGAGCTTGCGAATAAAATTTCCCTCATTGGGAAGAGACGAGCCGTGGTAGGATGAACGAGGTGTAAGTCGCTAAGCAAGCAATGTTGCTAGGCACCTTAGGTAATGAATGTTCGTCGCGGGGAAATAGTTATAAGATAGGCCAACAAGTTATCTGCTACATCGGTATTGGATCACGTGTACCTTGTCTCAAATAACTACATTTTATCTGCGTTTACTTCTATTTGAAGAACAATTATAGATATTGACCTTAGCCTTCTATAGCGAGAATTCAATACGATCCTAGGGTACCTCTTACCATGCAAAACGTTGGCGCACTCAGTAAACGCGTGAACGATTATTTATAACCAAGCCAACGATTAATTAGTTATGAATAGTTGATGTACGGCTCAGGAACAAATTAACGCGTTTATTAGTAGTTGATTTCTTCTTGATTAATGGATAATTGGTCGCTGTTGGCATGGTAAATGCTGAGAAATAGCAATTAGGTGAAAAATAGATCAACTAGTACAGTAACCTAGATATGCAGGTAGTATGCCGTTCAGATTATCTATAGAAAATAGAATTATGAATGGTTACTCAAGGGGCTCTTCTGAGGTGTGAGTTTCTATCTCAGGTCTCACGGTGGCTATCGCGCACTTGAAGTTTGCTTCATTCCCGACCTGTTGGGTTCCATGTCGTGGCCTTTGCTTCAGCAAGGACTATTTGCCTAATTTTTTTTTCTCTGCGTTTGCTGCTATCGTCCTACTCTCAAGTTACACGCCAATGACGATATTGCAAACATGCCCGCATCGGTATGTGTACGGAGTCTCGGGTCTCAAGTTGTACGCATGCTGATGACTTGATTGCGAAGGACGTAATATAATTGAAGTTTTTTAGATATTCGACTGTGCTGCATCCCTATTACGACAACATTCACGTCATCCGACTACAATTATGCCATCTAGTTACCTTGACATACACATACTCTAGCAACAACAACAACAACAACAACAACAACAACAACAAGCTCAACGGCAGTCTGAAATGAATGAATTGTATAATTGCAAACGTGATATAACCTAATCGGACCGAAAACAGCCCTTTCGGATATGCAGAGCCCATCGAGATAAGTGTTTCCTTTTGCCACTCTTGCAAACCCAACAACTTTCGATGTTTTCTACAACATTTGTAGCTAGGTATTTCTCTGGGCTTACGTTTGGTAGATATCAACCAATTACCCCCGTCTTTCATTCATGGTCATCTATTTCTTCACGGACTAAAACCATTCTGGATCTACGCAAACCGGTGCCGTCGAGCCGTGGAAAATTATATTCGACATGTGATCTCGCCGACGGTGCCAATCGCGCAACCGCGATTTCTCCGCATTGGGGCCGTAGATGAGAGCGGGTCTCGGGATGGAAGGTTGTCATAGCAACGCGCCGGTCGGGCGATCAGGGGCAGCTGGAAGCTCCAATTGCAGGGATCATTTTCCTTCGAAGCGCATTTGGTAAGAGCTAGGATAGGCCGAGACGTCCAAGTTGGCCAAACAACAGCTGAATATGACGAACAGCCGAGGTCATAAGAGATTGAATTGACGATGCAGTTAGTAGGGCGGTAGTAAGTCATGGCTAGTTATATAGATCGATCACTATGCTAGGCCTGGTAGGCTACCGGGACAGTGTAAGGAGCGCAAGCAGGAGATTGGAATCCCACATAGACACAGTGTCGACGACCGGCAGGGTTCAGCTCATTAGGACACATGCTATCCATGTGGGCTTGCATAAGTCGTGGTACAACATTTTGTTCACAGCCCAATGATAGCAAACCACGATGTTACGCGTCCATGGACGATGCTTCACGATGAGCTGCAAGGCGTCAGCGAGGTCCCAGAAATCCTGATGCTTTGTCGATGCTTTGCGTCGATTCTGCATTCTTCCCCAGCCACCTTCAATGCAGTCATCTGTAGCCAAGAGGATGGTTGGTAGTTTGACGATGGCGCTATAGCTTCCAGCCACCCTATATACCGTACGGAGTACATATGATACTATACCGTATGTGATGGAGATTTCCGAATCTGTCCCGAATGTATTTCTTGTTTGACTCTCAAGTGTCTTCACTTTATGAAACAAGACCTGACCGCCATTAGAAGCATGTCTATAACCTCAATGAAAACGAGTATATGTAGTAACCGTAACAAAAGTGACAAATCAGGCGGGTTCTGCTAGCGCTAAAGCAAGTTTTTTTCCGGGTGAATGAGACCTTATTCAGTATCTAAGAGTACTGATCGACACGCGAGAGTGACAGGCGCATATGTATAGAACTAAGTAGACAGGTAGCTCGTATGTACCGTACGTAGGTAGTGTAGGATGTTCGATGGTGCCAATATTGGGAGAGGTTGGTCCAGTAAGTAGCAGAAATGCGCCAGAATGTGATACAAGCTCCCAATCGTAAGCAGCACACAGTACATATCTACATATACGTGTATAGGTGTACAGTACACACATACAGTATCTCTTACTGCCCGCCTATTATGTTCTAGGGTGGCTAGAAATCAAACCGGGGAGGGTTCCCCGATCAGCGCGCGCAAACTGGGAAATGGCAAGACAAAAGCTCGTGTCTGCTGGCTCTCGGGACAAGAACAGGACCTCAGTAAAGGGCCCAGACAGAAATCGGCAATACTTACCAAGGTACTATCTCTCTACAGAGTCTAGTTGCCTCGTCGACTGGGCCATGGCAGCTGGAAGAGTGTCCATTAGCGGGTGGTTGGGTGATGCATTTAGTGGGGAATAGGAATAGCTCATCTCGCCATTGAGCGAGCGAGAGAAGCATTAAGGCTGCTTGCTCAGGGCAGAACTCAGGGGTTCGCACTGATTGGCAATACTTTGTAGTCGCTCCTTACTTCTATCTAACCTCGCTAACCTCCATGTAGCCTAGGCAGGCACAGTATTGGATTAGTCGGGATGAGCAGGAGAGACCCGCCTGGCTGGCCGCGCCATTAGAGAGGTTCTAGCCGCTTTGGCACTGAAATAAATAGACCGCCAGTGACTGCCCCACCCGTGTAAACAAGAAGGCACCAATCAACATCGATTGACCCCTGCAATTCGGGTGCCACGCCATCCACCCTCATAACATCGTCCCCTTGCCCAACCCCGTCTGGGACAGCAGCAGGACCGACCAGGGCAGACCAGGGCCTCCAGCCAGTGTCAGTCCAGCTGCTGCTCGTTCCTATTTCTTGCTCGCCAATAGCCGCCTCGTCTCTTCACCTCCTTTTCTCCCAATCGATCTTTTCATCCAGCCCAACCAACCTCCCAAACCCAACCCGTATCCGCTCTTCTATTTCAGTCGCATCTGCCAGAAAGAATCGAGTCTAGAAGTGAGCGATCGTTACCGCTGCTTCTTCACCTCCCTTCTTTTCTTTCAGATATTTCAGAAAGAAGAGCAAGAGGAATCTTCTTGATCTTCCTTTCGTTCGTTGAGTTCGAAAGGTTGTCGGGAAGAGGATCCTTGCGCCGTTAAGGTCGTCAACCTGGACTTTGAAGCCCGCGTCCCCGTGCCCTTCAGCATCTTCCCTCGTACCTACAAGGAAACCACCGAGGCAGAGACCAAGGTCACCAAGACCCACGAAGAGGTTGAAATCAAACTTCCCGCCAAACCCGAAAAAGCCGGACGGGAAGGTCAATACTCTTCTATCTCCGCCTCTGCTCAGCTACCTCCGCGCCGACGAGAGGAGCGCTACAGCGAAGAAGAGGTCCGTATTACACGTGAAGAAGAACGTTACCGCCGTCCCGGTGTCCACCATCACGAGTACTACGAGGAACACAAGGAACACAGGTGAGTTGTTTTGGTCAATATTTCATCTACAATCGTCTATTCTGTTATGCGCAATCTCCACCGTCGTTTACAACGTTGATTCGCATAACAATTTCTCTGTTTTCAATGGCAAACTAGATCTCTCAAAGTTGAGTAGCCCTGAAGATAGGAAAGGGGTAACCGAGGTATGCGCGAGACGCGTGTAAACACCAAAATGGAGCTGCAAAGTGGGCAATTGGAAAGAATATCTTCGCACTGTTGTTAGCTTGAGCACGAACCATGTTTTGGTTTGCCCCGTTCCAGATCCCTGCCCCCAAATTTCCTTTTATTACGACCCATACACCTCGCTTGGGCGAGTTTGATCCTAGTTTGTTGATCATGTAAACAATTGGTCCGTGGGAAAGGATCTTCTCTAACTGTCGTCCCTTCAGCCACAAACCTGCCAAAGTAAACGTCTTCTCTGAGACTTTCGAATCCCATACCGAGGCTGCTGCTGCTCGTCCTCGTCTTGATTCCCTCCCCCCCAAATACGCACCCAAGCACTACGCACCATCAACCTACTCTGAGTCGTCCATCGAGGTCGATCGTCACCACAAGCCTCACTACTCTGCCATTGACCGCATTGAACGCGAATACCGCTCTCGTGTTCAACCCTCTGTCTACAAGGATCAGATCCGTGAGGACATTCGTGTTACCGGTGCTACCGTTGACATTCCAACCCACCGACCTCGATTCGAGGAACACATCACCATAACCGGCGCTACTGTTGACACCCCTACTCACCGACCCCGGTTTGAGGAACACGTCACCGTAACTGGTACCACTGTTGATACTCCCGCTCACATCCCCGTTTACGCCGACAAGGTCTCCTTCACCGAAGAGACCGTCGACGCTCCCAGAAAGGCCGCCCCTACCACCTTCCGCAAGGACGTGAAGGTTAAGGTCACTGAGAAGACCGTCGAGCGACAGTCTCGACACTCACCGGCTTACCAGAAGTCTAGAATGGGCTATTACGACGAAGACGGTCAGTGAAATTTATTTAGCATATTGCCTTTATATTGCATCCCTCAGTCTTGTACTAACCCATTTGATTGTAGGACACTACCATTCTCTTCGCCACGGTCTACACAAGATGGCTGACCGTATCTTCCACCCCGCTGCTCCTAGCTCCAGTGCTAGTGGTGCTATCCCTAACACTGTTACCATCCCTTGCCACCACATCCGCATGGGTGACATCCTGATGCTCCAGGGCCGCCCCTGCCAAGTCATTCGTATCTCCACCTCCTCTGCCACCGGCCAGCACCGTTACCTCGGTGTTGATCTGTTCACCAAGCAGCTCAATGAGGAGTCTTCTTTCGTCTCCAACCCTGCCCCCAGTGTTGTCGTCCAGACCATGCTCGGCCCCGTTTTCAAGCAGTACCGTGTGCTCGACATCCAGGACAACACCATTACTGCTATGACCGAGTCCGGTGATGTCAAGCCTGGCCTTCCCGTCATTGACCAGTCGGGTCTCTTCGGCCGTCTGCAGTCAGCCTTCAAACAGGGCCACGGCAGCGTCCGTGCCCTCGTCCTCCAGGACAACGGCAACGAGCTTGTTGTTGACGTCAAGGTCGTCCACGGCTCTCGCATCTAGGGTGTGTGATTCGCGTGGCAAGGCATTTCTTACATAGTAGAGGATCTGTAAAAGGGGATGATTTCATGGCAGCATATCAAGTAGATAGCTCTGTATATCGATGGTAATACAATGTTGGTTTCATGGAAAGTGCTATTGCTCTATTGACTCTCTGTGTCTCGTTTCCTCTCATTTCATGTCGTTGTAGCTGTCGTCTGATTAATATGAGTTGTGTAAGTTAAGTAAGTACATAGGTAATTGTGGTTGTGTGAGGTGGCCATCAAGGTGTCTGACATTTGTCCAATAGGAACACGACGGGCTGCGTCTGGGGCAAGCTTGCATCCGTCTGTACCAATCACATCACATACTGCCCCTCCTTTGGCGTCGTTATCAGTAGCATAGTACCTCTTAAGCTTCCGGTCATGAGGCGCAGGAAGCACCTCCCTAACTTGGCCATTTGTTACCTATAACCGGACTTCAATTTGATCATTTCTATTTTTTTCAGCTTCGACAGTCCAGTGAATCATATTAATTCTACCGCTACCTTCAGTCTTGGGATATCGCCATTGCAATTCCCTACTTTAAATATAAATATATCGAATCTATCCAAGCTTCTATCAGTGTGGTTGCACTCGCGCTTCAATCATGGGGGCACAACAGTCTAAGGCTTCACATGAGGACCGCGAGGCCATACTTGAGCGCCTACGCGCGTTACAGCTTGAGCAAATCGATGCTGAGGATGACTTTGTCTGTGTTGAGAACGAGAAAATTGCCTTCAATAGCAAGCTTCACCATGTCCCGGCCGAGTTGGGTATACAGTTAACCTCCGAATGGCAGACAAAGCTATTGGAGGACCCCAAGAATAGGTATGATGACCCAAGCGTCTGTCTACAGCTTGCTATATTCATATCAGCATCTGGAATTGATCGATTGATCGATCAATTGTTTGGTTGGATAATTAGTTGATTAGTTCATTGATGATGTTATCTACAGACTGGCTCTTTCAGCCCTCAGCACCGCAAACCCTAAAGAAGTGCTCATGTCACGAGCGGCTAAAATAGCAGACCAACAAGTCTTCAACATCCGTATCCCCTTCGAGGGTGCGCCCATTACCAACCAGAGATCCTCCGGCCGGTGCTGGCTCTTCGCGAGCACCAACGTCTTCCGCGTGGCGCTTATGCAGAAATATGGCCTTGACTCGTTCGAACTGTCGCAGGCGTACCTATTCTTCTGGGATAAGCTGGAGAAGGCGAATTACTTCCTAGAGAACATCATTGACACGGCCGGCGAGGACCTTGATGGTCGCCTCGTGCAGCGTCTTCTCGCCGATCCTGTCAGTGATGGCGGCCAGTGGGACATGGTCTATAACCTGATCGAGAAATACGGCCTTGTTCCACAGGTGCTCTACCCAGATAGCTGGAATGCCATGTCCAGCAGCACAATCAACTACGTTGTGGTGGGCAAGCTGCGCGAGTACGCGCTCGTGCTGCGGAATATCATACAGAACAAGCAGGGTTCCGCCCGAACCGCGGCCATCCTAAAAGCCACGAAAGAGAAGATGATGCGCGAGATCCACGCGATCCTCATCCTGACGCTCGGCCCGCCGCCCGCGAACAACGAGGTCTTCACGTGGGATTTCCTAGACAAGGACGGCAAGTCGTGCACCGTGCGCAAGACGCCGCTCCAGTTCGCCCAGGACATCGCGACGACCGTGCCAGGCGCAGGCGGTGCCTACCGCATCACCAACGACGCGATCAAGAGCATGGTCTCGCTGGTGCACGACCCGCGCCACGAGCCCCTCTCCCTGATGACGGTGCACCGTCTCGGCAACATCGTCGGCGGGCGCGGTATCACGTACATCAACGTGGAGATGGGGGTGCTCAAGAAGGCCTGCGTGGCCATGCTCAAAGCCGGCCTGCCCGTGTTCTTCGGGTCAGACGTCGGCAAGTTCAGTGATCGGCTCGCTGGCATCATGGATCTGAACTTGATCGACTACGATCTCGGGTTTAATATCGACATGTACGCTGCTGGCGCCATGGACAAGGCCGGGAGGCTTAGGGTAGGCGAGTCGGCTATGACGCATGCCATGGTTCTTACTGCTGTCCACATCGACCCGAAGACTGGGGGTAGTGTGCGTTGGCGCGTGCAGAACTCATGGGGTACAGAGTCGGGGGATAAGGGCTGGTTTGTCATGAGCGATGAGTGGATGGATCAGTTCGTGTATCAGGCTGTTGTTGACCCGAGACTACTGAGTAGGCAGGTCCGGGATGTCCTTGAGAAGGAGGCGATTGTGCTACCGCTTTGGGACCCTATGGGCGCGTTGGCTTAGATGGGGATGGAATGAATTGTGCAGAATTGGTAGAGATAGAGAGCATTTAGATGTTTGTCGTATGTCTGGTCAGAGGGATGTCGTCCTGCTCCTTGAGTCTTGGGGGCTGGGCTTATGAATTATGGATTGTGGGGACAATGCTAGGTGGTGTAGTACTTGGGTAGGTACGGTACGGTATGGTTTAGGTTGTACGCTTTACGAATTTACGCATTGGGTATTTTTTGATTTGTTTCCTTGAACTGTAATCTTGTGGGCATGATATCTATTTTGAAATTCGTTTGATTGTATACTCTAAATAGCTTGGCTGCTCAACTTCCTTGAGAGTAAGATCACAACTATATAACCGACATTTAGTGATCACGGGCCTTCAGATACGAGTAGTGATGTATAGGTAGCTCCTGAATACTTGTTGACGCACGAGGAGCACTAACTGCTACCTCAGGATATGCGGTATATATACAAAAGGCCTCTTTGTCTTGTACCTTCAGGGGCGGATGTATGTGGCCACAGGTAGCCCGAGTCCCAGTCTAAATCGTGACATAGGGCTTCCCTCGGAGTGCTTTATATACACATAAAGATATGAACCGGAAGCTATTTAGAAGGGAAGACGGCAGGGCTAAATCTACTGTAAACGACGTCCCTAGGTTTCATTTTACGCCGTCTTGAGCCCTGTGGCTGCTACCCTGTTGCTTGTTTTCTCGCAGGCTAAGGTGTCATGGGCACCGTGCTTGAAGTAAGCGATAGACTTTTGTTACTACGTGAAAGCCTTCTAAAACCTCCTTTTGGGTATCACTTAACTACACACACAAACAGTCTTCTAGAGGTGTGCCATGCTAGGCGATTGTGCCTCGCAACTGGAAGCGAGCGGCAAGGCAATTGAATTACCTAACTTCAATATTTTGTATGCTTCATTCGTATATTGTTTAGTTTGCTGTTGGAACTTGTATCGATTATCTATGGAATATTCAATTATGCCAAGTATGTTAATCCTCAGATATACAAGGTATAGAAATGGGGATGAGCAACTCAACAAATGAGTTCTCCGAGAGTGCCTCACGAGGCATAACGGGGATATCCGTGGCTTACAGAAGCACATCCTATCAATTTATCGGTGAGATAATCCTGGGACGGCTAGCCTTATTCCTCTCCTGATTTCTGACCGTCCTAACCTCAAGAAAACACCAACTTTAAAACACTACACCATCTCTAGAACTAATCGTATGAGTCGCCTAACTAGAGATTTGTCTCCGAGTTGCTGGCTTCTCTCCCACCTATCAGTCGAACTCGATCATAGGCCTGCATCCGATATTGGCGTTGCAGGAGTCACCGCCGATCTAGGCGAACTAGTTAGGAAAACAAACCACCAAGCTAATATCTGACATGTGTGGTCAGTAGAAGGATGGATTCCGTGCTTCTGTCTACGCCTCCAGCTAGGACTTTGGAGTCAGCCTTGATGTCGGTACGGCTTTGGCTTGATATCAATCTGGGGTCGATACATCACCTTCTTAAGATGGGGCTGACCTCTACGAGTAAGCGCAATTCGAAGCTATTCTGCTATGATACTAGCTAGCTAACTTGACAGTCTCCTCGGAGTGAATTTCTGCAAGACACCCATCCCGGAGAGACAAGAGGAGTAATATGACTCTACTCTCCATGACGTGTAATTTGTAGGCAATGGCATGTCGTCTCTGTCAGCCTGTATGCACCAATATCCATAAAACAACACGTCAAAGAGGCAGAATCTTTAGCTGGGGCGTGCGTATTCGGAAAGCCTTGAGGCTCTGGGGCAAACCAAGAGTGGCTCAGCTTCCCGTGGGTAATATCTTATATCGCCCCTTATAAAAGTCATCATAAAGTGGCAATAAGCGAGAAGCCCGCAAATAATGACTATAATACGCGTATAGAAGACTTATTCAACATCTTGAAGTGCTTAGGCTGCGTGATGAGGACTCATACCGCAACCAGGCCGCCATGATCCCACTCAACCCAGATATCGTTAAAACTGTCCACGTATTCGACTTCGACGCGGAGTTCTTCTCAGCAAAGCCTACAGCTTATTCTACGGGAGGACGGTGAAGGAGTCGATCAGGCAGAGACGCACGCGAACCCAAAAACGGAGCCGAGGCATGTAACTACCCGAGAGGACGGAGAGAAGGGAATTAAGCATCTCACTTCTTGGCGAGGAAAGACAGTGTGATGAATTTTATGCCTCGATGGCGGTGAATACTGACGGCCTAGAGTCTACACGCTATGCTATGCACGCACAAATCAACATCCTCTCGCGTCTCCTATCATTGCGCCGAGTCCTCAAAGATGCAGGCGATATCGGCAAGCTGCTTCTCAGCTTTCAGCGGAACGGTACAGCTACACCGGCGTACTGAGCCGAATCATTTTCAGATAATATCTATCTACTCTGTCTGTCTGGATACTAATGAAGAAGAAATCCCGTCTCACTCAGCTGACATGCTGCGTATATCACGAGCACGAGAAGTGATTATGGCCCCCACCCCTTTCTCGAACCTAGCATCAGGCTACGGGACCACAGCGTGAGTAGGTAGGTTGGCGGCTGACGGCGCCGCTGGCCACGTGGATGACCTCCGGGTTCCTCGTCGAGTCTGGCTTTTATGGCCGGGGCTCCGCGTCCGCTGTATCACCGCCATCACCATATCATCATCAGTGATCACATCACCATCGCCATCCGCAGTGTCATTCCCACTACCGGACCATTCCCCGGCGAGCGGTGCCAGAACACTGGTAGACACCATCGACGTGCGCTTCAGAGACGGGGATCTCGTGTATCCATACCGAACCCTGCTGCCTCATCCCATGTGGTATTGTCCAACACGTGCGTCATGGATGCTCCTGTGTAATTCACTCTTCGATAGGCAGGGATTGTGTAACAGATCTCCCGATCTACATTGTCTACATACATACATGCTTACATATCTAGTTACATAATGAACTATTCCCCGTGTGAGTCAGGGCGAAAGGGGGTGCGGCGAGATTGGATAAGAGGATCTTGTGTTTGCTTTGTTGTCGATGGATCGGCGGACGGTGACGTCGAGGCGGTCCTCAGGGGCAATCAGCAACCCTCCCACCTTCATACTGTAGGTTGGTTTGACAGCGGGCGTTCGGCCGATGCGTGCATATTATGCTCGGTTACAATCCACGCGGGGATAATAGGGGATCCTCGGAAGGTAGTACCGGCGGCGGATGTGTGGTTGAGAGCTCGAGGCTTGCCTTTCGGCCGTACGGGGGTCATGGATGGGGTACACAGGAGGGATAGTGAGGCTACGTATGTGGCTGGACAAGGAGTTCGGGATCGTCCCGGCCATGTAGGGATGGAGTATAATTCGGTAACGCTTATTCTACATAAAGCTGCATGTGAACAAACAAAGTGTTTGTTCGACTACGGGGTTGAGTAATGGTCTGATTTACTATCTAGACCGACGATATGCGCGACCTACAGCCGAGCATGAATAACATATATATGATTTCGAGACCTATGAAGTAGCTGTGCCGCATTAGGGATCCATATGTCTAGATCGTTGGCTAAGATGAGCCCAGAGAGGAGCTTAGGGAGAAGCTCATGGAGGAGCTGGCCACGAAGCCAATCAGGGACAATTAATTTCACCAACGACGCGCCCGCACTCAGGCGTCACCGCTGCATAGTTAATTATGCAAAGTTGCGGGCGTGTTTTGCTTGTTGGCGAACTAATCTCGCACCTAACTGCCGATTGGTCCTAGTTCCTCCAGTAGCGATGGTCCGTGGCGTTTTTTTTTTCTTTGCAAGAACTCGGCGGTTGGGACTCATCCTGCGGGAATAATGTTGGCAATCAATGCGCTCCCCTTCGCCTCCACGAAGTTAGGTCGGAGGAAATTAATAGTACCAACGAATAGTTGTGTTTGACCAAGCAAGCGCGCTCGCTAGAAGGTTTGGCACTTGTGAGTCGTCGTGAAATTGTGTAGGGGTGTGTAGAAGCTACGGCGCGAACCCGAGCGGACGGGTCCGAAGTTGCAGATGCTGTGCGCTAAGGCGGTTTCTGGGACGGGGCGCTCGGCAGCGGTTACGGCTGCGTGCCGGATCTCTCTTTTCTCGAGAAAGCATAGGACAGCGCAGGACAGGGCGAGGCAAGATTGCGCGCTTACTGTGAGGCATTGCTTGTATGTTTGCTTCTGACAGCACGATAGTGTAGGTAGTGTAACCAGCGACGAGGCATAGAGTGCGCACACCGGTGTGAGCTGGCCAGGCAAAGATTGGGTTGTCGTTGAGTACGCACCTATTCTTGACAGCACCTACCTAGATATTGAGCCTTGCAGCCCGAGGGAGGCTAAGTTGGAAGCTATTTTGGCAGTGGGAAGCAGACCGACGAGTCTGCTGTTGTTGTCAAGATGAACACAGCCTTATTCGAAACTTAGTGCAAGGAGGTAGGCTGGGTGGTCGATTGTTGGCTTGTTGGTGACTGGTGCAACATGGTAGTATGTATATGTATATGCATCTGTATGCATGTATGACCTGTAGTATCAACATAATATGTCAATATGATAGGTGCGGCAGATGCTGCTAGTGGAAGTCACCGGGACTTAAGCCTTCAGCCTCCTTGCTCCATCAGTCTACATAGACTCTAAACGATGAAGGATTTGTCTTGAAGCGTCTTGAAGCACCTTGAAGCATATTGAAGCGAGTATGGCTAGGTGGATAGGTGGATAGTACTAACATTAGCACCTATCGCCAACACCAATACCAGTACCAACCTATACTATGATACCCTCTTCGAATCACGGGTTTCAATTTAGTAGAATGTGCGGTGCGGTCTAGATAGAGGCCTAGGCAGACACAAAACAACACAAAACAACACAACACAACACTAAGTAAGTAAGATGAGCCCACAAGGTCAGCCTGTCACGAGATACGACCATTGGTAGTTGTGTATCTGATGTGCAAACCAGATTCTAGTCTCGCCTCACTATTGGTAGGCACGGCAGAGTGTTGGTAAAGATACACGTCGCCGTCGCTGTAGTGAACTTGTCGTCAGTCAGCCGCGTCGCGTTGCGGTGAAAGAGAGGAGAGGAGGGAGACCAGAGCAGACCAAGGGAACATTGAAGGGAGGAGAGTTCCTGCGGCATCGGTACCGGTGCATTCCGTCCCTGTGAGCAGGATGAAACGAAGAGCCAAGGCGCAATTGCCTACTTAACCTATGGGAGATAGGTATGTAAAGGAAGTGACGGGCGAGGTTGCTCTCCACAGCCAACTACCTACTACCTAATTTGATTGATCGATTCATTGCTTGGTGTGTTTGTTGTGAGCCGTCATCTCTACCTCTTACATACGTCTGATCATGGATTTGATCATTTCGCGTGGGCGTATTAGGCACAAACTGTCGAAAACCGTCGACAGTGACCATGTGGTTGATCCAACCACACTCCCCTGCACACCCATTTCTGGCATGTCTGGCTTTTGCTGCTGAAGATGATTTCCCGAAATGAGTGGCAGTGAGCTATTAGGCACGTTGCTAGTGGACAGCTGTTTGGAACTCTCTAACTGAAACCCCTGAATGGTGATGCTGCCGCATTACCTACCAGGTAGGGAAGCAAGTAACCTTACCTACCTACCAACCTACCTCCGCTCCCGACTTGCTCTAACAATAGGTAGGTGGATAGGATAGGTAAGGTACTGCGTACTGTAGGCAGGCTAGGCTAGGCTAGGCTATAGGTAGGCAATTAAGACCCTGGCCCGCCTTGACGCCTTCTTCTGACAGGTTTTACAACTAGTGCAGTTTTTTAGCGCAAGTGTACTAGTGCGCAACTAGGTAGGTCAGCTGAAAAGTCCCGGGCGGCCAAGCGGGCATTGGGGCCATTGACGCAACACCTTCGCTCCTAGGTTTCTTATTTTATTTCTGCACTACCAGCAGGGACGTCATCGCAAAGACCACCGACGTAATCGCCATGTCGTAATGTTGAAGACAGACTAGCCGTCGCCCGATTGGCATAAGTGACAGCCTTGGTGGTAGTTTGGCGACTAGCGCAAGGTAAAGAAAGCATCGTCATGGCCACACTCGCGGCCGACATCAACACCACCAACACCAACACAAAACTGCCCTTCTCTAATCTCTCTCTTGTCTCGTCTTGTCCTGTCCTGTCCTGTCCTGTCCTGTCCTGTCCGGTCCCCTCTCCCCCTAAACATAGTCCCGATTAGTTCTCTCTTGTTTTCGTCTTTTGCAACCCACACAGCAGGTGTCAACTGCATGCACAAGCGAGCGACCAAGTGACATCCAAATTCCCAACTAGGGATCAACGTGACCTACTTATTTTTTTGGTATCCCATGGTATATCCCATGCTGTCCCATTCCCGTCGACCTGCTCGGCCAATTACCCAATTATTTTCGTCGCTGGCGCCTCGTTCCGTGTGTCGACCTATCTGTTTTCTCCCCCTTCCCCCCCCCACTCGCCATTCATCCTGCAATGCATGGTCCAGGTTCCTTGCTGCAGCGAGCGCACTACAGAAAGACTTCTGCATGACTTTGAACCCACCCGCCGGAAGGGCTAGGTATTGGCGATAAAAAAAAACGAGAGGGAAAATAATAATAATAAAAAAACACGAGACAATTACCCGGGGCGCCTCGTGAGGATTGTGTTTGTGATATACTACCTATCCACCTACCCTCTTCCTCGTCGCCTTCATACCCGGGCACTCCCGTGTGTGTTCCTTGGGGCTTACCATAGTACATTACACTCTTACGCTGTTACTCTCTCTTACACTCCTACGAGACAAGACAAGTCAAGCCGGATAGCTGCATCAGCCCATCGTCCATTACCCATCATTCCTCGACCAAACTGTACACCGAAATCGTTACCCCCTCACATACATGCTTATGCTTGTACATACATAGGCATACATTGCGCGTGCTCCTGCTTTTTCTCTTCCCGTTTCAAAAGTTACGGCAGCAAGCGGTGCGGCGCGGAGTTTCCGGACACCGACGACTACTTAGACATCGCTATTGTCACCCACTTGCATCCAGAGCCACGCCTTCATCTTCCAGCTAGCTACTTACCTACATACCTACATATATTTATTTATATACGTACCGTATCCATACCTACCTACATACATCCTACTACATACATCCATAGAGACATACCCAGCAGCGTTAGCGGCGTTTTTATTCTAGTTGACCCGTCCATCTAATTTATGCGCGATTATTGATGATATCTTTCGGACCACCACCACCACTACTACTACACTAGGACAACCAGGTACTACCTACCTACCTACTACCTAGACTACCTACGCTACGCTACTACCCCCCTCCTCGCTTGTTTAATGAAAGGTGCCGTTGGGCATGATTCGCTTCTTCTCTCCTCCCGTGGGAAAAAGAAGACGGGGTTTTCTTCAACAACACGATTGACTTATATCCTCGTTTTCGCTAGAGAGAAAAGGACACTTGACGAGGAAATTAGCTGGCGATCAGCTGCTCGGGCATTGTCGATCTCGGACCGGTCAGGTAAAATTCCCTTTACCTGTTCTGACACATCTATACCTAATAAGGAGACTCCCCTCGTGGCTCTTGGCTGGGCAGCGTCCCAACGGCCGTCCGTCTGCAGCCCAACCATACACAACCTTGGCACCTTTGGAACCCAGCGGCGGCAGCGCAATTCTGAGCGCATAGAGTAACGCATACCTAGAACACTGCCTAGGTACCACATATTACCATACTAGTCTACTACCTGCCTACCAGCCAGACCTTATTCCTACGGGTCCTCCATTGCTACGCTGTGTACAGTGTACCCCGCGGCAAGGACCCCTGACGTTGTGGACTGATTGGTCTCAGGAGCACGAGGAGGGAGAGAAAAAAAAATTCGAGGGAAAAAATCATTATTATTATTTTTTTCAGCGTAGGTACGTGGTTGTGCCCAGCCCAGTTATGCACTTTGATTTACCCAGCAACGCTAGAGTACACAAAGCATATGACAGAGCACGGGTATCTAACCTCACTTAGATTATAAGAGCGACTGCAAACCCATTCCGCTGAGATTTGGGTGTAGTAATAAAGCGTCGCGGGGTTGTGCAAATTGCCAGTTTACTTACTATTATTAAGTGCGGTGGGCAGATCGTAGCTAGATAGCTACCATACCATACCTGACCTACCTACACTACCTTGTTATTATCATTATTATTATTTTGCACCTCTCTAACACTCACTCTCACTCGCCACTGTTTATAGACAGCCAGACGGGCACAGAAGAAACCTCCGTAGAGAGTCAGCTTGCGTGCGACTCTTTTCTTCTCTATTCTGCGCTGCCTACCTACCTTGCTCTCTCTGTCTTTTACTTATAACTTATACATCCTACGCTATTTTTTCTCGCCCCCACCAAGACGAAGCAGGGGTCATTAGAACATTCTGTAAGGAAGGGAAGCCTGAAGAATTAATCATCCTTGGAACTTACCATCCCTGGAAGAAGGAGGTACCCATCCTTGGGTACTTACTTACCTAGAAGAGAAGCGGGTGGCATGGTATCAAGTCAAAGCGGACACCAGAGCAGACACAGACACAGGCACACACATACACACGCACCCCACCTACTTCATTCATCTGTCCCACCTTCCCGTCAGCCAAATCCCAAATCCCAAAAATCCCAAATCCGAATCCCAAATTAATAACCAACCTACCTCTTACCTACCTTGCCAACCTTACATACACACTTACTTCTTCTACCTACTTGCTCCCTCTTACATCTCTCTACTACCCCTCCCCCTACTTTTGGATCTATACAGACTTTGGAAATCCACGATCACACCGCATATCTGCCACTGGTCCATTCTTGGTTCTGTTCAATTTTGGCTTTTTTTTTTGCTCGTTTATATTTTCCACTCGGTGCGCTCTAGGTGGTTCATTGTCTGCCTAGAGCCCTACGTGCCTCCGTCCTCCCCCCCTCCTTCAGAGCAAAGATGACTGACCCTCGAGCCCGACATTCGGGCCGGAGGTCCCCTACCTTCAACCCCGCGCGGGCTTCGATGCCCGTCAACATTGGCGGCTACAGCCTGCCATACACGGGCGAGATTCATGCCGTCCCTACTTCCCGGTACGATGCCTCCGTGCCTCGACGGCATGATCCCAAGCCTACATCTGGCCCTGCCCCGCCTGCAACCACCATCACTACATACAATGTCACCAAAGATCCCATGTCAAGGAGTCTGAGCAGGTCGAACAGAAATCGCTCGTCGACTGTCGATTCCCATACTGGGAAGACCCCTATCATCGTGACCACGAGCCATCCCCGACCTCATGTGTCCTCGAGTCATGCCTCTAACAGTGTGAGAGCGAGCAGTCCCTCTCGCGACACATACCGTCCTAGTGACAGTACCTACTACGCCGTTCAGCCCGCTTCCTCGATGCGCGCGCGCAGCCACCATCGCCACAGCTACCACCAAGGGGCGCCCTTGGGCGACGAGTTGCATCGTCTGCGAGAACGAGTCCGCGGGCCGGGGGAGACTAGGGCGGCGGCTGAGCCCGAGTACTGGGGCCCGAGCAGAACGAGCACCGACAATTTCCGCAACCCTCGCCCTCACGTACTGTACACAACGGCTACTCACCCTACTCACCCTACTCACCCCCCTGCTCCCGCATACGCCAACACTTCCGCGATCATAGACTATGACGATGATTACTACGAATACACGAAACCAGGCGAATTGGCCAGATACGATCTCGACCATGATCGAGACCGAAGAAGTAGACGCGACAGCGTGGACCGCCCCTACTATCGGCCTCACGTAAATGTCGTAAGCCACGATACCACCACCCGATATGAACAACCTCGCACTCGTACAAAGCCTCCAACATCGGCTGGTCTTGACAGGTACAACCGTACAACAGCTGTGAGTGCTTATGATCGCCCGTCCGTCACCATGACGGCTCCCCCCGCCGTTCCGCCGCCGCCGCCAATCGATACGGCACGCCGCCCTGCTGCTCTTCTCGAGGCACCGAGGAGCCCTTCGACCGAGACTAGAACTAGCCGGCCGCGACCTGTATCACTTTATCAAGAGGGCCCTGCTCGTTCGGTACACGCGGACGACCTTCACCGTTCCCGTGACGATGAGCGCGTAGGGAAGGATCGTCGTGATCGAGATGATCCTTATCGTGACGAGAACGTGGCAACTCGTGGGTTTGGCATACGCACAGAGACTTCCGATCAGCCGCCCGCCCGCACCACGACCGCCCCTACATCTCGTGACCACGATGAGCGCCGCCCGCGCCGCGATACGGTTGATCGTGAATCGAAACGCGGGTCAGACGAATCGCTGGTCCGCGTTCGTTCCCACGACCGGGATGCTATCGACAGCCATCGATCTCGATTTGAAGAAAGCCGAGATCGTAGAGAAGCACCTGCCCGACGAGAAAGCATGAGCCGCACGCGCGACATAGTCGGGGCTGGCATCAAGGGAGCTCTCGCCGCTGTGGGACTTGGACAAATTATAGGTCAAGATGACAAAGACGTATCACCGAGGCGGCGAACCCAAGAAGATGATGATAGAGAATACAATTCTCGTGCTGGCGAGTCAAGCAAATTTAGAGAAAGGGAATCTGCCGAGCGCAGGTCCTCCCCTACTAATGATTCAATCCCTTATGAACGACGAGAACCACGAGAAGAACGCACAGAATCAGTTCCAGGCTCTAAAGATCGAGAGTATGAAGCCAATAGAGACCGCGAACGCGATCGTGACCGAGATCGTGACCGGGAGCGAGAGCGAGAGCATGACTATGGCAAGGAACGTGAGAGAGAGCGTGACCGTGAGGACGAGAGAGATCAGCGAGAGCGCCAATGGCAGGAGGCTGAAGCTAAACTCAATGGATCGACCTCCGATAGAAGGGCAGCTTCACCAGATGATCAATCCAACATTGGCCGAAGACGTCAACGGGCTCCCTCGGGCTTCGATCCCACGGACACTAAGGGATTAATGGATCTCAAGGCCGACTTGGTTGCGCTTGAAAATCAGAAAGAGTCCGAAAAAGCCAACGGCTCGGATATACCGCCCATTAAAGAGACTGCACCACTTAAAGCCGCCTCTGGAACCAATGGTATTGACAGGGGCGACGAGTCTGCCACTGAATCTCGTGGTCGCGAGGTTGTCCCAGCACAAGAAAAGCAAGTCCGAGTGGTTTCTCCGCCGCGAGACAAGGCTGAACCTAAGCCAATCAAAGGTATCCTCAAGCCACCTAGTGCTAAATTCCCAGAAGACTCAAATCCTATTCGTGAGGGTGTGGCGCCACACAAAGACGACCAGACCAAAAAGGACGTCCCAGCCGGGGCCCGATGGACCAAAATTAGTAGGAGCAAGGTCAATCCCGAGGCTCTCACCGCTGGAAAGGAGCGATTCGAAACTCGTGATGACTTTGTCATCGTCTTACGAGTTCTCAATAAAGAAGAGATTGAGGCTTATGCCATCGCTACTGCACAGATAAGAGGTGAGTAACTAGAGCTATATATAATATATTACTAAGTTACTGTACTAACTCATAAGCAGAGAAGCACAAGAGAGATGCCGAGAAGGGATCCAGAAGCGAGCGTTACTCGGACGAAGAGCAGACCCGCTCGGACGAAGAACGACAAAGACGGCGTCGACACCACCAAGAAAAGGAAGACGAAGAATATCGGAGGGGGCGGGCAGACGATAGACACAGACGACACAGATATGATGATGGTAGCGAGAGCCGACCGAAGACCATTGAGTACCCTTCTGGCCACCGTAACCGCCATTAAGCTTCCAAAGCAGGCGACCTCTGATAAAAATCGAATCATGACATTTTATGGATGCACGACTTATTATCTCCTTTGTTTCCAGCGTTGCTTTTTTGATTCATGGTTACGGAATAATGCCTATATAGAGAGATACCAAAGCATGTACCAAAAAGCTATTTATCATGTATACACCCGCCGGCGGAACATGTCATATTTGAATTCACAGGGAGGGTTTATACCGCATCGTATGTAGAACATGACAGGAGGGACGGCCTCTGGACAAAAATACCAAAAATCATTCCTTTTGTTGCTATTTTCTTGCCTTGTGCCAACTAGATTGATGCCATATCTAAAGGGCCAGTTTACTATGCCATCGAGCTCACTAAGAACCTAGACCTTCAGTAAGACGCTACGCAGAGTACAAGACCGGCAAGACGCTGCAAGTATCGGCTAGCTGCTGCCCGGTTGTTCCGTTTGACCGCCCAGATTTCCCTCTCCGCGTATAGTGACTGTATCCGCCGTCGGGTCGGAGTATCTCGGCCAACCCCGATTCCTAGACAAACAAACAATGGCTCTCCCCGCCGACGGACGAACCCGTCTAGCTACTAGTAGGTAGATAGATACGTGTTTGCTACGGAAGCCGGGGAAGAGGGGGAGGGGCAATTGGGGCGTGGGGAAGGTAGGTAGGTTTTGGTTTTGGTAGGTTGGTGGTTTAACTAGCCTACCGATCTACCGGGCGTAAACTAGATACGTGGTAGGGATAGGTATGGTATGGTATCAACCGGTTGATCGGTCAATCGGTCGCTGCCCGAATCTCGCCACGTGGGATTTTAATTTTGTTGGGGGGAACAGAGGGGGAAGGGAAGGGTTGCTGCGCGTGGGGTGGTACCGGGTTGCCTTACTTATGGGCGGACTGGAGTTACCGGTATTTTTTCTTTGGGTGCTGTTACTTACTTACTTACTTACTTACTTACTTCGCCTGCATACTTTACTCAGTAGGTAGGTAATTGGTGGTTCTGGCTTGCCTTATGTCCCGTTCTATGGCGCGTAGCGAATGATACACGTGTTTGCTTGCTTGCTTGCCCCGACTTGCCTGCCTGACTACCTGCTTACTTGCCTACAGATTATCTACACTTACTTACTTGGCTGTTGATCTTGTCGATCTCGGCACGGGGTTTCACCGGGCACTGTTCGTAGTTCGTGTTTGAGCTTGTTTTTTGGGGACCGCTTTGACTGCTTCGGTGGGGGTGTTGGGGGGTGATCGGGGGGAATTGGGAGATGTGATTCGTTAGGGCTGGGATGAGGGTTCGATGCCGTGCAGAGAAGATAGATACTAGTAGGTACGGCATACATACGCATACATACACCGTGGCAGGGCGAGGCGAGCCAAGGCAGGACAAGGCAAGGCTTGTGGAAGGTGTTTGTGGGAGGGGAACGAATACGACTGGGTGGCGAGGGTGTGGGCGGAGGAACGGGGCGGCGGCGGCTTTGGTGGTATTTTGTGTCGTTGTTCTTTTGCTGTTGTCATTCCGGAGATAGATAGGTGGTCTGGGAATAAGATTCGATGCCTAGACGATGCCGTGGACCGATCTGTGTACTTTATCTGCCTCGTGTGGCCTTGTGGTATGTAGTATCGAGATCGGCTGATAGGGGCGAGGTTGTGGTACCGTGGTGTGCTAGTCTGTGTTGGGTAGTAAGGCGAATGGGGATTGTTTGGTTCTTGAACTATAACGTCGTTCAGGTGGGTGTAAGTTGGGTAGTTGAAGCTGTCTAGTTGCTGATTATCATTCTCGATTGGGAGCACATACATATATCGGGAGGGCTGTCTGATTGTTGGCTGGTTTCCTATGGAAGGGGCGAGAAGATGAAGTTCATCGAAGTCACATCCGGAGACGACCTGGATATAGGATTTAATGCAGGGTCGGTAGCTATCACGTATGTATGATGCGCGAACCCGCTGCAAGTAGGGTATTGACGGCGGATAGTAGCATTCTGATGGGTAGTATGGGATGTCGCGTTTATATTCGATCGTTTGGTGGCAGCGTTGGATTGGATCGTTTGAGGATCTTCTTGCATGTGGCGTATCTCACGTTTAAAGTTGTCATTGTCGTCGTCTTGTCATCGTATTGTCGTCTTCGCTCTCTTTGGCTGGGAGTATCAAGTTAGAGTTGCGGTTCGGCCACGATTGTGAACGCAGCCCATACCTACATAGGCATTGCTGTTGATGTGTCTTCGCATTGATCTTGATGGCGTTAGGCTTGTTGGATTCCCTTGTCTATATCGGCATCCGTTAATAATTACCATGTTTATGCGTGGGTCGGGAGCCAGGAACTAGGAGTTCGAAGCTAGAACGGGAGAGGGAGATTGTCATCATGATGCCTCCTTCGTATAGGGGTGTGTTAGTTATTCCTATTATGTTTCCGTCTGCAACGCCGCGGCGAGCTTCCGAGACGAAACAACGGAAGAATCCGCTCTTACACCACATCTTAACTTGACCGCCCGACTCGCCATCCTAGCTAGCCTCATTCTCATTACTCGTTATCCTGAGGCGTTCGTCAAATCCCGGTCTATACACTACGGGGAATTTCCAAAAATATAGCGCGGAGAGCAAATCCAGGAGCTGCCGTCGGGTCTCTGGCGCCACATTAATGTTAACTCGGATGAGGGCCTCAGCCAGGGCCTCGGTACATATGAAGATGACGAGGGAGGGAGGCTCGGAAAGGGGGCAGGATTACGCGGTCGAGGGGGGAGATGATCCATCTATTGAATGCAAGCCAAGAACCAAGATACCGGTAGTGATGCGGAAACAGATGCCTATTTTGTGGCTCTTACATACATAGGCACTAAATACTAAGTAGGTAGGCAGGTAAGAATTAGGTATCTTCAAGTATGGATGGATGGATGTAAACTAGGTACTGGGATGATGCCTTCTCCCTGTTCACGGTTCCCCGGCACACAACGCGCAATTTTGATGGTTGAAGCCTAGCGCGCGCCTCTTCACATCCTGCTCGTTGCATAGCGCGTTGATAAGCTGTACGGATCACCGGATTCACATCCGGTGAGGTGATCATCTCTTGTTAGTTTCTATATACGAGCATGTTCGCATGTTCGGTAGGTAGGACTTCGTACATAAGTACATCCAGACGGGATGTGTCTGCAACTTTCGGCTATGTCACTGAGATGATAATCTTACTAGCTTACTCACTCAACATCTATAGAGATATTGTAATCAAAGCTTTCACATTGATTATACATTGAGCGTCGCAGATGACGGGGAGTATAGGTCCCCGTAGTTATTCGCATATACGACGTAAATGGGTATGTGTGTATGTATGTGTATTCTACCCCCTGGCTTTTGCGTATGCAATGCGTTTCTATTCAGGCTTTGTCAGGGATTACTTGCCTTTTTCTAACAGGCTGTATCAAGCGCGATTTTTATGCGCATTGCTAAGCAACCAGGAGATGTGAGAAACACCTTTAAGCAGCTAGGACTTTGTTGATCCATGAGACAGACATAGGTATAGGTATTGGGAATATGTAGTATTACGCCAAGGGAACGGAACGAATCCATTGGCATTCAAATACATAGGTATGCTTTGCTTTTTGATACATCACGTACCACGCCGTCGATAGCCTATCATCTACTATATCCCACTCAAACTCAACCACAGTTGTTAATATGCGTACCATCCTTATCGATTAGTATAAGAGTAGGCAAATACAAACATATAGCTTGGATAATGCACCTTAGTACAACCCTAAGTCCTAGATTTGTAAGCGATAATAAAGTATAGGCGAGGCGTCTATCGAAGGCGAGGTACTTACATGGTCTCTCTTGTCGCTTTCAGGGAAAAACGTTATAATCCGCCCCCTTCGTTTTTGGCTCTTCATTGCCATTCAATTTGCTATTCTACCTTTCTTCCCGATAAACTCGTCGACTGAGCTCACCAAGACGAAAAAAACCCAACCAGTAATGATCAAATGTAACCTCCAATAACGTAGAATAGTAGCCGCGCCGACCATGCAAATTGTGGTAGAATTCAGAAGCGCGCGTACGCGAGTGCGAGCTAATTAGTTCGCTAGTTCAGGCTGTTTTGTTGATTATTATAGCGCTGATAAAATTCCAGATAGGTGCCGGGACTAAACGCAATCGGGGCAGCTCTGAGGTAAAAGTTTTGGCAGCCATTTCGCTGCCGCGGGAAGCTCGGCCTTGAAAACCACCAACTCTTTATGTAACCCCGCTAATTTGTCCTTCTGGTCCGTGGCGGCATATAGAACGTGGAGATTTGTGAAGGTCTTGAGGAAATAGTCGACTAGATGGGGTGGATCGGTTTGTCTTGCAGCCGTCTTGGCTCTCAGGAACCAGCCCTCGGCTCGTTCTGCATCACCATTTCGGATGGCAATCCGCCCAGCCATGTATGGTAAAAGATATCTTGAATGTTCGTCCCCAGAGGTAGGATGCCCAGGGGTAGGGCGTCGCTGGTAGTCCATGGCAGGAGATGTTATTAAAAGGCGAGAACCACGCAGATGCTGATCTGATGGAGTCGTGGGATCGTTGGACGTTTTCAATCTGGACTCTACTTCTTTCTCCCACTTTGGCAGATCGTCCCATTTGGGATACGCAGTTAGCCACCTATTGAATCGTTTCCATGACGTGAAGGCATCTTGCGTATGTATTATAAATCGTAGCACATAGTCAAGCGCAACACAGGTGAGATGATCCTGTGGTCCCATAGACATGAGCAATTCTTGGAGCAGCATCTCCAAGACATCGTGAGCTAATCTAACGGAATCATTTTTATGTTCCCTTAGCATCTGTAACCATAATATGGACAGCGGGTGATCCTTGCCGAGATGGGCGGCACCGAGGTCTGCCACGTGCTGTCGGAATATTCTTGCCACATCAGAATGGTTCGACCACGGGTGCTGGAGGATTTCTATCATCTGGAAGACCAGGTCTGGTAACTCGGCTCTCATGGCACCACTGAGAAGGTTTAATGTGGTATTACAAAGTCGGAAGATCTCGTTCGGTGCTGCATTATTGTCGATGGAGGTCTGTAATAGGTAGAATTCGTCAACTGCCTCAAGCATATCTATTCTTGAATTCCTCGAGTCTGTCAGTGCCTGCATAGGCGCAGCGTTCCCCCGCGCAGGGGCAGTATAGCCTCCGCCGGGAACCCAGGCCCAAGCATCGGATCCAGATGCACGCACTCGGATGTAGTCCCGGACTGTAAGGTTTATAGTTAGCCAATTTAGCCAAAGTTACTTCCTATATTCTATGCTCAGGAGCGTAAACCTATAGATTAAATTCTTAAGGTGGGTGATGCGGCATTATGTGATCCCCTGCTTACCTGCGGATAAGGTCAATTCCAGGTTACGAGACTCCGGTGACAACGGGCGCACTCTAGGAACTTCAGTCGGTACCCCATAAGATGACGACGCATGAGAACCTATAGAGACAAGCGATTCTGGGTGGACCTGAAGGCGAACAAGCACATCCGGCCGCCGCTCCAGAAAACGTCTGAGGCGCTGATTCCTCACCACACGTCCGCGAATAACGAGGTTATGCGACGACTCGCCCGCCTCTTTTCTCTCTATCCTGTGTTCAAGTACTTCCAAGACATCGCCTTCTTCCAACTTCTTCGAGAAGTGCCAAGCCCTGATGCGCTTCTTGTACTGTTGTTCCCTCGAGTTAGTCTATGGATCTCTATTCGAGGCGCTGCGTGGCATGACATGATAATGTTGGAGAAGGGTGCGGACACTACAAGGCACTCAAGCGTTTGTCATGATGCACACACTCACCATACTAGGCCTATACTCCGTTAGTCCGAGCGTTTAGTATCCGGGGGTTTCACAAAAATGGAGCTTACGTAGCATGGAACTGGTGTTCGTCCGCCATGATGCGCCTCACCTCATCAAGGGTTTTGTTCTCGTCTAAGTACAGCGCCTTGATGATGTCTTTCTGGGCAGCCCATTCCGACGGTTTCGCATACCGGACCCGACCGTGCTCGGCAGCCCCATCCGACTCCAAGCGGGCTCCTCGTGACGACTGCATTTCCATCACCTCGAGGGCGAACCCCTCCTCAATACGAGCGAACCAAAAACCGATGGCAAAACGGCTGCGCAATATGATGCAGAAGTGGGTGCGTGGCGGGACTTTGATTTAAACGGACTTTAATCTCAACAGATAGATAGATCACGGGGGGCTACGACGAGAGAGAGCTATGGAATCATCAAAGGCTCGCGTGTGCTGTATATGTCACATCACGAAGTGCTCGTGACGAACCGACAAGCCGGTGCTGGCGCCTTTTCGTGTATGTACTGCGTAATTAGGTACCGGTAGTCGTTTTGTTATTAGTCATGGGAAAGAGTCAGTAGTTACTCCGCGCGTTTGCGCAACGCCACAGACACACAAAACCCCCCCGGTCGCTTACTCCTGAATCTCGCGGCCACAAAATACTGGATGCCAAGAAATACGCCGTCAGCCCACCACAACCGATTGGGACAGGGCGAAATTCAGCTCTCGACCCCAGACCTTGTGCCGCACACTATATACAGTGAAGGTAAATCCGAAGAGAAAACTGGCTTATAGAAAACCCCAACTAGGTATAATACGATCCTCCTCATTGCCCTACCTAGGTATCTTGATAAAACCCGAACTTCTCTCCAATCCATCGATTTTTACTGGTAGCCATACGGACGGGCACCCCTGATACCTATCCGCGGGCGGCGGGTCCCAAGAACATCGCAACAGGCTAACGGACATTTATCACACTTAGTAGCAACTAGGGACCCTACTCTATAGTGATGTAACACCCAACCTTGCGGTGAGGTAAATTTAGGTAGGAAGTCTAGCATATTATCGTCAAATAGACAGAACCATGGATCGGAAACTAGAGATAATGGCTTATTCTTTCACCGTTGGTCTAGATGGGCCAAGCAAGGTGTCAAGATCACTCCCACCTTTCCCCTAGCGGCATGAATTCCAGCGTCAGCAGTCTAAAAAAGACCAGATCGTCAGTAGCCAAAATTACTATCCGCTAGATAGATCAAATAGCGCTATTTTTAATCTGATAAGAATGGTCCGAAAACAGGATGCCCTGATTAATCTGATAAAGGACACGAGAAAGCGAAGATCTGGCTTGTGAAAGGAGAGATACCGAATAAGAAGTAGGCAATAACAAATAATTAGGTTCCTGGAAATTTTGATGCAAGCCAAATACTCCGCGTATAGAGAGGGTAGTGAGCTCCAAGATATAGTCTATAACCTAGCAGTTTTAGTTATGTCTCTAGTGCCTACCAGATGCGTCATTAACAGCTTCACATTAGGTATGCTATACTCCTTACACCTATAGACTATAACTTGACGCTTTGGCATAAAGGAGCAGCTATTAAGCTTTACAGCATTCTTATGTATGCCTGTTTTTATAGTAGTTATCTTACAGATTACTTGTACATATAGCTACTTAGTACTAAAGGACAGGCCTATAATGTTTTGGATATTCATTTCTATCATTCACTACCAACGAGCATACACGTTTGGCGCACTCATGGCGCGTCATTTTAGTTGTCTTGTCCACTAAAATTTCCCCATCTACTATCACACCTACGTCTAGGTAACGCCTATGGTGGCATAGGGCTGTTTTGTTTGATACCGATGAGAACCCCCAATCTCTCTCATGTATCCGTGGATAGTTAATATTCAATGTGAGTTCTTATAAATCTCGATAAGTAAATTTACTCATTCCCTAGCTAACAAGATATCCTGTAGCTTCATCACATTAAATTCAGGCGCATTAGTAGCATACAGACGCCGTGCTACAAGATTATTCCACAACGTTGATTCTAGCATACGGCTTCTTTCATGAGTATCATAGCCGTCAGCTTGCGGTAATCCGGGTTTAAGTTAGTTTGATGTACTCTGCCTAATCAGCGTTCGTATGATTTATCAACAGTATCGGAGCTTGCGTTACTTGACATATTACATCCCTTTTGATACTATCCCGAGAATCCCGACGTCTTCATCATCACTTAGCAATAAATATTAAATTTCTACAAAGATTTCTCAGAGTTATAGTATGCACGATGTATATTTTCGGAGAGCGTTTAGAAGTCAATTACAATGATGAGATATGAGCCTGCAACAAGGACTGCCAGTAGATGTTGCGAAGACTTGCGATGAGGGTTTAAAGCTTCATTTCAACACATAATAATTTTCTATAAGCTCTAAGGTCTTAGCGATTCCATATTCCCCAGCCCAGGTATAACCATACTGCTTATTTATAGCCGGAGAACTCTCCGTACAACCTACCCTCTAGGCCTCAAACTCCTTTTCGCTTCTTCATATATTCCTCTCCCATAACCTCCCATTAGTTGCCCGAGACCTCGTAAAAGTGATTCATTATTCAACATGAGCAATATAGGACTACAGCGAAGCTGGAGGTTTCATGGCTGTATCTTCGCCATGTTAGTTACCAAGACCGTAATTCGAAGTGTATGTAGGTTTAGCACTTGTGGCAACATAGGAAAACCCGCAGAAATAAAAGAGATCCCATGTTTGTATGGGGAGAACGATGGAGGACGTGTTAGTAGCGGAGGCGAGACTTAGAGGAGTGGTTCACAGGTTTATAAGGTTATAGAGTCTAAACGGAGTACCAAGACACCAGTACGCGAATACTACGGCAGCAGCAGCACCGACTAGGGTGAAATGTTACAAGACACAACTACGCAATAATCAGAACTATCACAAGACGCGAAGGCAAGTAGTTCTTTCGTGTATATAGATAGATAGTGCTTGGAAATGAAGTCTTAGAAGATATTCGTATAATAACAATAGTCTATCACCTCTCAGCACGAGGCCTCTAAGAACAATATTCCTAGTGAATTTTATATCATGTCATAATCCGTACTCACGATAACTTATACCTATAGTTTATAATAATGGCCAGAATTACTCACAGTCACATAAGATCAAGTAGGCATGGTGTATATATGTCAGGACCTTTAGAATATGGTAGGTGATTTATACTTGTTATTGCGCGGAGCTCCTAAAACCTCTCTGAATGCTATCCTACCTATCTATATACAGTAATTCCTCCTTTGTTCACTCCCCCTTACGCTTCACGATCACTTTTAGTGTAGTTGCGGTCACCACCGCGGCCACCTCTCCTGGTGTAGCCTTATGGCAATGTAGGTTCTGCCAACAGGAGTATTAGCTACTAGATCTCCTTGCGCTCGTCCGAAACGTTAGGGGGTAGGAAGACGCCCCAATATCTACATAACAGCTGTTCGTGTAAAACTATAGCAGCTATGGTGAAAAGGAAAGACTGGATTCGATATATCAGCCTTGTTGTCTACATAAATTCTCTTCTACTGACCATTCTCATCGAGATATTATACTTATTGGCCTACAGCCACATCTGAAGAGGTGATTGTGAGGCATAAGAGAGACTGAACAAAGGGATTATTCCTGCATATAGGTAGAGTAGTATTCACAGGGATTTTAGGGGCTTTTATACAACAAAGACAGTCTAACATCTACTTCATCATACTAAAGGAGTCCCGACCCTTCTTCACATATTCGAATTATGTGAATGAAATTAAACATTAAGATTGAAGTGCCCGATCTTATTCGACTGTCCGGGCCAAAACATTAGGGATTCTATGATCTAGAGACAACTATCTACGCTCTTCAAAATGACTGCCTCGGATATGTAGTGTTATATGCCGTCTGGTGGACGTAGCGATCAGAAATACCATAGGCAAAGAGAGCTGTCCTATACATAGCTAGCTAGCTAGCTTGTTAGCCCAGATGACCCTCGCGCAATGACAATATTCATTACCTACCCCAGGCGTACAGCTCTTGACACCTAGTGAGGCACTTACCGATATTTGACACCGGTTTCGCGTTCTATGTATACTTATATATAGCGATCAAAGTCTCCCTTGCCATCCAAGAGTAACGTGAATATGATAGATAAGTTACGGAAGGGTCATATCAAGTATTTGCCACTATGGGGGGCGTCAGTAAGTCTATGTAGCAGAGTAATGGGGCCTGTACTATGATGCTACTTGCAACATCTCTTATGATATTCTATCCTACAGAGAATCGTGAGGATGCTGTGCACTTACAAAGACCCATGATTACCGCCATGGACAAACTATAACGGTATAATAGGACTCCTATTGACACGCAAAGGCCCCAAATGCCTTCAGAGTCGTTTCTAGGCTACGTACATAATCTGAGGTCTTCTTTGCTTAAGGAGTGTCTCTTATAGGAGCCTCCCATAGGAGTCTTCGTCACTTCATCAGAGCAGAGCGGTATACTAACACTTACGAAGCTTAACTATCATCTTACTCCTTATACCTTTACTATTACTACACCCCCCTCTTCGGGGATCATGTTTTCACTAATTCGCTACGTATATCGTGGAGCCAGTGGACGTCTGCATGCTATATTAGCCTCTTCAGCCCCCGTATAACCTCACCCTTAGAACACAGAACGTATTTTATACATAGTAGAGGTTACTATTTATTATCTTTATGCGTTGTGTCCTTCACGTAACAAGGTAGATCCATTGCACCCTGCACCTAGGCTCGTGGTATGAAACAAATAGAGATGTTGATTATACTACGGGGGAAGAGAACTGGTCATAGGTGTTTGTGTGATCGTAATGATTATCATATTACCTACGATTAGTAGCTTTTCACGGATTTGACTAAATATAACACTGCTTTGGAATATATAAATTACAGTGGTATCTAAAATGCTCCTCAAAAGTGCACTCTAGTTCAAGAGGCTGGTGTAGCACGTGGTATATAGTAACAGACAAAAATTATACACTTCCGGCCTAGTAGAATAGGTAGAAACACATATAACTTAGAGGAAAATGATGCCGTTGGTACAGTTGCTGACTTAAGGGAAGATAAGGAACCTGTAACATACGACTTCGATATAAGTTGAGGTCTTTAAGTTCGTTCCGTTAACGTAGATACTCTAAACTATGTACAGTTATTAAACTCTCTAGTTGGCAGCTAGCAAGGCTACATATATCAGTTTCGATAACCTAAAGGGAGACGCCGTAGTTTAGAATCGTACAGATGCACTCAAAGCACAATTTAAGCATACCTAGTCCTACAAAACATACAATTGCCAATTGTTAACTACAAGAGCCGGGAGTAAGCACTTACCTTCTACTTCCCTTCTTTTCTTAGCCATCTCTAGATATACTTATCGTCCTTACACAATAACAATGGAGGTTCAATAAAAGATTTGTCTAAGTTGACAAATGTCTAATAGGTACTAGAATAAAAGTACGGGTATGGCTTGAATACCTGATATAGCATAAAGCGATCCAACAACCATTACGGCTGGCTAGTCCTATAGTATATGATACATTCACTCTATCCTTGAAGTTGAATGTTTTGATGCGGCCGTGAGTAGTAGGTGGCACGACCTTGAGGTCCGTTTTGCTTGCTAATATCTAATATATTATCATAGCCATCAGGATAAACTAGCTTAAACTCTTACTTTGAAATTAACCTCTATGTTTTATAGTATGGATATAAGAGTAGACCGCCTATGCTGTTTGACTAAGGGTTTTATTAACACAAGATTAGTTAGTACACGATGCATGATATGAGAGAACTCCTTTGTCGAATCTGTTTTGATGAAGAATTGACTGTAATCTATGCTGTACCTACCTATGTCTAAGCAGATGCCTAAGTGCTCCTCCTATGATAGTTACCTTACTTAATGCACGGTGTTAATTCCTCACCTCCAAATTCATCATCGTCAATGTAACCCCCGCAGGCTTGGGACCTCATATTCCCTGTGACCCCTGGCGCTGCAGCACACCGACACCCCTGGGGTTTCCCCTCGCGCTTCCTCCACAAACCCTTACTTCGGTAGAAATGACAAGGGAGAGCTAGCTAGAGTACCAGAAGACAAGCTTGCTCCCCAGAAAGCAAGCAAGAAGTGGCCCCAGCTCTGCGGTCCCCCAAGCTGTCCTGTCACACAAACAACGATGTGGCGGGCTTCCCTTGCTCAGGTGCACATAGATCTATTAGAGAATCCGAACCATCGGGACCAAACCAGGCTACAAGCATCTACGTTAACATCGAACGGGTGGTCGGTAGCGTCGCACTGGCGTGAGAGAGTGATTTCTATTCTAATCAATAGCTTTTTTTTCTGGATGTTACTGGAAACATGAAAAGACAAGAAGAAACACAAGAGGGGCCTAACGGCCAATCCGACCAATCTGCCATGGTGGCAGGGAGATGAAAGGAGCACGAGCAAACACGAGAGGGTCGTATTGACGTCTCATTCGGAGCAAAACATTTACTGTTTCGTACGTGTCCGTGACATAGAAGCAAGCGCAGAAAATATCTCTATTGCGTAAATACACGAATCAAGTGCCAGCGATCACTAGGTATCATATCATTTCGAGAATAGGTGCACTTGTATAGTCTACAATGCTTTGGGCTGTAGATTGAGCAAGTGATGACAAAAGGAAAAGGACCGGCCAGCTCAGATCCGGTGTAGTAGCCAAACCAGTAATAGGCGCTCATTTCGGGACATCACTCCTCCCTGCATTGAGGCTTAATAAACAACTCCTGAACGATGCAGGAATATACCGTTATATTGTGAGCTATATGCATGTTGCTGTATGCTTCGCTACTCGCCTTTTGATTACATTATACGACATGCGGTGAGTTGTATACACTACCTACAAAGATAGGGTTGTTGAGGAGGTATGTATGCGTAGAACGGTGATCGACCCATTGCTCGTTTACTTGAGCTTTTGGATGCTACCCATGTCCAGTGGGTAAATCCAGGGCAAGGGATGCAGACAGCTACACAATAATCCTCCGGTTATCCTTACCTCTTCGAGAAAGTATCTTAATCTCCCAGCCAGTAGGTACCCCAACGACGGGAGGTGTTGCGCTAGCTGCGCGTCCAATCTCCAGGCCAGGTTCTAGACGCGCGCAACTGCTACCAATATTGTAAATCTCACTATCAGCTGACGTTTGCTCCTGTAGGTAGGTATGTACAGTAGGTGTAGTACATATGCTGCAGAGTACGACGTGCCCGTTATTGTTCTTTGTCCGAGTGAAGACGGGGCGGGTTTCAACGGTCGACCAATTCGGTCATTCTAGCGACCGTTGAACGCGTGTCTTCGTAACGCAGATATCGTCTAGCCGACTGTTACCTACCTATGGTATCTGCTGAGAATGGTTCGGCTATCTGTTTCCAAGGAATCGCCTCGGAATCTCTCCTTCCAGAGAGGGTCTATCTGTGTAGGTAGGTAACTTGAATGACCACGTCTACTGTACGTAGACATCTCAGCGCAAACAGTTTAACTGTCTATGATATACCGAACCATGGTACTAGTTTGTAGAGACACGCGAAGCACGAAACTTCCGAACGCACGTAATGATGTTCGCGGAATTGGCTTACGTCGCCACCCATGCAGCAGCTCGATCGGCTGGGCAGCCGCCCACTATAAAACCTGAATGTTCACATATCTTGTTAGCGAAGGATAAGTAGGGATAGGATGGGCTGATGTGAATCTGGTGCCGGTTATCTTTCTAGCACCCAATGTCACCGTGACTAGGACAGCTGCCGCGGTTACAACAATACCTGTGCCGGATCTCCCTTCCGTACGGTCTGGTGGTCTCAACTATACCTCCCGCGTGAGTATACCATGCGGGTCCAGGGATAATCAATGCACAGCACCAAGCGAGGGGGGTGAGGAGACAGGGGAGAGAACAAAAAGAATACAGCGCAATGAGACGATATCACGGTTGCATTTGCTAATTCTACAGTAGGGAATGTGCCTCTACATACGCATACATATTCACTCTTTTTTTCTACCTATTACTTCGCCCTCCTCTGGAAGCTTACTTACGAAATCGGTTGTGACGATCTGCAGGGTTCAGGGGGGCGATGGAGGGTCCTGACGTGCGGTTTAGCTGGGATTACGGCTGGGACCATCCCCCGCCGCTGTTTGGACCGGGACCCCAGGTGCTGCCTCTTCCACTTTTGCTATCGAGGGTAGTATTTCTGGGCACAGAGATTCCACTCAAAGCTATTTCTGACAGCTGTCAACCAGACTGTTTTCGAAGTATAGTTCAATTTCATGTAGGTACCTACATACTCTACCCCATACCCAACATCACCAGGGGTCACTGTAGCAAGGTTGGTGCTGCATGCGAATAAGGTGGTATCGGTGAGGGGTACGAGCATACAGTTATTCTTAAACCAAGATGCATATGGGCACGGCTTTAGGGAAGTTCTAAGAGATGGGTGTGACTTGGTAGATGGATTTCGCTAGCCGTCTAATAGTGTGAAATTATGATACAATGCAGTCTCCAAATTATAAAACTTACTAATGTGACAGTTTGTTGTTTGTGAATACCTATTGCATTTCGAGATTCAACCTATCTTTCCACAGTAACTCATAACTGGGGCGAGCATGGAGCTGTGAAACTACATACATCTATTTAAAGAATTTATATCGCTGGTCTAAGTTGTGTGGTGGTCTTAGGTTGTAGCTCAAGAGATCTTTCTAAGTACATCTGTTTCACAAACGTGTCGTTGAATGATACTTTCAAGCACTATTATCTGAATCTAAAATTGGACACAACCGAAATCAATGCCGAGGGTTGGTTGCATAGCTGAGTTTCATTCATAGATTAACTATCGACTATGCTACCAAATGTGAGAAAATATTTCGGGGACCCTCTGGAACGTTTCGAGTGGCATTGTGACTACTGATTAAGAACATCGGATCACTTCTAATTCCGGCGAAGCATAATGCAACTAGAAACGGGTTATCGTCACATATATCTGGGGAGACTACATGAAACTTATCTAAACTAGAAAATAGAAAACTTAGGTTGCTCCCATAACCCGGTTTGTCGATACTTAGACTTGGACCTGAAGAGATGAATCAACAAATACTGGGATTTTATAGAGACTAGTTAGGTAGAGGAATATACATTCGAAGACAAATTGAGAGCAAACTCTTCACGATTGTGATCATATTGTCTCTATAGGCCACAGAACCCGGCGTATAACCTGCCAGCGCACAAATACATGTCAATTGTACGATAACTGCCGGCGGTGAAATAAATGGCCTTGCTGCTTTAGTCTTGTCTTAATCTAAGGTATCTCGGGGATGTATTCTGAGGTGTTCTTGTGTGCCTCGCTCTCTATCTTTACTCCGACCACACCTTGACTTATCAGGTCATGTTCAAGAAGCTTGGTTGAGAAGAAGGCGGTTAAGGCGGATATTTGTCAGCATTGGGAAAGGTTTACGCGTTCGTATATGTAGTCGGGCAACGGGGAGAGTTGGATTTCCTACCCGAAGCTCCCGAACCGGTGAGAGTGGCATAGGTAGGTATACTCAACTCGCTATGTGGCACTATGGCAGATTCCGTCTAACTGACAATGGACTAAATAATATAATATAGTAACTAGGAGGGGATTTTGTATATGTTCCATACTTCGTAGTTAAAGAAACGGGAAAAGTGATACTGCTGCGTCTTTGTCTAACTCTTATACCGCACCCGTGGCTCTTGATGATCCAGGGATAGGATTGACAACACCTGCCATGGATCCCCTGTTGATGTATACCATCTTGACTGGTACTTATATATCTGATGTAGCACGATATCGTACCGTAGCTTAGTGATTTAAGCTTTATCCCTGGTTGAGCTGAGGCTGAGGCTTCTAAGACTGGGATAAGTCTAAGAACTTGCGATGGGTTATAACTTTAAGAGAACCTCATATTGGACTACGCGGATGCTAGTGGACTCCTGTTAAAGGAAAATGGTAGGCATCTATAAGATTCAAAATGAACGTCCGTTAGCTATGGATATGAAGGTAGCTATTGTTAAATAACTGCGTTGAGATTTATGTATACCTATCTGAGCTTGTAGGTTCCTGGTATCATTTTCTGTTAACTCTGGAACTACTTCACGTGAATATCATGCTAAATGTTTTGCTATGCCTATTTCGTTTGTATTTCTTTCATTCACCGTACGTATGTATAATATGCGTTGATAAGTAGAGCCGTATGTACCGTGAACGCATATAGAGTCATCATATCGTCACCGGTTGAAATGAAGCAATATCACATAAAAACGGAATCCCCTTGATTGATTGCTGTTCTTGATCAATCGGCCAAAATAATGCTAGCGGTCCGGTTCCTACCCTACCTTCTATTAAAGATAAGTAGTCAGCCCAATGCTGTCAGCAAATCGGCTTTAAGAAGGGGGGATCCGTGTGCTAAAACCAAGTAATACACAGGCAGTCAGACTGTCAGAGTGCGGTGATTGATCTCGGCCGTGACCACTATTGCGGTCTGAGTGTGTGAGCCTGTGGATACCTCGGATATTTCCATACCATCTCTACTTATGCGTAGGTGTAGGGTACTCTGTAGAGGCTGGAATTGCCAACTGGCACTTTTGCCTTTCGTTAGTATGTACAGTATGCAGCGTTAAAATGCGGTCTTATAGTGTCAAAGTAGCCTAGCTACCTAACTTGCCTCTATACGATTTGTCAGAATGTCGGTGGGTGCGTAAGTCTGAATTCTATGACTTCGGGATCTTGCATCACCCCTCGAATCGAGGAGATGGATGTTGTAGCCATTGTTATGTGCTACTTGCAGCTCGCCTACCATGCAATGGTATATGACGGTACCAGCAGGGATAGAGCAACTTCACACCACATGTACATACCGTCTGCCCAGGCTGACAAGGTTTCTCCAAAGTTCTCCCCCGTCTCCCTCAGCAAGGGGGGTGTGGAACTCGGCGCTGGCTCACATGGTACAAGTACAAACACATTTGTTCAAGCGCAAACACGAAGATCGAAGCACCTATATTTACTGTGTATTATAGGGCGTCACCATGTCTTGACTGGTAGAAATGGCAGGCTAGCGATTCTTTGTATTCCTACACGAAGGATGCAGTCATACAATTTGAAACGTATCACCAAGCCGGGAATCAGGTTCCGGCAGATGGCCGACACCAGAGCTGTCCAAAGAAAATGCGCTATGGGCAATTTGTGGAGTGAAGTCAAAAGTCGGCTAAGCTTTGGTCTGTCGCTGCCACGCGAATTATGAGAAGCTTGTTACGGCACTGTTTACGCCATTCGGTGGACTAGGACTCCTCATCATGATCCCTGATGAGCTCACCACACTAGCCCACGAGGAATCAGGGACAGGTATCAGTACTGGAGTTCCCCAAGCGATTAGTTAGGTACCCCACTGCATATTTGTGCCCAGAGTGTCCCCTGTCTGGCCAGTTGACTGGCCTGCGATGGCTAGCAAGGTTGACCATTGGCGAATTGTGACGTTGTGGAGGAGGCTTCGACGCAACTCCCGTCGAAGGCTCGTCCCGAAGGTCTGGGATTAACAATCTAACAAAGCACGAACGAGCATGGTGGTGTTATTGGGGCTTCGCGCCACCCTGGAAGCCCAGAACCACCATCGACTGCGATTGGAAGCTTCCAGGAAATGCATGCGGAACTGCTGCACTCGCTCATAAGCTGCATGTCCATTCCCATCCTGTAAAGAGTGGGTTGGTAATCTAGTGTATGAGGGACTCGCCTTCTTCTCACCCTCGTCACCCTTCTCTCTACGTTACTAGGTAGACGGGATTTGTCCTGGTACCTACCTATCTAGTGTGGTGTCTAGGGTACTGTAGAAGTGGAATACTAGGTTACCTTGCGCAAACTGGGTAGCCTTGCTAGCTGCAGCTTGATCATCAGGGAGAAGAGAACAAGGCTTGTCCAGATCTTGGGGAAATGGGTACAGTCCAGCCAGCGTACCTATGATGACCCGATGGTGGCTCTACATATCTAACTATCATCTCTTAGATGCGGACTTGCTTACGGGGAAACCCCCACAAAAACCAGCAATAGAACAGCTTGTGAAAATCGAGAGGATTGCTTCTGGCCGTTTCTCAAGATATCATCATCACCATCACATCGCCGATTCAGGTTGCTAAGCTGTAAAACCTGCCAGATGTATAGCTTATGATCGCCCGAAAATTAACTATTTTGAACACTAACAGCTACCTCCAGAGCCCCAGAACGGGATAAAGCCCCGAGAGTGAAGCAGAATGCACCAATTATGTTAGTCGTGGGGAGGGAGTTGCACATTATACTGGAGTAGGTGGAGGATTGGCTTGACCAGGAAGGTGTAGTGTCGTGTGTAAGTCGGCATATATCGACCGACTGTGTGCGCGCACTCTGTACACTATGTATGTGTTCTCCCAAATCAGCCAGATTTATTATCTGCTAGTAAGGGTGTCGCGTCTAAATTTAGATTGAGCGAAATTCGGCTTTCCCAAGTTCCCATCAGAGTTCCCATCATCGATACACTGCTGGTACAAATGATGTAGGTAGGTAATCCACCTTCGAGGACGCGATTCCTTTCCTGTATAGGTAGTTACTCTTGGAGTATTGCCCGGAACTTACCGGACTATTGCGTCGTGGTTGGTCTCGAGAAACTATCGGAAGAGAAGAGGAAACCTCGTGGCTATGGTGCGTTAGAGCTATTCTCCCGCTTCCGCGTTACTCGGCTTTTTCGTGCTCGTAGTAGCAATGCTCTGAAAAGAAATTACATACTGTCGTGTTAAGCACGCTATGTCGGATTGATTATGATTGATGTGTACAGTAATGACGGAATGTAGCACACCGCCTTTGTTCTAAGGATACCGATACTCGTGCCGGAGGCAAGACAAATGAAGGTTAGTTGATACGCGGGAGTTATTAAAATATAATAAAATATTAACAAAACACTCAGGTTGGGAGTTATCTATTGTAACGAGGCGGGACGCCCAAATGGGTTGCTATTTACAAGTATTATTCATCCTAGACCAGAAACCTACTCCATTGTAGCTATATGGCTGACTAATTACCTATACTTTAGCTTAAGTTGAAGAGAAATGATTGATATAGGGCGCCGGGTGCGATGGTTGGTGCCTCGGGAAACTAAACTGTAATTGATGGACCTTACTGAGGCTCTACGTAGGTAGTTATATACTACTTCAACCTCTATACGTGCCGACTACTGTATTGTATATACCTAGTATCTTGTTGACGTCGAACTACTAGTTAACTGGTGTCTTTTCTAATGGGTTCGGGAACGCTATGTATGCATGGGCTTGGTGGTGGGCTCGTCTTGTCTTGACTGCGTTATAAAACAAGCCTAACCTTGATAGCGCGCGCGCAGGATACCTATACCTACTGCTGTACCTGGTATGGGTACGCTGTAAGAGTGGCAGGGATGAAGCTGAAGCTGGCGTCCCAGCCCGAGGTGCTGGATCTCACTACCTGGTTCGAATGCAGCACATCCTGGGCAGAGTGGTATTGCTACACTAGCGAAGAGATCCCCATATTTAGCCAGCCTGGTCAGCGGCCAACCCGTCGTCCGTTGCCCATGGCTCGTGGTTACAGGGAGCCGAGGTTGCCCCTGAAGAATGGTTTGGTTTGTAAGTATTTTCCCTGTCCGATTTTCGTTTCCTCGACGGTCCCGGCGCGCCCTGGCAGTTGTATCACGACATCTTCACGTGGCTCTTAGGTTTCCCATGTAACCCGGCCTGTCAACCTGGCCAGAGCAGACCATATACCTAGTAGTGCACTGCCGTGGTTATTCATGCTAAACGTTGTCTAGGTATATATAAACCAGACATGCTCTCAAGTCATTCATTGTTTGCGAAGGTAATTAACTAACTTACTAACTGCGCATTGTTAGCCGGGTTACGCCAATTTGCTCTGCATTACTTACTTATCTCATGTTGATGCGATGCTTATCCACTATAGAATATCGGTATTACTAAAGGGTCGAAATGAGGCCAGGCCGCGTCGTCTTCTCCGGACGCCTATACCTAATTCTCGTACCTACATACGTATGCGATCCGATCCTCTTAGGTTATAATGAAGTCTCGCTATCTATCAGCATTACATAGTACTTGTGGGCGTGGTTTTGACAACAGCATCTAGCCTAGATGACTCATAACTTACTGAGAACAGGGTTGATAAACAAATACTGACTGTCAGTCAGTAAATGACACCATTTTTTTTTTTAAAAACCCTAACAAAAGCGAAGGAATAAGTACGTATGAAACCTGATGTGGGATGTGTGTATGCGAATGTGGATGTGGATGTAGATGTAGATGTGGGTGAGTGAATAAGTGCACCGTACTCCGATAACCAATCGACTGTACTGTAACCCTGAAGTATTTTTATATTTTTATACCTACTCGTATTGAATCACTTCTATCTCGTTCAGCACACATACACTACACTGCATATGTCCTGTACAGTAGTGCCTAGACTAACTACCCTTTCCATCCGCTGCCCAATAGCCAACCAGCAGCTGCCTCACTCCCGCTGCCCACACGGGCCACTTCCGCTCAAGCCGGAACGGTCGTGTTGCTACTTATAGGCAAGTATAGGTAGGTAAAAAAAAATTAAGTACCTGCCTAGGTATCTCTGTACATATATTAGCGCATCAACCTCATTTCATACTTGTAAGAGCATATAAAAAAAACTACTACGGAGGTGAAGTATGTATACCTTTGGCCATTCATTCTTTGTTACTGCTTACATAGGTATAGCTCACCTCTCATGCTGGCGCTGTATCACGGTATAATATGTACATACCTACCTGGTAGCTACTGTAATTCGATGTACATAGATGCCCTGGCAAGTATATGTATGTTGACACACAGTGTACCTATCTTCTAAACATGATCTATCTGACTATATATGCGGAACCCTCTGCACTTACATACTCCTGCAGTTGGTAGCTGTATCATGTTTTACGTATGGGATCATTTAGATATGAAGTCCCCGTTTGAATGCTGCGATTTTATTGCGTACATTCATGTAGGGCATGTACCCAACCTACAAGTAACATATAGAGAGTCCTACCGGTACCCAGCGTACCTACTGTCTACTATGAGGTATGTATGTATGTCGAGGTTATGTACGCCATTACTACTGCTGTAGCTTATCTTCCCCTTTCATTCCCCATCCCCCCACCCACCCACTTCTGCACCTCGTCAGGCCTGCATCCCAGTTCATGTAGGTGTGCATGTACTCTATGCACAGTACATACATAGATACTTAAGTATTTAGGTAAAGGTGGGTAAGTGTGTACTAAATGTAGTGTGCATACTAACTGGAACTAGCAGTGTAAGGCATACCTACCCACCACAAGGAAACAACCGAGCATGTGTGCGCCAAACCTCGAAAGTAGTGGTAGATGTCATATATGTATGTACATACATTACGTACCTAACTAAGCTTCTTTGGAAAGCTCTCGTCTTGCCTAAAAGAAGTCCCATGTCTAGGTATCTTCAATGATAGCAAGTAGTTAGCTACCTTGGTAGGCAGTGAATAACTACTACTGTAAAAACCCTTCTGCCATTTGTCAGTAGATACTTAATTAGGCTCCCTACTCGCTACTTCTAAGTATCTAGGAGTCTACTTGAGGTATTGTGCACTTACCTTGTCTGCGTACATACATACTTGGTTACGGAGAGCATCTGCCCCTGCTCCCTTCTCCTCGCTCATCCCCTGGACAGGCTGTGGGCCCTGGTCCTGCCCTGGCTCCCGCCGACTTCTTCAGTCGTTCGTTCCCGCCCACGATCTGTCACTCATCCAAGAACCACTCCACTCTCTCCCGGAAGCTCCTGCAACCCCCTTGTCGCGAACCTTGTCACCATCTTATCATCCTGGTAAAAACCGTTGAAAAAGGCACGCTTCGTCTGCCTTGGTACGTACCTTGATATCAAACCTCCTCCCATATCACTTGAGACCGTCAACTTCCTCTACAGCATCGACTTCACTCGGAAACTCGGAAGTGCACTCGACTCACGAGCCAAATCGACCGATTAATTACGTGTATGACAGCGCCATTTCTATTCGCAAGCGAAAGACCCAAACACACAAGTCCCACCTTTGGCGCTCTCGGTGTCCTGTGCATACCGGGCGCGTTCTGGCGTCACCTGGCGCAAAAATAAAAACATATCCAAGTCCGACGAGATCGAGCTCGAAAGCCACGAGATTTTTTGAGTTTTTTTTCTTTTTTGCGTCGCCACCTACTTACCTTTTTGTTGCCGAAGTTCGACTAGATTTTGCAACGGTTTTTGGTTCAGTCAGAAGTCTGCCTCCTCTCTCCTCGTGACCTAGGGGCGCTGTGATGAGAATCTAGGACCGGTCACTACAGTCAGTAGGCAATTACTTGTTCCCTTTCTCCCTCCCTCCCTCTCATCCTATTTTGTTTTGCTGGACTTTTCCTTATTTCCCGATGTTGTACGAAATAAAATATTGGCTAGCATATTATTTCCGCTCACGGCGTAGCCAAGCCTGACGGGCATGTGTACTCGATTGTCCTGTTATTGGCTTGTTGGTGCTGTGCTATCTAGTACACCACCAAAATCCTAAAAAATTTCCCCTGTCATACTATCCTACGGAAGACCCAAATGCCCTGGCGACACAAAATGTAGGCGAGCCTGTCGCCTGTTTCGTATCATCTTAAATCAATCTAAAGCCTATACATATTTCTGCCAGAGTTATAGTCCGACATCGATAACCTCAGGTAACTTAGCGGCGAACTAATCGAGACTAATTAATGTATCTATAGATTATTTAACTCTCGTTCAGAGTACTAAACGCTGCCACTTGACCAAACGATAGCTCTATATTCTACGAGCACTCTTGAGGCTATTAGGCTTAGCAATTGTGGTCTACATCCTTTGGCACTCCGTTCTCTGCCTTTTCTACGCCTTTATAGCTTGTATGTGACTATTTTTACTATCTTCATTTTTTCTACTTGCTTGTTTCATTATTAGGTCGGCATTCGCAGGCTTTCTAGTTAGGTCAGTACTCTCCAAGATGGAGCTACCTTGTTGAGACAGGGGAACCTGCCCTACACTAGACCGCCCCATGCCCTTGTATATGCATGAGCCCTGGACCAACAGCAGCACCACCTGCATCAAGGACACTGCATAGGTAGCTAGCAGCTACGTACTTGGCTGGGCCTTAGAGGCAACGGCTGGAAGATTCGTCCCATCCCCAAATCGCATCGCACAGCATGGCATTTTCAATGGACGTAACTATGGCAATGTTGTTGAGACGACTGAGGCGTAGCTCCGATTCATAATATGATATGTGGTAATTCTAGCCGGGGAAGAAAACTAGTACTGACCTGATTTTCCTGTTAGATGCTACTCTTTTGTCTTGTCGTTACTGGGACTATCGGCACTTGCATCTCTTGCTAATTGAGTAAAGAGTCCGAATCGAGTCGTGCATTGCTGATCCTGAGACAACCACTTGCGTTGAACTATACTTCAGCTCGATGATTCATGCCGAGTGAATTCAATACCCGCCAACCTAACCAGTACGACCCGTATATATCATTATTCGCGCCACCAATACACGGGTACGCGCTTATATATCTGGACAACTATATCACACAAGGTCACGGAGTCCAATAGATTCCAGGCCTCGTCCCGATATCCGTTATCCTAACCACGTCTTGCAGGATATCATTTCCACATCGCGGGCTTGCATTTTGCGTTACGATCGCTGTGGTTATTAACTGACTCGGGTCCTGGTGATTGGGGTCGCACAATATAGAGGCACGTCGGTCAGGTAATTGTCCGCATCGAAGTAGGCACTCGGTCCGAGCCTTGACGCAGTTGTTGTAAGTCTAGTAGCGTTTCTATCGCCAATAGTTTGCACTTAACGATAAGCACTGAGCTGATAGACGACAATACGTAGCGAGTTAGAACGACCACATACCGGTTGACATTAATTCCCAACAGGCTACTCCTATTCAGAGCGTCGTCGTTGGATGCAAAGACAGGTACGACCATTTCATTTCCACATCACCACTAGACCGGTCTCGGTAGCAACAGTGTGATTCTTCGAGCCACGTTTATACCTACGCCTATCTCTCTTGTAATCATCGACTTCAACGACATTGCCCCCAGTTCTCCTATCTGCAACGCATATTTTCTCTTCCATTTTACCTTGCTATTAATATTTGCTAGGATTGTTTGTTTCTCTCTTGCAAATTTCCCGATAATTTTATACACAGCATAACAGAATCGTGTTACATCTGGTGCTCGTTTTTTTTTTTTTAACTCTCCTGCATCTTTTGATACCCCTGTACTATCACAGGCTTCTAGCGACGAAGGTGGTGTCAATAGAGGTGCATGGTGCCCCGAGACTGGCCTATTACTAGCGATTGCAGGCTAGGCAATCCCCACTTGTTACGCAAACCCTCCTTGCCTCCATTTGGAGTAGATCCGTCTTTATACGCTAGCCTCTCCAGTTCGTTCCGGATTCACGTCATAATATTCTACGATGCTTTAGTGGTTCTGTGGTTTACTCTATTGTATACAAACTAACGAGCAAGCAGCTTTATTGGCAACCGTACACCTAAAGCCGCAGCCTATTGACGCCCGTATCGAGCGCGTAAAACGAAATAACGCACACAATAAATTAACCTAACATCAGAAGCGTACTAGTACAGAATAGGTACCACCTTTGGGAGCTAGCCTATTTTAGCAACGGAGTACCATAAATCACAACACAAACAATTAGGTACCTACCTACACGCAACCACGAGGAAACGAGGAAGGAGTCGGGATCCGCAAACACTGTCCTCCTCACCCCACTAGGATTTGTCACCCCTAGCGCATACGACCAGCAGCTACAGTACTGTAGGTACATACCTAGGTAAGGCTCACAACGTGTGACCGCAGCCATCCCGTTCAGCAACACGCAGACCGCTATTAGCCTGGGAACACCGGCTGTGCTTTAAATTTTTAAGGTATGTACACCCAGTCCTCGTGCCGTCTATACACCACGTCTTCTTGTAGAACAGTTACGGTTTTATTGTTTTATTTTATTATTACTTTATTTCGTACTTGCGTTGTTGCCGATTCGCCGTGGTTAACCCCATTGGCGCCAATCGCAACGTAATTTCGGCAGCTCCCAGCTGAAAAGCTACTCGCATAAGTGAATTCATGCGAACAATCTTTTTTTTGTTCTCTTTTTTAGTTCTTCCGTTTAATTTCTCCTTCACGTTGTCGATACCCACTTCTATTTATAATCATCTGCCAATCTCAGTTCCGGCTACTAGCACGTCGCGTAGCTATAGTGCTGATGATTGTATATCTGATCCTCTCCTCGCGATAGTTGTTGCGCAGTCTGTTCATCGTTCATCGTAAACTCATCGTAACGGACCGTTCACTAAGCCGTTGTTGCTGTGCGCGACCCATTCAGCATTACTTACTAGTAAGTGCCAATCTTCTAGTTACCAGAGAATAAGGTCGTTCTTTCTTCCCCCCACCATGTTTGTTTCTATATCTCTATATACCATACGCGTTGTTGCATTTTACGCAGGGCTCTTTCTGCTTGTTTTTCTCCCTTCGCTGTGACCATCCTTGCATCCTTGCATATGTACAAGAGCCCGCGCGCTTTGTGGGTGTCTTTTCGTACCGGATGATTCTGGTAGTCAACGGTCACCCCTACCCATCCAATGTGGAGAAAGGCTTCACACCTCATCATGGATCATCGTTGTATCCCTAGCTAATTGTTACTCTTTAGAAGACGTACCGATAACAGCATACGGCAATGATTATGAAGATGTCGCAACACCGGAGCCCCTATGTGAAGGAAGATCCGCACGGAGACCCGGTGAGTTTTTATTTTACTTATTTTATATGTTTTTATCCCTATATTCGCGTTGTCGTGACTATATGATACTGTCTTGATCGCGTCAACCTTGGACATATCCTTTTCCTGCCTCCAGTCCCAATGGCCTGGTATGGTTTTCCTCCACTCAGGGGTGGGCTCTGCCAAGCGGATTTAGAGCTGAGGGTCGTCTGCATGGCTACGGATGATGGGTGCAGTTTTCAGCCTCAAGTGTGAGCTGCCGTGGATTGCAGACCAAGCAACCCTTGCTCTACCCAAACACCCGAAAGGGCATATTCGAATAATGGTCGGACGCCTACTTCGAGAAAATTCGCAGGTAGTCTCCAAGCTTGCCCAAGCCAGGACTCGAGCCAGCGTCAACGGGAATTGCAGGGGAGCGATGTGTTTCACAGCGACCGGGGGACCCGCCGCCGGGGGGTCACCGGCCAGTACCGGGGGGGAGGGTTTGCTCAATGATTCTACCCTTCTGGAACAAGACGGCATGATTGTGGGCTGGTTGCTTAGCGTCATCGCCAAATCTCCTAGGTCTACCTGGCCGTTGGCCCCCCCATTCACATCTACCTACCATCGCCATCAGTGCTTTTCTCAGCTGGGGTACCTCCCTTCATTACAAGGGGTGACCCAGCCAGGTCAGCCATTGGATTCGCAACCGTCAGCGATTCCTAGATGCACTGTGCTCTACCACACCATCTCGTTGAAACGCCCAACACTTGCCCAAGCTCGGGTTCTTGGTGCCAATTGAGAAGTGATCTCCAATCACTTCGCATCCATTACGGCACTAGCCACATTCACCTACGGTACCTACATCGCTTCATCGTCTGTGCATCCAAACATCTGGGATAATTATCATTACAACACCGCCGAGGTTTTTGAATGCTTCGAAATTACCCAGGAGTGTGTTGGCATCCATGCCGAATACGGTCTGGAAACGTCAGCACACTAAATCATCATGCGACCGACTGCCATTTAACTCACTAGTGGCCTGTGCCTAGACCCGTTCTGCTATCGCTTCGATACTATAGTACTATCCCTCGACAACGCAGCTCAAGTTTGAATCTGGCTCCCAATCCGTTGCGGCTTGCAACGGCTGCAGATTAACTAGGCATACTTACTGCAAACTTCCAAAGCAAGGCACAAGTGGGCGACGTGAGCAAATATGAGGAACGAAGTCTAGAAAAAAACGGTTGTACTCGATAATGCAAGCACAAACGAGATTGGGTCTGGCGTTTAGAGCAGAGTGTGGGGCTAGAGCTGGTTCTCCAATACCGACACTCGAGCATGAGACCCGAACAATCAGTCGACCGCCACACTGTTCCATATGCAGTTGCACACTGTTCTAGGTACTCGGACGTTACGCGCCACCCCGACGAGGGCCAGACCGACTAGAAACAGGCTGGCGGAGTACGTACAGCAGCGTGGCGCTATACTAAACCTGCTTCCAGCAAGGGACAACTCCTAGCCCTAAGCCCGATACAAAGTACAAGCGCACGACGCCGGGTCCAACGTTGTCTAGCTTGCCGCGAAAGTACCAGTACTTACGGCAGACACACCGCCTTAGTCTTTAGGCTCCCCCCTTGTCATTTTGGCTAGACCCGGACATAGAGTACCTCATTGGGTATTCAATTCCTTCTCGGTTCTCATAGCCTCACTCTCATTGGCCACCTCATCAAAGCTGCAGCTGGTCCAAAAGACCCCCTGTCACGTTTCCTCCATGCGCCGTCCCACACCTTGATCCGTTCACGCCTCTCCTTGGGAAAGAAAATCTCCATCCTCGATTTCTTCTTCACACTTCATGTGCCCTTGCAAGGTCCTATATCATTTCCTCTGGTCTGACCTGGAGACACTTCTTGTAGTTTCCTAATGTATGTGTATCGAGCCTTGACTTGTTCTATACCTCACCCCCGTCTACTTCCGGGGCTTATCCTTAGTTGATGCTTTATTTTCCCTGCTGTTTCGCCCTAGACCTCAAATATTGTACGTCCTGCCCTGCCCTTAAACCATATGTCTCTGGCTCGCGCCTAAACACTTCGCTACGATATTTCGTTACACTTAGTAACTTAATAATCGCTCTTTGCGGTACTTCGTCGCTACTTCGGATCGGAGAAGGGAAAAAAAAAGATCCCTCAAGAAACCTAGTTGGTGAACCTTGAATCTCTCCAGTACCTTTCCAGTTGCTAATCCACTCCTTTTGGGTTCCAAAGGAGCGTTTACCTGGTGTTCGCTTGCTGGTACCTACTGCATCTCTTCGTCTGACAACACCAATCCCTCTTGACCCCTGGTTTTATAACCCGGTGCTGCCCCGTCACCTTGCAAGCCCTACCCGCTGAACCTCGTCGCCCGGGATAGCTTAATTTCCTAACCCTTGACGAGACCTCGCAAATAAGATATGAGCGCGTCCTACTTTGTTGTTTTTTCGTGGTCGTCCTGTGCTTTTTGATTTCGATGATGGTGAATTGAGAACTAATGGTTGTCACATCTATGCAGCACCATCCCCACTCCCAGGGCCCGACAGCTCCCCAGCATCTTCCACAACATTCACGGCCTAGTATTCATCAGCAACACCACCAAGCGCCCTCTGGGCAGTCCCAGCACGCTTCAGCCTACTCGTCGCATTCCATACAGCCTTACCAAGCGTCCAGCCACTCCACCAACGCTCAGCACACGCAGGATCTCCCATATTACGCCCATCAAAGCCCATATAGTACCCCTGGCACAACAAGCGGATACACATCCGCAGGTAAGTCTTCGACACGTCGCGTCGCTTTCGAACGACCTCTTAAAGTTTGGAGGCTTAGACTTATACAGATACATCCGACATGATGGCCGCAGCCCAGCAGATGCCTCGACCCTATCCACCCATCTATCATACGCCACAGTCAAATTCTCCAGCTTCGGTAGCGTCGCCGTCGGCTCATGAACATCGAAGTATTTATGGACAACCACCTTCACAACTTCAGCAGCACCAGTCTATGTACTATGGCGCACAACAGCCGCAATATTCCTCGATCCCACAACAAGCGCCATCGCCGTATCAGCAACATGCGCAGCAGCCTCATCAGTCAATGGCGTCGCAATCCAGCATGATGATGTCTCAGACCGGTCCACAACACCAAATACCCCAGCACGCCAGCCAGCATGCTCAGCCAGGGATGACTGGTAGCCCGAGACATGCGAAGTTGGAGCCTCAGATGACATCCCAGTTACAGCGGCCTGGCTCGGGCCCGTTGGGGACACCCCAACCAAATCAGAATGGTGGACAACTATCAACACCTACTGGGTCTTCCACGCCCGGTATCAATAATAACGCTGCGCCCGGGCCTATTCCAGCCACTACACCTTTAGTTGTAAGGCAGGACAATAATGGTGTTCAATGGATAGCATTCGAATATTCCCGTGATAGGGTGAAGATGGAGTACACTATCCGCTGCGACGTGGAATCCGTGAACACGGACGAGTTGAACTCTGAATTTAAGACTGAGAATTGCGTTTATCCCCGAGCTTGCTGTGCGAAAGATCAGTATCGTGGTAATCGTCTTCAGTATGAAACGGAATGCAATACGGTGGGATGGGCTCTGGCGCAGTTAAACCCATGTCTCCGAGGTAAAAGGGGTCTTATCCAACGAGCTGTGGACAGTTGGCGTAATAGCAACCAGGACCCAAGGTTGCGCAGTCGTCGCGTACGACGTATGGCTAAAATGAATAACCGCAAGACGGCCCAACCACCCCATTCTACACATATTCCTGGTCCCAGCGGCCCAACAGGGATGGCAGCTCCTGGAGCTCTAGGGCCTAGCTCAGCAACGCCCCTTGGAAAGCCGGGGATGACTAGTATGAGTTCTCAGATGCATCATCATGGAAATGCGCAGGGTGGAGGAGACGAAGTCGGTATGTACCAGATGTGATTGATGCGTTGCTATTACAGTCACCGCCATTGTTGTCGTTGCGATACCTCTTGTTATTGTATGGTATAACCTACTTGGTTTTTCGGGACGGACACTTTTTGTGTTTATATACTGGGATTTGAAAGACCCTGGCGCGACGGGGGGGCGTAGGGAAAACTGACATTATTTCTGTACAATAATTAGTCGCCTTGGTTTGGTTGGGCGTTTGTCGTTGTTCGGGGCCAAAAGCTGTATCGCATTGTTCTGCATTTGGCTGCACAAACACACTTCGCGCACATATCATTTCATCCACTTGTCCTTGCAGCCTTGTATTACAGACCCCTTCCATCCCAATCGCAATTACATTGATCCTCGAGATGTCTAAATCCATCACACTTCCCCATTGCAACTACGCGAAGAACTTTATGCTGATTCTCATGCCTCTTACAGGGGACGGAGAATATATGGATGAATCCCACCATCATCATCATCAGGCCCCCGGCGGACCGGGGTCGGGATCTGCAGAAGATGTCCGGTCATCCCATGTCTTTGCCGGGTATCCTCAGCAATACCCTAGTCATGCAACCTCTGGATCCTCCGCTCCCCCAATGCATGACGGTCTTGGCGGTCCTCATCATGGTCCGATTGCCGCCAAGCGCCATAGCCGAGAAGACGAAGAAACCGCCCCAGAGGGCCTATTCCCGAACATCCCCGGAACAAAGAGACCAGTCTTTATAGTTGTTGAAGGTGATACGCGAAGTCCCAACACCCGCCAGCGTGTTCGCGTCAACTTACAACAAGTTGATGTAAAGGAAATTCCTGACTCGTTTCGTAAGCGGTCAGCGGTATTTCCTCGTAGCTACTTTCCTCTTGAAATGCAGGATCCCCCACCCAGCGCGACTGGTAGTCGTTTCTTTAAAGATGATCTGAGTGATGAAGAGATGGAAGTGGAGGGTGGCCGTACCGGGCGGTCGAGGACAAGCCGAGCAAGAGACACTGTTACGGTCAAAGTTCCTATGGGAAGTGATGCTCAAGGTGAAGCCGCTATACCGAGGACCAGAAACTCTGGTCGTATCAAAGAGGTACGATTAAACGAATTGGGCTTTCGACTAGCCTGGCGCAATAGCCGGCCATTCGCAGGCCGAACCGTCTTTTTACAACGAGCCTGTATGTCTGATCATTGTTTACCGTGTATATGAGGGACATGACTAATTTTAGATAGTGGACTCTTATCGTAATAAGATGCGAAGCTCCGTTGAGACCGCCATGGTGGATATTAAAACAGCAGCACCTCATTTTGAAACCCGGGTTGGCAAGAGGAGATGGACCCAACGTATGGGCGCTATTGAAAAGCAAACGGACGGCGATACCTAGCACAATCTACCTCAGTCTAATGATCGGGTAGCCAGTGTCATCACGGCCTTTCTCGCCATGATGTATACGGCTGTACATATCGCCGCGACACGTCAAGCTCAAGGATAACCAGGGTTTCCTACCGAGTTTATAATGCGGTCATAAGTTTCACCAATGTGCCTCTATAAGCCCATACATCAGTTGAATCGCGCACAACCGGCACTACCAGTGGTAAGATGGGGGAAAAAATAGTAAATGGAGCCTATTCGAATCTCATAACCACCTCCAGTTTAAGGAGGTTAGAGAAAGTACTAAGTTAAAAAGTAGTCAATTGGTTTCCTTGTTACGTTTATAACATGACGAATTAGAGGTGGCTAGGGATGCTTAACAAAATTGCAAAACAGGGCTAAGATAGAGTTGCTATAGGCGAGATACCACTGATGAACATTTTAGTTGGGTTACGAGTTACTCTACATAATGGCCGAGGTGTTCACAGGTTCGTACGTCCATTTTAGTTGGGTTATGAGTTACTCTACAGAATAGCCGAGGTGCGCAGGTTCGCACGTCGGCAAGTTTCACGATCACACCTATGTCCTACTCTGACGCTCGCGAAGCAGCCTTCATAGGATCGATAGTTACAAAGATTAGGCTAATGGACATAACTACAATGGATTGCTACCGATATTTTATCCATGGTCGGTACTTCTAAAGTGCTCTAGTTCATGCCTACGATTGCATAGCCGCCATCGGGCCCGCTAGAACGCGTCTATCGTAAATATAGTACTAAGTGAAGACATCTTCCAAACTGAAGAGGCGGGATTTGTGAATCCGATATGAGATTTGTCTTTCGTCCTATCTACAACCTAGTTGTCAGTGACCCCGTACTTGAGGTGGGTGAAAGACCCTTGTTGTTGCGCGAAGCCTTCCTAACTATCCTAGGTGCCAACCACTACCTATATGCAGGAATGGCTTCTTTGTCTATATGGGCGTCTATGCAAGTCTATATGAACGCCTGGCAGCCTATGACACTAGTGGTGACCCATCTTCACCCTCGAGCGGGGCCACTTTGACGGCACTACACCGAACTAGGTGAATGTTAGCAGGACGGAAGGCGGCTCGTCAGTGTAGTCTATCTTGAGAGGCAAATCTACGGGAAATCTCAGATTAGGTGTACTTGATAGGGATTCTATTAAAAATAACTACCAAACCCGGTTTCTCGGTGTCGATGAGACTTCCTAATACATTATAGTTGCTACTCCGATGTACTCGGCCGCGAGATGAGAGGTTGGCTGCCTTGATCATATAGCCAGATTAGGAAGTCGTTTTAGTTGCCCTTACATAGAGCGCACTTCGGTATGGGAATATGAACTAAAGAGGCGTCGAATGCTTCGATGGATTTGCCCCTTTAGGCAAGCCATCTTGTTGACCTTCGAGATACTTAGCCCTAAGCTCTGAGTTATTTTTGGGTTTTATTATGAATCATTGTGGTGGTGAGGCTAGACGGACATCGTAACAGATGATTACGTAGTCTATTTCGCATATATTGATCGCGATGAGTGTAGCATGCGCTGCTCGGGAGAGCGGAAAATAGGAATCAAAACAGGAATCAACTATCTACCGCACGAACCTTGGATGCAGGAAAGCCGACGTACCGGCATGTTGGTATGACTCTCTCCGTAGCTTCCTATCGCGTATAATACGTTAGCCCCGAAGCCGACGCCTTTTACCTCAGTTCTCCGAATATTTGATTGGGTAGTGGTTATCGTGGACGTTGGCCGTTGGTTCAACTTGTAGTATGTGGCACCGGTGAGTTACGTACGGCTATTCATGGCAATTTGAGAGATCACAGACCGGCATATCGGGGATCTAGGTTCTGCGTGCTGTAACTTTAGTAGAGTTAGTTCATACGCCGCACCATGTTATTTTGCAAGGCTTAACATGTGTCAAGATTACGCATTGTAGTTTCATCTCATCTTTTTTGAGATCGGTAAGTAAAAGCAGAATCACCTTGAGTAAGTAGTTTATCTATATGCCCTTCTGACAGCCCAGTTATTCTTCCGATGAATGGGCTGATATCTTTATCACGATATCTCCTAGGTATATGGGTTTGAGAGATAGCGGCGATAGTCAGAGAATATATCGCGGGCTTTCTATAGATATGCACACATAACGGATATATATAGGACGTACATATTGGCGAAGATTGCGTTATGAAATTCGTGGCAGAAAGGATGCATACATAAAGCCTAGTAGACGCCGCCGGCGATAGAGCGCATTGCCTGGAGCTACGCGCCTTTGCGTTGACGATTAGTTAGAACGCGCGGGCCGAGGAGCGGAGTTACCTATGTCGGCGCGAAGATCGTGACGTAGATGACAATTCGGTGTCTTCGTCCAATACTTCTCTCCTCTCTGAGATTGATTGTTGCACTGAGTACGGGTTGCATGCTAGAAGCATGACAGAAGTAAAAACGAAGTTAAATTTCCTAGCGCCAATAACTTTCTGCTATGGAGAAGCTTAAAAAGCATCACATGAATACCGAAATTTTATTGAGCAGAAAAGTACAACCTTTAGTTGTGGAAGCAAAGAGTTTCGGACATACCTAGGTAGCTCGTGAGGTCGCATCTACGCCGCACTAAAAATTGCCTACATAGCAGGAGGCTTGCCGTGGAAGTATCTCTACTTTGGCGTCTATCCTCGATGCGCCGACTCGTTACATGACGCACCTATCGAGCGCTTGCCGAGCACTCGTACCTGTCTATGCAGTTTCGGACATCCCCAAAATGGATGTACCCACCCCCCTTACATATTTACTCTTTAGCATGTAGCCGTGCATATTTGGCAGGTGTCTCTAGGATGTATCCGTAGCGTGTATTGTGAAGGTTTTGTACTGTGTCCCGTGTCCAGTTCTTTCGTTTGGGGATTCTGAAGGTCGAAGTCGCTCGATAATTTGTCTCGGGCACGATACTAGATAGAGGAAAATAAGAAAAGAATGGAGGCCTCAGGGGAAGAGGGAGACTCGACTCAAGATAGACCGCGCGTAGTAGTGGTGACGTCTACGGCGCGTCGAGTGGCGCGTCAACAGCGTCGCTCTCCGCGCGCGGGGTCGAGACACTCGCGCGCCAAACCCCGCCTTTGCCACCAATGACTTTTGGGAATTGAGTTTCATCTGAGGCTGAATTCATAGATCGAGATGTGGCGGTTTGTGTTGTAGATTGCATATCTAATGTGTTAACGCTGTTGTCTTAGGACTTGAAACTGGGATAGGTGTTAGGGGTTAGGAGGGAACTTGTGTAGTTGAAGGCTCTAGTCGCGAATGGTAGCTCTGGCTAGTATACTTAAGATAGGTATCTGTAGCCGTAAGTCTCTCTGTGTATAGCCTCTCGCACCGAGACGGGAGCCCTCAATCACGTTTCTGCAACATGCGCGAGTATCACACTCTGGGAGGCCGCCGTGACTTAGGTACTTGTAGGAAAGTTACTAGTATAAGCTATAGAGAAGTCAAGAAGGAGGAAATTAAGTGCTTCTTCTTAGAATATCTAGGAGTACTTTGCGCTCAGGATCGAGCGTAGAACCTTGTGGCGTTGAGTTGGTGAATCTGAACGTTGGCGTGCTAGCTAGTGGTTGAAGTCGGATTAAAGTTGATGGAGTCGAACAACTGATTGTCTTGTACCTTTCTATATATAGATGACGCTAATTCCCGGTGTTCCAGTTTCAATCTTCAGCCCGATTAGTCTACATGCTGCTTGAGACAGTCATGTGTCTAAGTCAAACTAGCTCATGGCCAAGGGCCAAGAGATGTAGACGGAGAACCACGAGGAGGGGAAACAAGGCGGGAGACAAGACTTACGGGAATGGCCGAGGGGTCGGAATGTTGCTTTTCGCGATTCGATTTAGAGACAGTATCTGTTCTGGATTGTGTTAGAAACATTACTCACTTCGTCCGATACACGGTTTTACCCATGTGGAAATTGTTTGAGGTACCTTGTCTTAGAATAACGGCCCATTGACTCTGCCGACTAGGGGCGGATTTCGAGAGATCGAGATACTTGTCACTTATACTGAAAGTGGAATACATTCGAAATGAGCAATAGAGGCGCTATATGTAACTACTATAGATGTCCTACATAGTTATTATTGACTTGAATGATTGATGCGCTTGATCTATTAGCCTAGTCCTGGCATTTAAGGTAATTGCGGTCGCAGCTGAGAATATTTTGACATACGGCACTACAGTAAAATAAACAAACAAGTGCTCTGCGTTAGCTAGTAAATGGAGAGTGAGAAAAAGGCTATGAGCTCGTTGCTCGCCTCAAGAGTAATAAGTAGAAACTTTACAGTTTTATATTGAACCCTGCTCCAAACTATACATTTTCCAAAGGGGAACCATCTTAATCCCTTCTGTAGTAAACTTGGTTTATCAAGAAAGTTATGATGCTAGATAACTGAAATTTCCTTACTAGAGATTCAAGAACGAAGACAAGCTTTGTTTATGGGATTCTACATTAGTTGAAGAAGCTTCGGTTGCCTTAAGGTACTTGTGTTAGCACTGTATGGAACAAACATATTGGAAATGTATAGTAACTAGAAAATCATGACTTCAAGAGCCTTTGGAAAGTTGTGCATTTTACCTTTATTAGGACTCTTCCCCAGTACACAACTGTGCTTTGTAAGTCTTATTCCTAGAATCTATGTATGTACTCTCGTGATGTACTAAGTTGCTTAAATTTTGCTGTTCTTGCTCTTAGTTATTAGTGAAGGTAGGAGGGTATGTATAAGGCTTGGTATAACGACGAGGTGTGGCAGGTGTGCAACGTGATTATTCATTTTCCTGATCTTGCTACCATAGCAAACATGTGTAGGCCGACGCGCCTTTCTCGCAATTCTTCCACTTTCTATTTGAGAAGTCGCGGACCACGCTATACACTTCTTCCTAACTTTGATACGTGCCTAATTTTCGATCGCGTTTCGCCTTTGTCCTACCACTATTCATCATTCGACCTCTTCTTCTGTCTTCGTTGACAGATAACTCAATACCTGCTGCCCAGTTTCATCCGTCTCGCGAATTACTGTAAAAGTCACCACGACCGGCCTCTTGCGCTAGCTACACACTCAAAATGGATACTGAATACCAGAGAGACAGCGCTCGTGCGGTGCAACAGTTGTGGAATGATGTATCAGCCCAGATTGACGACCACAACAAGATCATCATACTGAACATTGATGTCCTCAACCGTCTTAATGATAGCGGCAAACGTTTCTTCATCTATCGATGCAGGTCTGTTAATTCCTCTATTTTCGCGCCATCTAACCTAGGTTGCTAGAAGGAAAATTCAGCATGCGAGCAGCACCGCTAACCTAGAAGCATGTAGTCTTCTCTTGGGAAAGCCTGCCGACTTTTGCCGTGACGGCGAGATCCCGAGCACTGTGTATCTAGGCAACGCAGACGACCTACAGCAGAAGTACGATGCGGTCATTATTCGTGACCCCACTGACGAATTTGCTGTCCTTTTTCGCCGAACCTCTCAAGGCCGTAGGATCTTCCGGCAACATTAACTCTCTCAACGCTTTCCCCATCTCAATCAACACCTCTTAGAGTGTCCAGAAGTATTCATGTGGCACAAGTACAACGCAACTAGCATAAACGGACTTCATTGGCAGCAAGATGAATAGAGGACTGTAGAAGGGACTTGGGAGATGAAGAGTATAACGAAGAGTGTACAACGTGAATACGTATTGCAAGACTACGGATATTGGGAGAAACGAGTGCTGAAGAGAACACTCTATCTTGATTGGAAGAGGAATGGTTCATCTGAGAGCTAGGAGGTCTTGCTCTGATCCTCATTCTTCTCTTTGCCACTTTGATGATTGGTTGGTCGTTAAGGCGTTACTGCTTTATGAACGCGATGGTAGTGGTCAGGTTGGTTGGCGGTTAGCCCGTCCGACAACCTGTTTTGGTACGCGCCGTCTGCTCTGCCACAATCTCGTAGCTCAAAGGAATGGAAACTACATCACGAGATCGATTTTGACTGCCCTTGTCACACCTGTGCAACTGTAGTGTTACACTAAGCACTATAATAGGAATATGTCATAAAGTACATAAAGACGAAAATAAAGAAATAGTCTCGGCTACCTATGATAGTCTCAAAACACTGATGATTGCCATTACATAAACTACTATATCCTCTGAATACTCTCGCTGGCGCCCTGCCTGCATCTTTAAACGGCCCTTGGGGGTCCCTTTAACATCTACACGGTCTTGAAAATCGTCTATGCCTCATAATGGTTGTCATTCCCAAACTTATTGCTTTCGTCAATCGTGCTTGCGAGTTAGCATGTGTGTCATGCCCTGCAGTACTATCAGCAGTTGTCTATCGTTCCACTACTCACTCCAACAGCACCTTCGAACCAGATGCGAAAGTCTGTATCAACCCACTCTCCCAAAGCTCTCAAAGACATAACCAACGCCCAAGTTTTCAGCAAGTTCTTCGTACAGCCAATAGAGAGTGGCCCGTATAGCTCAAGCGCATCTGCCGTATCGTGGCCAAACCATACATCCCACTCATGGCCGTGCACCGCGACAAACGGGAGGATAGGAGGATCTAGTGTTTTTGCCGCGGGGCTGCTTTGTAGTAGTTGGCGATACCGAATGAAGGTGGCCTTGGCCCAGATGCTTAATTGGACTATAGGCTCGGAAGACGAAGATAAGGCCTGTGTTGTGATAGCTATCCCTTGTGGCCGCCGGCGAACTGGGTCATACATAGTTGGAGCGACAGTACGCGTCTCAAACGGCTGCGAAGCGATAAACGCGTCGATTGCGTCTGCGAGTGGGCTGCTCATATTGGGAACGAGATTGATGGAGTAATCAACTAGCTTCGCCTGCAAAACTTGGCTGTTTACTTCTGGTTTCGGTATTAGGCTAGGGCAGAGAGTAGCCGCGGCACTATCTACATAGTTAACAAAGCTGCGCTGCAATGGCCAGTGATAGGACCTACATGTTGATAGGTCTAACTCCGTCGAAACCTGCTAATGCCAGATCTAGGATTGGAGAGTGGACGTCGCAGTTCCATCCCGGTGCGGCATGGCCATCCCTGGTAAGGGCGTGTGCTTTCTTACATATTTGTTGTGCGATGTCCATTTCGTGTCCTACTTTGCCAACACTCAATAGAGCATGTGGAGCATCGTTAATCTCCCACGGCTCTAGAGGACCGCTGGAAAACTCGAACCGATCCTATGCAATGGTATTATATTTATGTCTGTTCGAAAAAGGCTAATAGTATCTAGACGTACCTTAAAAGCAGCTGGGACCAGATTGAGACCCTTACTAATCCTCAATAACTTCTTGTACAGATCCTGCGCTTCTTTAGGCAAGATATTCGCCTCTAGAGGCAATAGAATGGGAGGGTTTGAGACGCCAGCGAGGTCAGCCAACGTCTTGGCAGAGCTCTCAGACGCGTCTAGCTTAGCTGTCGCGGCCGAGGAAAACGCGGTTGATAATGGACTAAAGACCGTAGAGGGGGGTGTATTTGGATGATACCAAGACGAAGCCGGAGCTGGGATTGCGATAGCGAGCTTGTACTTAGCACTGCGATCGGTGTCGCGTTTATGATCGCGTGTGGTGCTAGGGATACTATTGCCTAGTGATACAACTTGATTTTGCGTTCTCGCGTCGCTAGTCGGTGCGATCCTGGGCGGACGCGACAATTCCAGTGGGAACCCTGCCTCTTCACTCGACGTCATTGCGCCTCCCCACGATATTCTCCGCGCCGGCGCGTCATCGTTCGAATTTAGGTATCCAGCCCTGGAATATCGAACCTCTAATAGTCTATCATCTTGAGCGGTAGCCTCGTTATACTCTGCAACGGTGCGCAGCCATAGTTCAATCGCATACCTATGCATTGACAATTCGGTGAAGAAAGGAGCACTCTGGTAGTCTAATGTTTGGAAAACTGATGTCGTGTTGATTTTTCGAAGCCTGATTTTAGGGTCGGTTGCGTGTGACGATACGATGCGCGTATGACGGAGTGGTTGCTAAGCCACTATTGTGATCTGTCACACGATGAGCCTCGGAGAGCAAATGCCCTCGGCTCCTCCGAGCTTAGGTACTTGTCAACTGTTATCCCGTCATGGGGCTTCATGGGTGCCGTCAGACTACACTAGGGGGGGTGACCGAAGAGGTGACCGCAGCCACACCAAAATAAGTGATCGTGAAGCTCAAGAAGGAGTGAACGAAGGAGCCATTCCTGTATATAGGTAGGGTGGCTTTCAGAGAGATTCTAGGAGCCTCGCGCAACAACAAGAGTCTATCACCTACCATATGCTGAAGGTAAAATTACGGAGTAGACCACCGTGGCGCGTACGTCGTGTTCATATACAACTTGCAAATCTAACGGCAATGTATATTCATACGTGAAGGGTATGCTTAGGGGGTTCTGTTGATACAGAATACAACTAACTGATATTGGGGAAGAATACTGCTAACAACTAGTAGGTATTTGCTTTCTAGCCCGAACGGTCCTGGTGACCACTGTCCACATCTATCCTATTGCCAATCTTCGACGTCGCCACCCTTTGAATACGGCAGTGCGCTTTCTCCATCTACAATGTCTCGGTACCATTCCACTTGTTCCAATCCACTAGCTTGAGATCGACTGGCTCGCACGAGGGGTTGTGCGGTGGTAGTGTCGTGACCCATGCGACGGAGTAGTACCAATAAAAGCCAACCCATTGCTAGTAGAGATGAAAATTGGCTGCTTTGTTAGACACTCCGAATTGTTCAGGCCGGGTCTGGTTCCAGTGACTGTCATCTACAAGTCCCGTGATGTATATATTGCCCTCGGGGTTGTTGTTGTCCACGAAGAAATTGGTATGGCTGTCTAGGCTAACCGAGATGATAGCCCTGTTCACGTTGCTGCCCAGTCCCTGGTCGATTTGCACGGTCGACATGACTTCCTCCTCGCCGTCGGGTCCCATGAACCCGAATATGAGGCGGCCCGACAGGAGGTCTTTCTTCGGAGGGGCGCTGTAAAAGAATAGGTAGTATGGGTCGCTCTCTGGTGCTCTGGGCGGCTCGTCGTAGCAGAGTCCCTCTTGCGCTGCGCTGGCGTGGCAGGCTTTGGCGTATCCTGTGGATAATTAGGTTAGCTGGCGGTGACTGTAGAGCAGTCAAGGTGTTATAAAGGGGTATATGTACCTTTGATTGATGAGTTGGTCTTCCCTGTGATGCTAATGAGATAGGGACCTTTGGGCTTAGCGTAGTTTATGTGGCCAGCGGCCAGGGCGGCCAGGGCGAAACTCGCAAATGGGAAGTGCATGTTGGGAATAAGTGAATGATGCTTGAATGTTGACGGATAAGATATAGCGATGGCTATGAGAGTGAGCTTTGAAAGGTAGTTATTGGGGGTTCGGGAGATGAGTGGTGATGAGAGTAGTCTGCGAGGAACGCAAGTCTCCGGATATCGAGGTTGGGTTCTCGTCTTGGAAGAGACGACCTTACCTTGACTTCTGTGTGGGTGCCCATGACGCGTGGTTTCTAGTGCTGCTTAAAATGAATACAAGGCGAGGTCGTTCGTATTGAAGGAAGGGAAAATGTGAGTCTCATTCAATATTACAGTATTTTACAAGGAATTCAGCTGGATGCACGCTCATCATCATACGTCATGGCTCATCAGGAAAACGCTTGACTCCCTCAAAATCAACACGCGCATTCACAACGGCTGTACGGATTTCATGCAAGCTATAACGAAGCAGGCCCAGGCAGGGATGTCGGTCAGCCACGATCTGAGGGTGTGAACATTGAGCCACTCGCGCAGGAACTTGTTTCCCTGGCCTTTTGGTTCATCGTCAAACAGGCCCTTCACTTTATTCACTAAACATAATCCATCTCAGTAACTATTCACCTCGGGGAGTGGGCCGTGACTTACTGACGAGAGGCACGAAAGCCATATGGGAAAATGCAAGAGCGGTGCCAGCCGCGTACCATTTCCACGCGCCGCCTGGTCTGGAGTAGATGTTGCTGATGCCGGTCGCGGTGGTCAGCGTGTAGAGGATACCGATTTCCCATATGCCTTTCATGAAAAAGGTCTTGAAGTAGGAGGGCACGATCTCATTAGCTTTCTCGCGATGCGCTGGCACGAGGAAGTTGTCGAGGAAGAGCCATTGGTCATGCGAGAAGCGCATTGCCATTGTGGATGTGAGGACAGGCGCGACACGCAGGAGAACGAGGGGGTCGAAGAATGCTTTGGATGCCATTTTGTATGGTAGGTCGATGATTGATGATTTCCCAATGCTATTTCTATTTACAAGGAGATGTGATAACTGCACCTGCGCCAGATAGAAAAAGAGAAATCAATAAGACAGGTGCTTTGCCACGAGATCACTGCCTCATAGCATCAGGCCATACCGTACTACCTTGATCAGCACTAGATTAAATACATAGTGGGGACTACTCATCGCGAACTGTTCCTTCGCTCAACACGAACTCCTAGTCTGGCTGCATACAGCCTCGGCTAACTCGAGCTCATCGTATATACAGGCGGAATGATTTTTTTGGGTACAGGATTCTTTTAAAAAGCCTCCTGGGATTAGCTAATTTTTTCGCTGCCAGATGTTAGAAGATGTTAGACCGAGGCTTAGGAATACCCTATACATGAATAGAAGAAATGCATCTAATGATATTTAATTACTCGCTATATATATGAGTTTAGGTCATATATTATGCAAATACCCAGGTACTTCGTCAGGGGGTAAGTCCTGCTCAAGTAGATGTTCAAACAATCAATGAGGATCTTTCAAACCTACGCAAACTTCCTGATCTCCCGCCCGTATTTCGATTCATGGACGCCAGTAAAACATAGCTATTTCATTTTTTGATTATGAGCCGTTACTTAGCACGGTAAATATTCTGCCGAACCTCAATATGAAGGGAAGATTAAGGTAGCATTAGCATCTAGCATGAGAAAACTACCTAAGACTGAGAAATCGAAACTTCCTCGGCTTCCTTCCGCGCCCCTCTAGGAGACCTGGAGGAAGGGAGCCTGCGTCTGAGATGGGTGTTGTTGCGCTGCCGCCTCTGCCTATCTATGGACGCCGTGATCGTTAATGAATGATTCGTGGGTGACGATAGTATGGCTGCGGCGGCGAGATGGGCTGGCCTAAACAATGCTTATTTCGCTTTTAGACGCATTATACTCCTGATTAGTACCTACCTAGGTCAAGTAGGTAGGTACTCGTGTCGCGGCGGGCACTGTTGGGTAGGCAGGTAGGTACAGAATTAGATCCTATCCAACTGCAATCCGAGTTGCGCTCTCATGGTAGAATAAACTTTTATGTAGTTGCCCTGTAGCGATAGAAACGCGCATCTACTTGGCACTAACGTGTCAGTAACGAAGCAACCGATTGCACCGCCTACTCTACCCTGGTACTCACCCATTCACAAACTCGCAAACCTCCCATCACTAGCCAGCCAACAAGTTAGCAAAAAGAAGTTATCGGCGACATATCTTATTATCGCCCAACAGAGAACTATTGTTTCCTCCCAGTATAACCCAGCATAGACAAATTTCTCTTCATCGATTGGGCCTAGGCACCATGGATTTCTTCACCGATACTTGCACGCTCCCCGACTTATATACCTTCCTTCATTTCTGCTTGTACCTTGGCATGTTCATCATTCTGCGCAGCGTCTACCGCTTCGTGAGAAGCCTCTACACCTACGACTTGCTGTATGGAATCAACTTCTATCGCCGAACCCCGCGTATCGTCGACTACACGGCAACAAACGATCGCAGTTTACCGTGGGCACTTGTCACCAACACCGGATCCGAACTCGGTGCAGAGTTTGCAAAGCGTCTCGCTGAACTTGGCTTCAACGTTGTGCTTCACGATTCCGATTATTTGAAGGTACAAGACCTACTACGCGTGTTGCGGACAGACTACCCTGCCCGTGACTTTCGCTTCTTAATTCCCCCTGAATCAGACGTTGGCGATGACAAAACTATCGCGCACTGGGCTGCAGAGGGCGCGGGAGGCATTACTCTCAAAGTCTTTGTCAACGTTATAGCTCAACCACCGATTGGCGATGTGGATGGAGAGTCGCTCGATCTCGACTTGGACAAATACCTATACTGTCCTACCGTTGTGCTTGCTCCCTTGTTACGAGTGCTGATGCGATTCGCACCGACATTGCTCCTCAACGTTGAGACGCCGAGGCGCCTAGCTATGTCTGGCCATCTCCTCGAGCCCCCCTGCAAGGCATACGTCCGAGAATTGATGCTCCGTGTCGCGCGTCAGATGAAGGAACTCGGACAGAAAGTGGAGGTTATCCATTTCAAAGTAGGCCAGTTAGGGGGATCGGGGGAGGGAGAATCTAGCCTCCGCCAACCGAGTGTCTCTACCTTCGTCAAGTCGGCACTAGCGAGAGTTGGATGTGGCGAGCCGGTTCTGGCTCCCTACATCCCCCATGCATTGATGGCGTGGTGGCCGACGCTGCTGCCGCGATTTTTTCGAGAGTCGTTGCGTATATTTCTGTTGCGAGATTGGATTTCTAAACGCAGGCGCTTTGATGCAATCGCTCTGATATTTCCTGAGGCAGGACCTTATCCTAGATAGCTCTGTGACCATAGTGAGGGGAACAGGCACACTGTACTCTAGGTACACCCAGCATCTCTTCGCTAAGCGATGAATGAATTATAACGAATCGGTCTCCCAAATTTCACTAGGATAATGCCCTATTGGTAGCGAAACACATGTTCGCCCTAGTTCGTCAAAAAGGGGCTCTGGTCTCGACTCTCTCTCTCTCTTAGCTATACCTGATATCAAATCCTGTCGCATCTTATTAGGCTCAACGAATTTTGACAACGGTTATAAAGCAGATCGAGCGTAGTTGAGTTAATTGCGATGGGAGACTATTCACGCAAAAATATCAAGAGATGTGTGCATTAAGGAAGCGAATTCTTGACCACGAGCTCGAAGGCTCACTTATACTCATTTCTCGAAGCTTAGGAGCGTGATTGTAGAATATTCCCGCTATATTTCGGGCACTTGTGAACTAATTTTGTTTTTAATACTGCTGCCACTAAAAGATAGAGTGTTAGTATTACTTGGGATCTCTGAGTTATGCCCCTCCTACGTATTTACCTGTCTTAAATTTCTAGTTACAAGTGGCCACAGGCACTCGTCATGCCTTGACCACATATCTAAGTACCTTGTACCTCCATCTGCAGAATACAGAGCTGTTTGGTGTTTCCTACAACAAGTTGGGAAGGGAAGAAAGAAACATATTATGTATCAGGTAGGAGCGTTCAGGTGCCTACCTAACCTATATGTAAGTTCCTACTTGGTAAGTATAGCGGTATAACAAGTGGGAAGGTAACCTCAGGTACCTGCCTAAAATCTGGTCAAGGCTGTGACTTCTTCAACATACCTATACATAGAACTTGCCTCTCATTAGTGAAACACAGGGTATTTGCCTTCTGCCTTAGATAGGTACAGATATGTGAATATCTCATACCTTAGCTACCTACCAGGTACATAATCAAGGTACCCAATCTTCCCAACCTTCCCTACCTCCTACCTATGGGCATCTACCTCAGTTACGTCCCGCTGTCTTTAAGCATTCTATCTTCACATAACTTGTTTTACCTTAAGGCTGTCTCAGTCAGCCAGCTCGGTCTCTGCTCATTCCTCCTCATACATCTCTGAACTCTGTTTGAGGCCAATCCTTTACAGCTACCTACCTAGTCTACGTTTTCCTTCCACGCGCGTTCATTCACTTCAGCATCACTACGGCCACCCATATTTATCTTGATGTGGCTACCTGAAGCACCATACAGCATCTAAAAACTTACGCTGGATGTATCGTAGGCAACCTGCCTAGGTAGGTGTTTTTTTCCCAATCTCACACCGGGTGATCAGGTAGCAGCAGCATTACTTCTGGGGCTTTCTTGTCGGCTCTCTTGTCGTGCTGCCTGCTGGCCACCTACGTGGGCTTACTTATCCCTCTCTAAACGCGACGCGCAAGAGTACGCAAGTACTTAAGCACTCTATCCATCATATTCCGAATACCTGCCCTAACACACTTACCACTCATTCCTAACCTACCTCTACCACACTTGCATACTTGGAGGTGTCTCGACTTTATTCATCCTCACTTTAGGACAACAAGTAAGTACTTTGCGCTTTTACTTTATAATCAATTTGACACATTATTTTCTCTTCCATCTGCACCTCTAATATGCTAATGCTGATGAACGTGGTCCTAGTACCTTGAACCATTTATCTCCATTAAGGCTGTGATATACAAGCTTCCTTCGGGACGATATCGTACTAAGTCGGTATGTTTTATAGATCTAATACATAATATTTATCGGTTTGAGTCTCAAACATGCACCGAAGCTTTCTTTTCAGTTACAGAAAGCATCATACTGTTTTCTTTGGGTGTAAACTTTTATTATTTGACGCTGACTTGCCAATTTAGAACACTCTATCGCTTGATTGGACCATCTAGCCGAAAACAGTGAGTCTCAATTGCTATCACTAAAGATTTCGTATCATAATGCTTGTTATCTATCCGATGATTGGCTGCCTACCTGTTTGTAGCTGCTTTGTCTATTGGGCTACTCGTCGATCTCTTAGCCTCTGGTAAACGAGCTACTCAGACATCTCGCCCCAGACTTTGCCCTCTACTTATTGGTCACTTGAGCTCGGATCTTGTTTATTTTATCGTTGAAACTGATGGAAACTATACTTGGACTAACATACTGTCCTTGTACTGATTGTAGTAGCCAACTACCTCTGTCGATGGATTCCAAGATGGTTCTCTCAAGCCCACCTGACCCCTCCCCCAACGGTCATCGAAATTCATTCGTGCCCACCGCAGCCGAATTCACTCCCAAGGTCATCGAAGCTAATGATGAAGTTCTCAAATTCAGCTTCATCACACAGACAGTCCCGAATGCCCATCGGTTTGCAGGAGTTGTTGGAATCTGCACCGTACCCGAGGGCAAGGCTGATATGAACAATCTTGGATGGCATATCGCCGATTTTCTTGCCTTCAGAGCCTTACTGTGTGGCGACAACCCACCCAAGGCACAAACATGGATGTCTATGTGTGATATCCCTGCTCTCGTAGAAGCGGATCCCCAAGCGTATACCCACGGCAAGGACAGACGGCTAGTGGGTTCTGCGGTGAAGCCAGGATCTTACCAGCGTAATATCGAACTCGTCGACAGAGACGATGACATTCAGGTGGAAAAATCAGCAGAGGCTTTCAAGGAGAAATTCGTCTCATCCATGAAAGAGAAGTTGAAAATTGCAGAGAGTTATAAGTACCCGTTGTTGCTAATTGTGTGCGGCCTGACTTCTCTCGAGCAAGATATATACTTCGGCACGCTCGACGCTAGTCACCGGTGCACTTTGAGTGACTTGCATCAGGAACTTGGCGATAGCATCAATAATGTCGAAGCCATAGTCATTACGCCCTCCTTATTTTCTGCCGGCTGGCAGATCAACGCTTCATTTGGCCGCCGGGATTCGAACGCAGTCCGTGGTAGCCGAGCTGAATTTCTCGCCAGACAAATCGGCGGCATATTCGCGCAGGATCTCGTCAAGAGCTTCCTAGGATGGGATTGTCCTGTCATTGATGAGGATAAAGCCGGCCTGACGATTAAAAGAGAGAGATTTCCCGGACCAGTTGTGCCATCTGATAACGTGAACAAGTTGGTCTTTCAGCTAAAGATCAAAATCCAATCCTACCTTGTCGGTGGACTCAGCAATTTCCATATGGACCATTCATTTTCTTTTAACAAAAGTAAAGATGAATGGGAAACCTTGATGACACGCCATCGGATGCCCGCCGATTACCAAACATTGGACTTCTACGAGCAGAAGTGGGAAAAGCTTCCTTTTGCACAGAGCTTGGACTCTATTGAAGAGGGCTTCCCATTCCTGGGAAACGCCTTTGGAGGTACAAGAGAGTCGCAACTTAATCACATTAAATACCTCATTGAAGAGTCCTACCTAGCCTGGCCGGATTATTGGGTGTTGAACTTCGGCCAAGAGACGAGAAAAGACTTGGAGCGTTTCATGGATACAGAGAAACCAAGAGATCTTGACTGTCATGAAATCTTCAACGTGCTCGAGCACCGTGCTCGGATGTCTATCCTGGCCGATACGATCGTCCAATACTTTGACCTCCCAATACCTCATAATCAACGCTGCCGAGATTGGGACCATCTCAAATGGCAGCAAGAATTATCTGACAACACTCGAGTCTCCTTGATTACACATTTCGGTAACGCGCTTCAGTGTGTTCCAGGCCCGAATGTGCCACCTGGTATCAACCTCAACTATTTGAATAGGTTGCAGATGCGCCTAGAGAGTGGCGCGAGATACGTTCGAGCTGCTTTAGGGATTCGATACCTGACAACAAAGGACTCAAGCCAGACGACTATTGATCGTATAGATGCTTGTGAGTGACCTTGTGTAAGAGCTGTTATGCGCTTGCTAATCAAACATAGTTCTCCAGGAGGTCAAAGTAAGACAGGCGGAGATGGTAGCTTCGAACCCAGAGGTATATAAACTGTGCCGTTCCTGGGTCAATGCCATCAATATACCAGTCCGCGAGCTGGATAATTTGGGAAGCGTATTGAGAGGGTGCCGAAAGGGTATGGAATCCATTGATGGAATAGACATCCCGGATCGCGACGACGAGTACGATATTTACCAGGATGGCGACGTAAATCTTAGTGAGGTGGCATTTTCCACGGAACCAACACCGGTTCAATGGCAAGAGGCTCCTATTGTGGAGAACTCTGTAAATACTACTACTCGAGCAGGACATGGATTTGCCGCGACAGACCCGGCAAACCCGGCCAGTCAGGTGAAGCAGGACGAGACTGCTCGACTCAGCAAAGAGATAGTTGATCTTGCAGTTGAAGAGGCTCGACTCATCGCAGCACTGGGTACCACCAATGATAGAGAGGAGCGTCAAAAGCTAACTACGGAGCTCTTAGAGATACTAAAAAAGAGTGACGAGCTGTCATTCGAAGTTGGGAATGAGGAGGAAAAGGATGTGTTTCAGGATGTTGCCTACAAGGCAACTAACAACAACTCCACTGCTATTAATTCATTCGTCGAGGCCAAGGACGATGGCTGGAATGATGGCGGGATGGTGAAGACTGAGATGGATAAAAACGCGATCCCTAATGGTTCATCACAAGTGGTTGCACAGCAATTGGGTCAACAGTTGGGGTTTGAGACCCGGCAGTCTACTGGGCGTAAGACACCGCCGCACTTGCGTGGTATTGGCGGAAGACGCAAATAGGGAAGCAAAGTGCTAGGCGATTCGAGTTATGAGCATCTCAATGCGTTTCGCTCTGAAGATAAGGTGATTGATGAAAAGACGAATGTGTCGGAAGGGATCTGGGCTCGTGGCTTGGTTTGCAAAATGTATTTGTTTGGCGTCAGAGAACGCAAGTTTCGGGATGATAAGGGAAGATACAAACGGGACGCAATGGTAATGATAGCCCAGTTAGTTGCAATGAATAAATTGCGCTGTATTACGTCTGATCATTCTAGGTTATGGAAGTGTCATAGGCTTTATCACAAGTCAAGGGGACGATTATACTTTTGTCTCCCGGCATAGGTATGCGTAGTTTCCTTGAGAAATGGCATCACTCATGTATTTTCTACTTTACCTTGGTCTATGGCATCGCCTACAGGGGACGATGGCGCCCTAGGGCCGCGCTGGAAGACATAAAGCGCCTCGTCCTTACCGGGGAAGCTCGGCAGCGGCACCTGCACAACCTTGACCCACTCGCCGCCGTGCTCGCGGGCCATGAACTCGTCCATGGTCATGTCGCGGAAGCCGGTGTAGCCATTGTGGTTCTGGGTGCCGACGACGGCGAGCGTGTCGCCGTCATACGCGTCCAGCATCCCCCGCGTGAAGCCGCCCTCGCTGCCGCCCGCGAGCCCGCCGCCCACGATCGGGTACACGAGGAGCAGGACCGCGTCCGGCGCGCCGGCGCGCGTGGTGGCGAGGTACGAGGCGCCGTCGGCGATGAGCGTGTCGGGGACCCAGGTCGTGCGCCAGCTTGATTGCGCGCTGTCGACGGGGGTTACGATGGGTAGGGAGTGCGAATTGGACTGGGACTGCGATTTAGATTTCGATTTCGGGGTGGAAGTGGAAGTGGAAGTGGAAGTGGCGTGGAACGCGTGGTAGTCGCGCAGCATGCGCGTCCAGTACCCGTTGCCGGAGCCCATGTCGATTATCTCCCGCCCCGCGGCTAGCAAGCGTAGGATCTCGAGGCTCTCGTGAGAGGGGCAGGCGCAGCCGAAGTGGTGCATTAAGATTGGGAGGATATGATGTGAGGAGCTCCTAGCGCGGGCGGAGGATGGGCAAGGGCCGGCCCACTCGAGGTTGAGGGTTGCCCAGGAGTGGAAGGTTAGGTAGGGGTTTGGGGGGATGGGGATGGGTTTGTTCTTGTTTGGCTTTATACGCGGGATCGAGAGCGTAGGGAGGAGGGAGGGGTGGATGAAGCGTTTTGAGGTTAGGTAGGTGCCGATTTCGAGGCGGAGGGAACCTTTTTTGGCGTTGGAGGTTAGGTTGCGCAGGGAGGTTGTCGCGGAGTTGGAGGGGGCGAAGAGAGAGAGGTAGGCTTCTGTGTCGGGCTGGGAGGGCGGTGGGAGGATTATCGGGGCTGGCGGCTTTGGAGGGGGTTGAGACTGAGGCTTCGAGTCGGATGTGGATGGGTCGGGAGATTCGGAATGAGGAGCGGGAGGAGGAGTTGTGGCCGGAGCTTCGCCGTAGTACCAGCTATGTAACCCGTGCGCGCCGCCGAGGGACACGATGTGTTGGACCTGGGGGAGCGTGACGGCCACGATGGCGTGGTAGATGTACGCGTCTGTTTTGCGCAGCGAGAAGGACGTCGTGATGGCGGATTGTAGGTCGTTGTTTGCGAGATGCGCCTCGGCGCGCGCGTGGAGTTCCGCGTCTGCGAGGTATGTGTCTGGGTTCCATGATGGTGACCCTTCGCAATATGTAATGGCCTGCTTCTTGCTGGTGCTGTTCGCTGGTGTGCTCGGGGCCATTGTGGCTGGTAGATTGGGTTGTTCCTCCCCCTGGTATGTTTAAAATGAAAAGCTGGGACGCGATATGCACCGTGTTGGCGATGGTGGGGTTGAGGCTCGTCAACTCGACGATACCCCACATTACCCCGCATTCAGGGGCTACTGCTAGGTAACCTTAATCCTTAATCCTGACCTTAAGTCGAAGCAACTGTTCAAAATGAACACCGATTCCAATGACATGTAATACAAACTAAACTCAAATTTAACCTTAACGGTATTGATATCTCTTCTCACTACTTAGGTACCGACCTCTACCGACCCCCTTTAGTGTATAGAAATAGGAGAAATAGTGTAGTGAAACTGTAATAAGCATAGATAGCTGTGGACTGAGTATTGGAGTAGTAGATGAATTGGAGATGAATAAAATAAAATGCACAAATATCAGACGGCATCCTAATCAGGCTTCCTGATAACCCTATAGACATCCTCCAATTCCTGCCTCGTGGCATTTAATCTCTCTTCAACTAACGGACAAGGTTCTCCATGCTTCCCCCCTCCAAGGTAGCAAACGTGTCTTTGGTAGCTTGAAAATGAGACTCGGCGGCTTCTCGGATACGAACCTGGGTGTCATCTACGTGCCCCTCGAAATCTTTCTTGAAATTTCCGAACATGTCGTCAAAAAGGCCCTCCCGCTGTACGGCAGAAGCTATGATGGCCTTTCGACGAGAATGACTTTTTGTGCCTGCTGATAGTGAGCATTCCGTGCATAGTAATGCTAGTTTAATGCGGGTGAGATAACTTACCACTCTGGTATCTCGCTTCTCGGTATTCGCTCTCCATAATTTGACCAATAGAAGACGTACGAATACCAGAAAAGGTATTAGTTCGAAGAGTTCTAAGAGAGCACGTGAGCTAATACTATTGGTTTACCTATGGCTTTACCTACCGAAGATTGCCTCGGAGGCTGTCTAGACTCGTTTCAATGTCGGCTCTTAGAAGCCGTCGACGGGAATATAGTGTAGATCTGATAGAGACTGCCACGTCTCGGGAGCCGTTTAATTGGGTATCTAGTCCTTGTTAGCTGAGTTGTTATGTTACAATTATAATTTGGACCTTACCTAAGAGTTCGCTCACCTGGTTGAATAAACTATCGACGAACGCAAGGATACGCTCGCCTTGCTCGTCTAGACTTATTCGTAGTTCTTCCCAAGCGGGGCCTAGATCGTTCTTCATTTCTTTGATTATCTCGCTATTCCAATTTCGTGGCTCGGGACTGTCCAGCGGCTGGTGGATTCCATACTTCCGACAAAACGCAGCGTATGTAGCTGGATTTATTAGCGCTTGTCAAAATGCATTGAGAACTGACGTACAGTGATGCAGCTGGCAAAATATCGTTAGTTATGAGCATAATGTCGCAGATCTGGATGTGTTCCTACTTACACCGCTCCATTCATCACATGCATCATCGGCCGCCGCACTCCATCTATCTACGTGGCTCCCTAGACCTAATTAAAACTGAGATCACGGAACAAGGATAGAATACGTACTGTAAGGTTGTAGTATCATCGTGTTAAACCCGCTCTTGTACGAATGTGCCATTCCGTTTAGGGTAGATGCGTGTCCGCGGAGCTCCTGATCCAGTAGCATTAGACTGGGAAGTCCTTTCAACTGTGAAAAGGGGCTTATACCAGATCTAGCATTTCCTCTACGATATTCAGGGTGTTCCGAATTACCGTGTTGTTCTGTGCGCCCAGCGACCAAAGAGTCAAATCTCCAAGAAGAGCTCCAATGTCACCCCACACGTAGTTTGCTGCTGCGTTGTACTGGCCTTCTGACACCATTGCCATGCAATACTCGCGGACCTCTGGAATTCCACTCAATTTGAGATGCGGTAGCGCGCTTTGTTTGGATTCCGTGCGATGTTTCCAGTATATTGTCTCACTTGTGCAAAATACAGCAAGGGAGTTTCCGGGTACTTCGCCTCGATAAGAATCAACGAGCTTCTTTTTGACGCTTGCATTGCGATCCGCGACGATAAAGTTACGGAGACTTAAACATAATGGTCAGGAAAAGTTGCAGAAGGATGGATAATGATACACTTACTCGAGTTCATGCTGGGCTAGACTCTTCCTGTAGTGATATGATTAGTCAAACTGTGGGATAGTTAATTGGTGGCGAACCAAATATACTCAATACGTCTAAGCTGATTATTCAATCCGTCTAGTTCGAACTTTTCCTCGTCGTCCAACTCAACATCGTAATATCCCTGTATATCTTTATTTAACTCGCTAATCTCGGATTTCTTGTCAGCAATGACTTGACTCTGTCGTCGAATTTCATTGGCCGTCTCATCGTCTTCACAGTGCATAGCAGCCTCATTGGGCTTAATAAACTACAAACGATTAGTTGGTAATGTTCTTTTAATATATTCCTGAAGATACTTGCGTCGGACTTGGTACAGATAATACCAATGTTAATATTGGGCAACCCGTCTTGTTTCGCGAGTTCGATAACCTTTTTGACCCCTTCGCTAGTTACTGCACGGCTTTGATCGGCGACAATGAATATCTCATTGCATTTACGTATGTAGAGTTCTGTGTTCCTACAGCGGAATGAATCCACGTCATAAAGGCCTAGTAGAAACTGTATTAATAGAGAGTGCAAACAAAACTGTAATCTCGTAGGAACATACCAGGGAGGTCCACGAGAATGAGCCCTTTGCTCAGTATATGGGCGTTTGAAAAGACCCTAGAATTTTAGCAACTGAATCCTATAACCCATTTCGAGTTCGACTTACTTGATCTTTTTGATCCACGGCCACAGAGGGGTCCTTGATTTCTCTGAATTAACTTCAAGTAGTACTTTAGAACACTCATCGAGGCTCAGCCCGAAATGTTCAAGTGGAGGCATAGACCTATTGCGGAAGTCTTGCACCCATGATTTCATGGTCAATAGAGCTTCCGAACCCGAGCCTTGTTTGAGGATATCTTGGTTAGTGAAATGATTGCGGAACATAGCTTTGAAGGTATCGTTGGCAATGCTGGCTTGCTTTCGTAAGTAATCTCTCTCATCTAATAGCTCGAAAGCATTCCTATTAAGGTGAAACTGTCGGTAGTCCCGAAGGAGATCTTCAAGATGAGGGATAAGTTCGCCGTCAGTAACTATCTCTATTTCAACATGAAACCTCTCATTTTCGTGGAAGTGAAACTCTGTGGCGATGCAAGTACATGCATTGCCATTACTACCCTATCGTTATATAAATTAGCTGAAACACCCATCCACATATCTCGAGAGGAGAGCCTACCGTTACAGCCAGCTGTTTGTAGTCTAACAGAGCATTAATCAGACTACTCTTCCCTGTGTTTTGAAAATTAGCAATATGCTACTTCGACTCTGTAGTCATGGTCTTACCAGCGCCCGAGTCTCCGACAAAGCCGACTATTCGTGTTGCTGGGGATTTGAATTCGGATAGGTCCTTCGCTTGGCGTTGAAGACGCGCTATCACAGAATCGTGCTCGTTTTGCACCGCGTTATTACCTAATACGTTTTGCAACTTTGACATCAGTCCCCTCGCATCTTGCAGGGCTTTTTGAACGGCTGGGATGTTAAACCGGTCGTCAGCCGGAGCTTCTTCTCGAACGTTGTATAATACGATACTACTTGGGCGCCTTGAACGGGCACGCGGTCTCCCTGGCGATAGATTGGCTGGACTCGGTGACCTGATGCGAGAGTTGATGGGCCTATCCTGTCCAGCTGCTACCACCCCTAGGGCATCAGATATCTCTTCCATGTCTATGCCTGACCTTTCGGATACTAAGCGCAGTCCTTCGAGCTGGCCATCTAGATTCTCGATAGTATCACTACGTTCTCTATCTTCGATTGTTGGAATAGGTGTTTCGTTAGAAGGCAAGGGGGATGGGCTAACGGATAGAGTTGGAATTTGAGGTCTGGGTGTTGAAGGCGTCGATGGGGTTTGGACTCTTTCGTTAGTTGAGGGGCTTGAGGCGGTACTCGGCAGACCAGCGCCAGGATGGAAGTCAAAGTCAAATTCGAAATTAAGAGGAACAATCGCCTGGTTGACTCCAGATGCAGATGCAAAGTCAAACGGAGTAGAGTTGCCATCACTACTAGTTCGGGAGCCTTGTGGACTTCCCGAACCTGTAGAATTTCTGTAGCGCTGACGAAGGGTTTCGATCGTCAGCAAAAGGTAGCGGGAGAGGGATGATGTTTGATTACCTCTACTCTCGTCATCGCTTAGTTAGTGAGAATAATCAAAGTAGAGCGAATATTTGGATGCTGTTTGCTTAATGATGGCTCTCAACAAGCAGTTGATATAAGATATAGGTTGCGTGCGGTAGTCACAGACCCTGGCATACTCAAATAGGGGCACAAATGCCGGTATAAATATGCGTGAAGAAAGGTTTGGCATCAGAAATGCATCAGAAAGAGGGAACTTCCTCCGGCAAGCAATCGCATTCTTGAATAGCTATTATGTCTGAGGCGGCCTTCCTGGCCAGTACACAAACAGTCATGTTTCTGCAGTTTTCCAACTCTGCTACCGTGTGGCGGCCGATATCCAGGAGCAAGCAATAACAGAGTACATTCTGATAACACGTTAAATACTTTGACGGAGATGTATCATGCTATCGGTGAGCAAACTCGTAGGATCGTATGAAACCCGAAAAGAAATCCGGACCCCAAAACACCCATGTCGATATTTATAGTAGCCTTCTGCAACAATTGAAACACTATCAACCAACAACCTTAACATGCATGTCAGCGTGACCTCGCGTTCAAGATATGATTGGTGAACCATCCACAGCCGACCGTGACTCTGCCTGTGATATTGGACGCCTTAGGCGCTTAAACTAGATTTTGCCAATCTAGGTAACTCAATCGCAGGGGATTTGAACTCATTAGGCAGACTTCTAGTTTCAACTGAAAGAGAGCATGGTGATGCTACAACTTATACCTCCTAACGCAGCTTATCCCTTGGCTTAAATAAGTATTTTCTATTATTATTTCCCAGCTACACGATCCGAAGTATACCGCCAACTTCGGTGTGTGAAACAAGATGACGATAGATATGCCTCTCGCAAGCCCCTGCTACAACATAGAGACGTGGCTGGGTACTCCGCCTCCGACCGCTGCAAGCGCGTGGGTAAACGTCCCGGCGACCGCGCAAGACCCAATACGCGCCTTAATCACGTGAATCACTTGCAATCGAACTCGTTCTGGAGGGTTGATAGTAATCTGGTTTAACTTCATGTTTCATAAACTCTTTATTAGACAATAATCCTAACTCTCCTACACACCTTAGAAACTACAAAGCCAGTCCTTATTACCATATTGTAAGGCTAATTCACCGTCGTGGTCTTTCTAGTCTAATTATATTTTGGTAATCAGCTCGCAGGTGGCGTTGTCACTGGCAAAAAGGGAAGAAAAAGAAATCTCAGGTCGCATCTTCCCGTTCTTCCCGAGACGCCTCTCGAAACCCAATCTCTACTAAGTTTAGTGTGTTTCTGTTTGGCTTGGGTGACAGACCTGATGCTTGATAGGGGCGTCGCCTCAATAGTACACTGTTATTTGTTATTTGGTGTCTCTAGTAACTATTGCATACCGATGATGCGGTCTATTGGTCATTTCGTTTAAAAGGAGAGAGCTGTGAGGGTAGTTAACGAAAAAGCCTGAAGGATAATAACTATGTCTACGTTACGAGAACTTGTGATATGAGTTCATTTGAATATGTGTTCCGCTCCTCTTAAGCTGCGCCTGTTGGTAGGATACGGATTAAGGGGAACGGGAGCTGCGGCAACATACAACAAATTGAGAAGCCCATCATGAAAAATTTCATCTAAAAAGATCTAACTTGTCTGTAATACTTAGCAACTCTACTGTCTAGAGCTGTGATCATAGAGCCATATATATAGCCCAACAACTTTGCCTCTCTTACAACAGAAAATTCTGTACGTGGGTTGAATCGAATATAGCATAGGAACACATCCACTTCTTGGTACGTATATTAACCACTGAACGTGTCCGGCCTCAAACGTTCAGACACGTCAATCTACATCTCTAAGATCTACCTGAGCGTCCTCTCTACCATCTCTAATAAGTTGCTAGGGACGACAACTACTAGATACCGAGGTCTTGAGGCCTGGTGCACGTGAAGCTCGAACATCACGACCCACTCTATATTTCCTCTCCTTTCATTTCCTGTCCCCATACTATTAACTACAAGCTGTATATCTACATAATGACCTCGCCTACTACATCTGCCTACTACATCTGCTAAGTTGCCAGGAGCGACGGGCGGTCACGCTTCTGCGCTGAGCCCTAGATCCCGTATATATAAGTCTGCCTTCATTCCAGGCTCTCTGGGTTTTCTCTTCTCCTTCATTTATTCATCTTTCCGTTCCGCTGAGACCGAATTCATCTGTCGCGAACCGTGCATCGACCCCCGAGACCATCACCTTGCTACAGACATCACTCTTCGCTTGGACGCGCTTGCATCTAACTCTTTCCTGCTAATATCTTTGCCATCACGACCACACTCGAGTCTGTTTCCTTTTGGACGCAAACCCCCCGTCACATAATCACACCATCAGTGTTCTATCCTCACTTGCTAAAATGGCGAACTCCAGAGAGGTGGAATTGGCTGGCCGTTGGACGGACGCGTCTATTCAACTCACTGGTTTTGTCAAGACCATCAAAATGACCGCGTTGGCGTTTGGCTCACTTGGGCCCGATGGAGAAGCTTTCTTTAAGCAACGGGCTACGTAAGTTCCCTTCATCCCTACGCGTCGATTTCTGGCCCCATGACCTAATATCTATACTAATGCGGAAGAATACAGATCAATGTCGATTCAGTCGGCTGAATTCGTGCATGACGACTCTGAGAAAAACAGGATTTACTTCGGAAACCCTGCAGACATTGCGCAGGAGACGAATGGATCGATATACTGGGCTGCCGGAACGAGATTACTCTCACTTCGACCCAGCTACGATCACCGCCTAACTCTTAGCAATTCCACCAATTATTCTGGTGTGAATACAAACAACATAAACAACCCGAGCAGCCTTTACATTGGAGGTAGTCCCAATGCAAACATGGCATTCTACGTTGATCGATGCCTTACCGAGAACTTGACACAACCAAACAGCGGCGGAAACTATCGCGACCAAAACGATATTCATTCTCAGCAAAGCTTTAGTGTTCCACGCGTTGATTTAGCTCGGCCTCAACGCCAACAGGCCCAGCTGTTGCCTGTTGCTCCCGAAGGTGTCGTCAATCAGAGCTAGCAGCCTATTGATGACCTTGAAGGACAACCTACAAGCTCAGGGAAAATAGAAAAAACAAACAACAAAAAAACCCTAAAGCAGCCCCCTAACGGCTTCTTTAGATTCAGAATGTTCTATTCTGAACAGCTAAGAGAGCAGGATCCAACAATGCACCAGAGTACTATCTGTGAGTACCTAATATCAACTCACTGTTTTAGCTTTGCTAACTTCTCGCAATAGCTGGTGCCACCAAGACCAAATGGAGCTCGATGACGCGTGACGAGCAAGAGGTATGGCTTGCGCCGGCACGCGCCGAAATGGAGGATTTTAAGGCCAAAAATCCCGGATATTTCAAGGAGCGAGCCTTGCGAGCGAAACGCAAGCAAGCCTCTAACCTGGACGACCAGAAGTCGTCCAAAAAGCAAAAAAATCCAGCACCATTGCCCTTCCCGGATGCAGAACCACCGATGGCTTATCAATTCCCCACTTCCATACCACTACAATCTTTACAGCCACCACCATTCCTTCCTCAGGGGCTTGAGTATATGGCGGCTCAAGCTCCTGTTCCAATGCAGCAGCTGGAACAACCCCTTTGTCACCAAAGTCACCAGCAGCTGTTATACACGGCACCCGTTCCTATGCCACACACTCAGGAGGCCCCGAAACTTCCTCTTCAGGTTCCCGAGCAGGCAGAATACATCGATCCTCTTCTAGAACAGATGCGATTCGAGAATCCTGTTGCCGAAGCCCAACAAGTTCACCAAAAGGAACAACCTACGTCGGAAACTCAGGCTATTGAATCCCACACAGGCGGGGTTCAAGATGGACAAGCAATTGACGTCCACAAAGCCAATGAGGTCCGGGTAACAAACGCCACTCTATCAAATGACAAAGAAGACGAAGAATTACGGCTTTCTTTGCAAGATATCGACGACTTGTTTGGGGGAAACGGGGCGGACTACAACAATGAGTCAGTCTATGGAAATTCGACCTAAAGCAATACTATGAATATTGTGTTGCTGGGGTCAAAAGTGAGGCTTTGATCTCACATTATGGTATATGTATGGCAAAATACGGCCAGGGGTTTGGATCATTGGAGGATCTTGGAAATTGATTGGAGATTGAGTGGAGGAAATCTAAGGGTAGGAGAGAGGCATGTCATGTATTTGGGTTTGTGTTTGTGATTGGTTTGAGTATTTTGGATCTCATGAGGTGTTTGGGAAATGAATGTGGTGAATAATACCCATGTTGGAGTTTGATGGGCACGATTTGTATGATGGACACAACTTTGTATGATTTATCTAGGGAACACAAGGAAATCAACAAAGCTTCTCCCCCAACTCCCTTTGAACCTATCTCGAATGTGTCTATTGAAGTTTTATACAAACAGCAACGAGAATAAAGCGAGGTACGAATATGAATAACTAGAGGATGTGTCTCCCATGGGTTGTCAAGCGGTGGTAATGGAACTAGGACTACAAATGCATCATGTCGTATATTTTCCGGATGCAATCAAAACTAAATAAGAGTTTGTAATATCAGATTGTTCTATATAGGACCCACATTAGTTAAAACTACCTTATCGTTTTATGATCTCTCTAAGAACTTGATAGATGTTATACTTTTGCACTGCGCTGACGCGATGATCACTTAAGTCTCAACACTGGCTGTTAGCAACTTCTCAAGATGGGTTAGGTGATAAACTACCGTTATTACGCAAGGGTCCCTTAAACCTCTCTCAATACTACCCTACCTATAGACAGCAATAGTCCCTTTGTTTCGTCCTTCTGTGTCTAGCGACAAACTTCTGAAGGCTCACGACCACTTATGTAGATGTGGTGGTAGAAGTAGCCGTGCCTTTGGCACTAGCTGACATTATCTCCTCTCTAGATGGTAGCTCAAGTAAAAGTATAAGCCGGCTGGCTATGACTGCGTTTAGTTAACTGGACCTACATTGCCGGACTCGTTTAATAAGATACAACGGAAGAGAAGAGAACTCTCAACATTATTGAGTTGTACTGAAGCTCTGTCCGAATCGCCTCTTGGTAGCTCGGGGGAGTCCGAAAGGCCCATTGGCACTGATTGACTACTATGGTGATGCCTTATGCATCTCTAAATTTACGAACGCGATGAGTGTGGGTGCAACTGGTGGCCCTCGTTTTCTCTGAAACTGCCATAAAGCCATTCCAGGAGAGGTGATCGTGAGGCATCAGAAAACGTGATATGAGGCGTAAGAGAGAGTGGATGAAAGGGACATTCCTGTATAAAGGTAGGGTAGGATTTAGAGAGGGAGAGCCTTTGAGAGCCTTTGCGCGACGCGTTCTCCTATTGCCCCTCCACCAACCATTACCTGTATGTCGTATACCCACACATGACCTCCCCTACTACATCTGCTAGGGGCAACGGGCTGTCACGCTTGGACTATCAGCCCTAAATTCTGCCTATATATGTCTGCCTTCATTCCTAGCTCTCTGACTTTTCTCCTTCTTCCTAAAAAAAAAAAAAAAAGATTCATCTTGCGACTGAGGCATTATCCTTCAACACTTGCTTAGACTGTTGGAAAGGACCCCTCGCGATACCAGTCGACATACGCGCGCTACACTACTCGCTTTTCGCTTTTCTTCCATCACCTCCTCGCTATACTTCTTCACGGATCGCGTCAACATGGCTGACGCGATGCATCCTCGGACCATGGAGTTGGCCGGTCGATGGAACGAGGCATCAACTCAGCTCACGGGCTTTGTCAAAACAATTAAGATGACAGTACTGGCTTTCAACACGCTTGGGCCAGACGGCGAGGCCTATTTTAAGGAGCAGGCTGGGTAAGTCTCCTACGTAACCAAATCTAAGAAAGCCTCATCACCATCAACGCTAACATCAATGAAATTAGACTGCTCTCGATATGTTTCCCCGATTTCATCATCGATGAATCAAATCAGTGTAGGATATACTTCGGGAACCCGATCGATATCCAACAAGAAACGAACGGTGTCATCTATCACGCTGGGGGAATGGGACTGCCCGTACTCCGACCGGGGTATAACCCAGAGAGGAGTACGAACCTTCAAAGGGCATCCGATGCTGGTCAATACTTTACCATGAACAACGGGATGGTGTATTGTCCAGCCGGAAACTCTCAAGGAGGGTCTCCTATATTCTCTCAGCCGAATCCGAGCGATTTACGACATGAGAACATTCAGTTTCTATCGGCTCATTTGTCTACCAGTGTGCCTCGGGGCTGCTCCGGTGAGAGCTAGAAGCCCGTCGGCGACCCTGAGGAACACACTCATGCCCGCAAGGGCAAGGGCAAAGCAATCGACAAGACCGAGGTTGTGAAGCAGCCTCCGAACGGCTTTGTCAGATTTCGATCCTTTTATGCCGAGAATTTGAGGAAACAGAATCCAGAAATGCATCAAAGTACCATTTGTAAGTATTATTATCTAAATGACTATATATAGTGACTTTGCTAACTCGTATGTTTGAAAGCTGGCCTAGCTAAGGATAAATGGAACGGCATGCCTGCCGAGGAGCAGGAGCCATGGCTCACGGAAGCACGTGCTGAGATGGAACAATTTAAAGCAAAGTATCCGGGTTACTTTAAGGAGCGAGCGGCGCGGGCGATGAAGCGTAAGCAAGCTCTAGGGCCAGAGAGCATGAACCAACCCAAAAAACAAAAGACTATTACACCTTCATCCGAGCTGCAAACCCAAGAGCAAATGACGAGTCGGTTTGCAGTCCCGGTTCATGACCAATACACCCAGAACTACCAGAGCTCCTCCTACCAAGGCGGCACTCCAGCTTTTGTTCCAACCGAGCAGCCACATATACTCACTCCGCAATTCCCTGAGCAGATGGCATACCAGCCTCCTTTGATGCAACGAAACCTGGAACCAAAACTGTCTATTCGACAAAACCCAGCGCAGATGGTGGACCGGCCTCCTGCCTTTGTGCAAGCAATCGAGCAGCAACAGCAGCCTGCTCCCGAGCTCTCTGAGGCGGCTAATCCGAATCTCGTCCCGCAACCACAACAAACCCCCCAACAAGAACCAGTTGCAGGGGGCGCCCATATTTCGCAAGCCCAGGGAGATACCTCAGACCAGCTTCGGAAAGAAAAAACAAACGAGATAAACGGGACAAGCAACACAGAGTCTCGAGACGATCGTGTAATTGCGAGTTATGAAGGGGACGACTTTCAAGGTCCCGCGAACCCGCTTTTGTGGTTGCCGGCGGAAGAGGGCGAGAACTGGGCGTATGAAGGCATCTTTGATGTGCAGGCATACTTGAATGACCTTGGCGGCGAGCATTAAAAATAACTCTTGATCTTTGCGGATCTATTGAGCATGGAAAGTTCGGTACTTTCTCAGTAGCTGGACGAGGGGATTTGGACCAGGTAATTACTAGGAATTGGTGGCTCGTGTCAATTGGGTGTGAATGTGAAGTGCCTTGATGATGGCGAATATTTCGGGATTTATATCTGGCTTGGATGGTTGAGAGGAAGGTTGCAATAAATGCACCTCGTTTTTGGTTTTGGTGAATTCAGGGAGCTATGGAGTCTGACTTGGGACTGGTTTTGGTCACGGTTGGCTGGTTGATAGACATCATTGCTGTAACTGAACTTTTGAGAGAAGTTGAGAAATCAAGCACCTTCACCCCCACACTATATTTTCTCTCCTCCTATTCACTATTCCCATCCTATGTCCTGCCCCCCTCCTAGTTAATGTAAATATACAGGCTGTACACCCATGTAATGATCTTGCCTACTATCTCTAGTGGCAACAAGTTGCCACGCGTGAGCCCCAACCCCAGCTCCTGTCTATATAAGTCTACCTCTATTCCCAGCTCTTTAATTTTTATCCTTCCCTTTTAAAAAATATTTCCTTCGATTTTGGGACGTGAATATTCTCGAGACGGTGTCGCCAAATCCACCCCCCTACACTCCACGTATCATTTAATTTCCCATCGCACCCCATATCACACTTCGCTATGGCGAGTATAATGGATTCTAAGGTTATGATTCTAGCTAGTCAGTGGGCCTCGGCCTCGGTTCAGCTTACAGACTTCGTTAAAACTATTAAGCTATCCATGATGGCTTTTAATCGACTTGGTTTAGATGGCGAGGACTACTTCAAACGCCAAGCTACGTAAGCTTTGTCCTTCTTTACTTTCAACGACTTGTCCCTCTATTCCCAAATATTGATACTAACGATGATATATATAGGCTAATGCTAATGAAGCCCGCCGAGTTTATCTACGACGAGTCTAACCCTAATAGAGTGTATTTCGGAAACCCAGATGATGTTCAAAAAGAGACCAACGGTTTTCTTTATCTTTATCCGGCTATGCGGCTACCTGTGCTTCGACCTGGCCGCGGTGACCATCACAGTTTCGACGCGACATTTGGCGCCAGCCGAAATGACATCCCAAATCACACCATGGTACTGGGCCACGCCGGAGAATATGGAAACCAGCCTGGACAGCCTCGACAAAGTTTCCATGTCTTCGGATGCGACCCTACCCAACTTCAACTAGCTTCTTCACACAACACCGTTCCTGGGGGTTCTATCAATGAGAGCTAGAAGCCTACTGATACCCCTCCTGAACGTGCTCAGGATCAGAAGGTGAAGAAGCCCATCAACAGCGGGGTTGTTAAACAGCCCCCGAACGGATACCTTCGTTTTAGAACCTATTACTCGGAGGAGTTAAGGAGAGAGAACCCAGGGATGCACCAAAGAATTGTTTGTAAGTAATACTAAAGTAACTTCTTGTATGAAACATGTTGACTCTAAAATAACAGCCGGCAAGGCTAAAAACAAATGGCGGGGCATGACTCTTGAAGAACAGGAGCCTTGGCTTACAGCCGCACGAAAGGAAATGGAAGGATTTAAGGCACAGCACCCCAACTTCTTCAAAGAGCGAGCCGCGCAAACAATGAAGCATAAACAACTTGCATCTCAAGAAGAGCAGAGCCAAGCTAAGAGGCAAAGAATGATCTATCAACAACCCGGGCAATCCCACGCCACGGCGCTTCATCATCCTAATGAACAGGCGGCATATCGAGCCCCAAGTTCAAGTCAGCAGCCACAGAGACAAGTTCACCCAGGTAGCGAGCAAATGACGCACCACGATAGAATTTCTACGCTGCAACTACAGGAACCTCTTTACCCTGGTAGTGGGCAAATGACACATCAGGGGCCTCTTCATCTAGGAAGCGAGAAACTGACGAATCCCGAGCAAATGACGCACCAATATCCATTTTCCATGCAACATGGCCCATCTGCGGAGGGCCAAAACAATGATGTGGGGGGAGTTCGAGTCCAAGAGGACTATCTATCCCATCTTATAGGAGAAGCCGTGGACCTAATTTCCTTAGATCTACCTTCCTCAATATTGGATGACTGGGAGTTTGAATATCTCTTTGGTTAGGAGAAACCATATGAGGAAGATGATACCGAGAATCAAAAGTGCTAGTATGATTCCCTCGGTGCGGAAGGGGGTGGAAGGCACTCTTGCAGTGATGAGACATTGTTGACGGGAATGTGTACTTTTGGCTAGGGGCATGTTAGGAAGCTCTGGATTGGGTGGCAAATTAGGAGGAATAAATCGGGATCTGGGTTGCGTTTGGCCACATGGGGGACATTTGGAGGATGAATGTCATGAATGATACCCGAGTTTGGAGTCCGGATGTATTATGTAACTCGGCAATTGGATGTTGAGCACAAGTCTTGTAATGAAAGGAGCCACAAGGAATTCAGAACCTTCACACCCCCTTAAGCTAATTACTCCTTTGATTATGCTGCGAATGAACTAGCTTGTAGGATTTAAGATGTGATAACTAACTTGACTTGTTGTGCTCAACGGCCATGGACGCTAAAACCTGGGTTGCATTATAGTACCATACTATTAATGATATCGACTACACTGACTGTGATTGATCAAACATGGTAGTTGAAATAAGGTTAGGTATAATAGTGAATTCTGGATGAGGACCCGGTAGCACTCCCTTTATTTAAAGCCCCTGTGAATATTCTAATGAACAATAATTGGGTTTTATCTAGAGACTACAGATCAACTAACCATCTGTGGTCTTGGCTACTAACCCATTTTAGCAAAAGTGGAGTAAGTAAAATAAGTACTTATAGATTAGTTAGTGTAAAAAAATAACAGTTACTATATAAAAAAAAAAAAGCAAATATAATTTTAAAAAAATTTTATTAACTAAAAAAGTTAAAAAATAAACCTTATTATTTTTTATTTATTTAAAACAATTAATTTGTTTTTTTTTTTTAGTTTTTTTTAAATTTTTTATATTTTATTTTTTGGTTAGCTTATAAAGCTTAAAAAAAAATTAGCACTTTTATTTATTAAATATTTAATATATAATTAATAATATTATTTATTTTATATTTATTTATATAAAAATAAAACTTTTATTTATTAAATATTTAGTTATATTATATATATTTATTTTTATTATATAAAATTAAAACTTATATTTATTAAATATTTATATAATTATATTAATTTTTATTATAACTTTTATTTATAAAATATTTATTTATAACTATAATATTTATATTAAACAATTATTTAAATAAGTTTAATTATAAGTTTATAATAAAATTAATAGTTTTTATTTATTAAATATTTATATATATTAATTATATTAATAGCTTAAATAAATATAATATTTTAATAATAAATATTAATTAAATAAACTATTTATTTTTAAAATTAAAATATATTATTTTATATAATTTTTATTTAGCAAATATTTATTAATTTATTATTTAAAACAAAAAAGTTTTTATTTTTATTAAATTAATATTAATATAAATAATAATAGTTTATTAATTTTATATAATAAAATTATATAAATTTTAAAGTTTTATTTACTAAATATTTATTAATATAATATAAATAAACTTTTATACTAAAAATTAAAATAATTTTATTTATTATATTTAAATATATAAAATTAATAAAAAAATTTTTAAAATTAATAGTTTAATAAATAAACTAAATTTAATTGCTTGTTTAAAAACATGCTATAAATATATATTTTAAAGTTATATTTATTGTTTATTTATTAAGTATTTATTTGTTTTTAAAATATTAATATAAGTTAATAGCTTAATAAAAAAATTTAGTTAATAATTAAATATTATTAATTTTATATTAAGCTAAACATTTAACTAATAATAAGTTAATAAATATTTTATAAAATTATATATTAAACTAGAGGCCCCTGCGCCTAAGGGCAAAAAAACCCTCGTTTTTAAATTCTGTTACCTCTTTTTAGCGGTTTTGGTGACTAGAGGCCCTTGCGCCTAAGGGCAAGGAAACCTTTATTTTTATGCTTTTTTTACTTATTATATTACCTTTTAACCTAATTAACACCTTATTACTTTTTAATTAACTATTATTGCATTTTATTATTATAATATTTTATATACTTTAGGTTTATTATTAACTATATTACTTTATTACTTGTTAATTAATATTTTATTATTTGTTAATTAATAGTATGTTAGTACTTATTATTATATTAGCAAAAACTTTATATAATTTTTAGCAGTTTTAGTAGCTATAGCTAACTAAAATAAACCTAGAATATATATTAAAATATACTAAAATAATAGTAAACTAAATATTAAAATAATGGTAAATTAAATACTAAAATAATATAAAATAACTAAAATATATTAAAATATAGCTAATATATATTAAAATACAGCTAGCATACATTGAAATACAGCTAGTATATACTAAAATACAGCTGGCATATATTGAAATATAGCTATAATATATTAGAATATAGCTAAAATATAGCTAGAATATAAATTTAGTATAAGTACTATATAATTATTTAAATAAATTTTAGAAATAACTATAATAAAAGTTTTAAACTATATAAAATTATTTTGTTTTTTGTTTTGTTTTGTTATTATTAGTATTAGCTATATTTTTTAACTGCTATTACTATTATATTAAACAATTTTTTAGCTTGCTAGGCTATTTTTTTAAAAACGTTATTAGCTAAATTAATTAGTTTTTTAAAAGCTATTTTAACTTTTTTAAAAGTGTAAATATATAGTATTATTTTAACTTTTATATTAAGCTAATTTAAATATAAACATATATTGCGTTTGTTAAATTTTTTTGCTAGCGTTATTATTTATATTTAAAACTAAGTAAATAGGTAAGTAAATAAATAAAAAAGTAAATAAATAAACAAAAAAGTAGAAAGTATATTAGCATATTAATTTTAAACAAAAAAAAAATATTTTTTAATTAAGTTATAATAATAGTAGCAGAAAATTAAAAACTATAAGTAACCTTTATTTTATTTATTTTGTAAACTTATTTATTAAAAACGAAAGCATAGTTTTTAGTAGCCTTAGTGGCTTTAGTAGTTTTAGTAGCTTTTTATACTAAACTTTTTATTAAAAATAGCAAAAAAAATTATAAAAACTTTTATAAACAAATAAATATTTTAGAATTATTAATATATATTAAGCTATAAAAGCTTTAAGCTATTAAAGCTTGTTTATAAGCTATTAGTAAAAAAAGCTGCAAAAGTTTTTAATTAATAGTTTAATAGCATTATAAAATTATATTTTTAAATTAATTTTTTATAAATTAAAATTATAAAAAATATAATATTAAATTAATATAAATTAATTAAGCTTTTATTAATAATAAAAATATTATATTAATAATTTTTTAATATATTAAATAAATAAAAAAAATTAATATAACTTTAATTTTAACGTTTAAGCTAGTATAAAAAGCTATATTTTTGCTAATTTAAATATTTTTATATAGTTTTTTATATTTAATAGTTTTTATATTGCTTATTGTTTTTTATATTTTAGCTTTTAGTTTTTTAAGCTTTAAGTATAAATATTAAAACTATAGCTATATTTTTAGTAAACTGTTTAATTTATTTATAATAATATATAGTTTTAATTATTTTTATTAACTAATTAATTAGCTATAATATTTTTTTAATTTTAATTTTAATTAGCTAAATTATATTTTTTACTAAAAAATTATTAAAGCTTAGTTTAAGTTGCAAAAAAAATGCTATATTATATAACTGTTTAAGCTTTGTTTGTTAGTTTATAATAGCAGCAAATAAACAACTAAATATTAATAGCTTATTTATATTATAGTTTTAAATATTAGCTTTAATAGTTAAATTAATAATATTAAAGCTTTATTTAATAATTTTTTTATTTAAAGCTTTAAAAATATTTGCTTTAAAAATAACTATAATATTATAAAAAATATTAATATTATATATTTATAAAATACTATTTATTGCTTTTATATTTTTGCAGTTAAAAAAATAAAAAAATATTAAATATAATAATAGTTATATTTTATAATTTGCAAATATTATTAACGTAAATTTTAATTATTATATTAACTTTAAAGCAATATTAACTTAATTATTTTTATAATAATAATTTTTTAAAATTATTATAGTATTAAATATATAATTTTAACTATAATATAATTAATATTATAGTAAATTTTTTTATATAATAAATATAAAAAGCTAGCTTTTATTTTATATATACTAAATAAAAATATATAATATATAAAAATAGCTATTATTTTTAAGTAAATATTAATATAGTTAGTATAAAAATAATAATAAATAAATAAATAAAATATATTAATATAAGTTAAATTAATTAATATATATTACTAATATATTTTATTAGCTAAATTAAAACTAGCGTTTATTTAATAAAAATATACTAGTTAAATATATAATATAATATATAATTAAACTATTAATTTTATATATATAAAGTTAAATAATTATAATATATATAGTAAGTTAGTATAATAAAATAATAAAAAAAGCAAATAATAAAACAAACTTATAATATATAAAATATGCAATTTTTTAATAATTAAGCTTAAAAATAAACAATATATTAAAAATATTATAATTTAAAATAAATATATAAAAATAAAAGTTAAACTAATAAAAAAAATATTTATATATAACTATTAATAGT
>JAJKKK010000094.1:0-191375 GCA_022432375.1 Nemania sp. FL0031
AAAGTTTATTAAAAAAACTATTAGTTAATTTATTATTTAGCTAAATATAAAAAAAGTTATAAAAATAATTATATAATATATTTATAGTTTTTAAATAAAAAAAATAAAAAAAACTTTAATTAAAATAAAAAAGTTTTAATAAAAATTTATTTAATTATATTTAATATATTTAATAAAATTTATGTTTATAAAATTATTAAATTATTAAAGTTAGTTATAAACTTAAAAATTTATAAATATTATTAAAATATATTAAAATTTATTTTTATATAATTTAATATTAAGTTATAATTAGTTTATTTAAATTTGTTAGTTTTATTATAATATATTAAATTATATAATAATAATTATAATTTATAAAGTTTAAAAAAAAAACTTTAATATAATAAAATTATAGTTTATATAATTAAATATTTAAACTTTAGCTTATTTATAATTATTTAATAATTTATGTTTTATATATTATAGTATAATTAAATGTTTATTACTAACTAACCAACTTAATAAGCTTTGCTGCTAATATTTTATATTTTTATACTTATTAAAACATTTTGTTTTTAAAACTAACTGTTAAATTAAAACTTTAAACTAGGCTTTTTATTAAGCTATAATTTTTAATAACGCTTTTAACGCCTTTTTTTTATATAAAGTTCGCAAATTTTTAACTTTTAGCTAAAACGCTAAAAATAGCCTTTTTTTTACGTAATAATAATGCTTTTTAATTAAGCCCTAAATAGCAGCCGTAAAAATATTTCCGTTACGTTTTTATTTTAAGTTATAGCTATTAAGCTATTTAGCTTATTGCTATATAATAAATCGACCGATTTATATACTAGTTAATTTTTTAAAATGCTTTAATAAAAACTTTTTTTTTAACTTTTGCAAGCTTAACTTTTTTTATTGCATTTTAATTTATTTTAGCTTTTTAGTTTATTTTAAGTTTTATTATAGCTTTATTTAATTTTAAATATTTAAAATTATTTAAATATACTAATATATATATAATAAAAAAATTAAACTTTTAATTATAGTTAAATTTATTTATATTTTAAATATTAAAACTTTTAATTGCTTTTAGCAATTTAAACATAGTTTTAGCTAAAACTTTGCTTTAAAAGCTTGTTATATTATTATAAAACATATAATAGTAATAAAAATAATAGTTATAACAATAATAATAAAAAATAAAAAAAATAACTGCTTTATAAATAAAGCTTTTATTTACTTTTTATTTTCGTAGCATTTTTATTTAAATTTAAATATATATAGCATATTAAATAAAGTTTAATTAATAAGCTTAAAATAGCTATTTTTTTATTATTTTTTCCGCTAAAGTTTAATAATTAAACATATAATAAAAAAAAGTTTAACTTAGCATATATGCTAAAAGTTTAAAGCTATGTTTATTATAATAGCTATATAAAATAGTTTTAGTAAAATTATAAGTAGTATTTTTTTTGCAGTAAGCTTAATATTTAAAGTTATTAAAAATTTATATTATATTTGCATTATTTATATAGTAAAATAATTATATAATAATAACTATATATTTATAACTAACTTTATTATATAAAAATAACTAAGTGTAAAAAAAAAGCAAATATTATATATTTAACGTTTTAATAAAAATTAAACTATAATTATAATATAACTAAATATTTTATTATATTAAAAAAAAAGCTTATATAAATATAAAAAAGTATTACTTTTTATATATAAAAAATAAATTAAAAAAAAAGTAAAGTTAAAATAAATAAAAAATAAAGTTAAAAAAAAATAAAAATTTAATATTTACGATTTAAATTTAAATAAAATAATAAATTTAATATTAAAAAAAAGTTTTTTAAAATAATACTAAATATAGCTTTAAATAAAAATATTTAGCTAGTTATTAATAGTTATAATAATTAAAAACATTTAATATGCTAGCTATTAAATAATATAGTTTGCTAATAAAGCAAAAAAACAAAAAACTAAAAAATTAACAAATATATTTTTAAAAAATAACTAGCTAAGTTTAAAGCTATTTAAATAAAATAAGTTAAAATATATATATATATATATATATTAAGTATATTATTTTATAATATATATATTTAAACGTTTTTTTTTTATAAATTTTAAAAATAATAAATATTTATTAAAAATATACTATTATTTAGCTTACTTTTTTAAATATATTATAATTTTTAGTACTATTTAGCATTAATATTTTAATAAGTTATTTTTATATTAAACTATTTAAATATTTTTTTATATATAATATTTTATTAACTTTTAATAAAATTATAATATATTGTTATAATTATTAAATAATAAATATTACTATAATAATAAATAGCTTATAAATATTTAATAAATATTTAATAAGTTTTTATAATAAATATATTTAAAAATTATATATTTTATAGCTAACTTTAGTAATATTTATATAAAAAAACATATAGTTTTAATTTTTAAAAATAATTTTTAAAAAAGTTTAATAAAAGCTAAAATAAATATAAAAATAACATTAATATATAGCTTATTTTTAAAAAATAATATATTTATTTAACTATTTTAAATATATTATATATTTTTATTATGGTTTAATTTTTATTAAAACGTCGAATGCGCAACGCTTGCTTTTTTTTTGCACCTAGTTATTTTTATATAATAAAGTCGGTTGTAAATATACAGTTTTAAATATATTATATATAATATTTAGTATTAAGTTTTTATTAAATATTTAATAAATATTTAAAACTTATTTATAATTATTTTTAAAGTTTTTTTAAAGTTAACTTTATTAATAATGTTTAAAAGCTATATTATAATATTATAAAAGCTTTTATAACTTTTTAGTAAATATTTTCTAACAATTTATTTAATATTATATTTATAATAAACTATATAAAATTATATAATATAATTATAATAAATTTTTTATATATAACTATATATTAAAAATTGCTATAAAAAAAATAATTTTAACTTAATAAATATTTAATAAAATTTTATAAAAAGCTTATATAATATTAATTAATATACTTTAAAAATTAGCTTATTTTTAATTAACTATTATATTAACAATTTTTTGCTTATAAATATATTATAGTTTAAGTTTATATTTATATTGCTTTAAAAAAAAATATATATATATTTAAATATAAAAGTATATATTTTTATTATTTATATATTAATTATAATTATAATAATTATTTTAGCTATATTTTTTAAGTTAATAATAAATATTTTATAAATATATTTTATATTTATTTTTATTAAATTAGTAATTTTAAATAGCTTAATAAACTTTATAGCAATTTTTTTTTTTATAATAAAGCTTTATAATTTATATTAATTTAAATTAATTTAATATTGCTATTTTTTAGTAACTTAATTTGCTTTTTTTAAAAATATATAACTATAAAATTAATATTATTATTATAATAAAATTAAATATATTAATATAATATTAATAAATATTATATATATTAATAATATATTTATAATATATTTATAAAATATATATAAAAACTTATTTAATTAAAGTTATAATAATACTTTATTTTTTATTTATATTAAAACTTTAGCTAATTTAAACTATAAAGTATATAAATAATTTGCTGCTTTTTAAATATATAGTATTATTAATTTTTATTAGCAAAACTAATATATATATTAACTATAGTTTAACTTTTAAACTATTAGCAAAAGTTTATATAAATAAAACTATAAATAAATTTAGCTATTTAAATATAATTAACTAATATATATTTAATAAATATATATAAAATATTTATTATTTATTTTATTAATATTATATATTTAATATAATTAAATAATTTATATATATATATTTATAATATTTATAAGCTATTATTTAAACAAATATTAAAAGTAAATATATTAGCTATATATAGTTAATAAAACTTTTTTATTAAAAATTTACTATTTAAATATAATATTATAGTTATAATAAACTATTTAAAGTTAAAAAGCATAATAATTTTAAGCTAAATATTTTATAAATATTTATTAAAATATTTAAAAATAAATAGTATATATAATAATATTTTTATTTATAAGCAATATTTTTAATATATTAGCAAATAAAAACAAGCATATAATTTTTATAATAGCTATAAAATAATATATTTTTAATTAGCTTATAATAAAAAACAAAGCAAATAAACATTTTATAAAAGCTTTAGCTTATTTATAATTATTTAATAATTTATATTTTATGTACTATAATATAATTAAATGTTTATTGCTAATTAACTAACTTAAACTTTAAGCTAGGCTTTTTATTAAGCCGCAATTTGTTAGTTAGCTACTAATAATGCTTTTAACGCTTTTTTTTTTATATAAATATAACAAAAGCTAAAATGCTAAAAATAGCTTTTTTTTTGTATAGCAATAATGCTTTTTAATTAAGCCTTAAATAGCAGCCGTAAAAACATTTTTATTGTGCTTTTATTTTAAGCTATAATTAGCTATTAAGCTATTTAACCTACTGTTATACAACAAATTAATTATGCTATTAGCGTTTAACTATACTTTAAATTTATATACTAGTTAATTTTTTAAAATACTTTAATAAAAACTTTTTTTTTAATTTTTATAAGCTTAACTTTTTTTATTATGTTTTAATTTATTTTAGCTTTTTAGTTTATTTTAAGTTTTATTATAGCTTTATTAAATTTTAAATATTTAAAATTATTTAAATATATTAATATATATATAACAAAAAAATTAAGCTTTTAATTATAGTTAAATTTGTTTATATTTTAAATATTAAAACTTTTAATTACTTTTAGCAATTTAAAAATAGCTTTAGTTAAAGCTTTGCTTTAAAAGCTTGCTATAGTTATTAATAGTAATAATAGTAATAATAATAGTAGGTTTTTTTTTTAAAGCTAAAATAATACTTAAAAAAGCTACTAAAAAAAAATTTTCCACTAGTTGTTATAAAGCATATAATAGTAATAAAAGTATTATAATAACAGCAATAAAAAATAAAAAAAATAATTGCTTTATAAGTAAAGCTTTTGTTTACTTTTTATTTTTATAGTTAGCAATAAACATTTTTATTTAAATTTAAATATATATAACATATTAAATAAAGTTTAGTTAACAAGCTTAAAATAGCTACTTTTTTGCTACTTTTTTTATTAAAGTTTAGCAATTAAGCGTATAATAAAAAAAAGTTTAGCTTAACATATATGCTAAAAGTTTAAAGCTATGTTTATTACGTAATAAACAGCTATATAAAATAGTTTTAATAAAGTTATTAAAAATTTATATTATATTTATATTATTTATATAAATAACTATATAGTAATAACTATATATTTATAACCGACTTTATTATATAAAAATAATTAAATATAAAAAAAAAACAAGCATTATATATTTAATGTTTTAATAAAAATTAAACTATAAATAAACACTTTATAAAAATAACGCTTAATTTTTATTTTATAAAATTAATACTAAAATTAATAATTAAATTAACTATTAATTATTTATAATAATAATTAATAAAATATTTTTAAATATTAAAAAAATATATATATTATTTTATTATATATTTAAATAAATATTAGCTTATATTTAAAGTTTAGTATGTTTTTTTTTATATAAATATTATTTTTGTTTATTTATTTTTTATATGTTTATTTTTAAACAAAATTTTTATATATTATATATATTTAAATTATAGTTAATTATTTAAAGTTTAAAAAATTATAACTTTTTTATAAGCAATATTATTTATTAAAAATATTAGTATATTTATTATATATTTTATTTTTTAAATTAAAAAGCTTTAAATTTAGCTATTTATAGTAATATATATTTATATATTAATATTTAAATTAATTTATAGTTTTATTTAAATAAAAACAAATAGTTATTTAAAATATTATTATTTTATAACAAAAATATTAAAATTATTAAATAATAAATATTTGCTAAATAATTATATAATAATTATAAAGTAATTATAAAATAATTTTTATATTTTTTTATAGTTTAAACTAAAAAGTTTAAAAAAAATACTGTTTTTTAATAATATATATAATACTATTATTATTAATTAATAATTAAACTAATATTTTTTTTTTTTTTAATAGTTAAACTTTAAGTTTATTATTGTTTAAAACAATATATAAAAAAAAAACTATATTATAAAAAACTTTAATAGCATATTTATAAGCTATATATAATAAAAACTATTTAAACTTAAGCCTTTTTTAAGTTTTTAAAAAAAATAATAAATATTAAATTATTTTATTATAGCATTTTATATATAAAAAAATAAATAGTTAAAAATATTTTATTATATTTTATATATTAAATAATATGCTAATTTATATTAGCTATTAGCAGCTTATATCTTTATATTAATAGCTTGTTTATAATAGTATTATATTTAGTAAAATAATTAGCAAAGTAGTAAAATAGCTATATATAATAAGTTTTAGTTGTTAGTAGCTATATATATTGCTAAAAAGTTATATTAATAGCTATTTAGCAGCTGTTTATAGCTACTAGTATATAGTTATTAATAATTAATTATATAAAAAAAGCTAAGCTATATATAGCTTATATAGCTTGTTTTTTTTTTATATAAAAAAATTATTGTTTATTTTTTTGTTTGCTTGTTAAGCTTTAGCTTAATTATTTAGTTGCAGTTTATTTATTTGTTTAAATAGCTAATTAAACTAATATTTAAGCTATATAAATAATTATTTTTATATAAATAGCTTTTATTAATATTTTTAGCTTTAGCTTTATAAAATAAAAAACTAACATTTAAAATATTTTATTAAAATTATTAAAAAAAAATATTGTTAAGTTTTTAATAAATAAACTTTTGTTTTTACTTTTTATTTTACTTTTATTTTTAAAACTTTTATATTTAAGCTTATAATTAATAAAAAAATTATTATTAAATAAGCTGTTTATTTTAAGTTAAATATTTATAAAAATATTAGTTAAAATTAATATATTATAATTGCTTTTTAAGTTTAATTTAAAAAAAGTAAAGCTTAATTATTTTAGTTTTATTATTATAAAATAATAGCTAAAAAAATATTTATAATAAAAGTTATTTAATATTATATTAAATAATATTAAATTTTTATTTATAAATATATTTAAAATATTAAATTTTTTAACTAGCTAATAATAAAACTAAAAAAATATATTAATTTATTAGTTTGCTTTTATATAAATATTTTATAAGTATAAAAATATATTTTATATTATATATTTTAAAATTGTTTTTTTTAAGTATATATTTTTTTTTAGCTGCTATTTTTATTGCTTTTTAAACGTTTTATTTATTTATAAAATAATTTTTTTTTAAAATAATAATAAATTAAAAAAATTAAAACATTTTTAATAAAAATAATAAAAATAAACAAAAATATTTTAATAAATATTTAGTTTTAATTAAAAAAATAAATAATAAATATATAAATATTTGTTTAAAATTTTTTTTTATTTATAATAATATTATAATAGTTTAAAAATAAAATAAAATAAAATAAATACTTATTATAAAATAATAAAAAATATTTATGTTTTAATAGTAATAAGTATTTAAACCTTAAATATAAAAAATATTTATTTATTAAACTATTTATATAAAATATAATAAAATAATATGCTATAAAGTAAAACAATATGCTATAAAGCAAAGCTTATTAGCTTATTTTATTAGGTTAATTTTTTTTTATAGTAACCGTTATTTTTTACACTAATCGATCTATAAGTACTCACTTCACTTATTTTACTTTTGCTAAAATAGATTAGTAGCTAAAACCACGAATAGTTAGTTAATTTATAATCTTTTTATTTATTTATACTATAATTAAGAATTAAATCAACTAACAACTTTTGAAATCAAATATTTATTACGGAAAGAATCGACCGTATTTACATCGAGTAGGAAAGCTTGATTAAAAAAAATCAGCGGCCTAGGGTGACTTAAGCTATTAATGCCAAGTAATGGAGGTAGTGATGCTAATCAAAATACAGTTGAAGTAGGAAGATTTCTAACGTTTGCTGCCGTAAAATGGCCACTTTGAGCACATAAAAAATTGAAAGCCTATAGGGACTAAGGATGAGAAGCGCTAGAATACACTATGAGATCTAAGTCTGGCTAGCTCCAACCTAAGTGAGGGCATCAAAAACGACTATAGCGAAGACGATCAACGCAGTAGTACATACTTGGCATTCATCTGGCCCCGATGCCTAAATTAGCCGTGACACTAACAACGGCCTCCTTTTTGAGCCAATTTCAGTGAATCTTTTTGTTGCCGTGAGCCTTAGATTGTGAAAAGACATATCTTAAGTTGACAGTGACCTAAGATATGATATGAATTTTGGTTTGTAATCAATTCCGCTTGCCTAGATTTTGCTAGCAAGCATTTCCCCGTGTATGTCGGCCCCCACACTGCTTATCCTCAACAATATGGAGCCGTGAGTGGGTTTTTGGATTTATCATAGGATTCCAAATTGAGAATTTCTAATACCTAGAGTGGCAAGAAGTGGTCTCATATATCAGTGAGCTCAATGTATTTATATATGTTGCCTAACTTGCGGTGAAAGTAAATTGGGAAGATGTACTTTTGAATATCTAACTAGAATCGGACTCTGGGGGAAGGGGAATGAGATCCGATCGGAACATCTCCGCAAGATAAATTTGATAGAACTCATGCCTACATCTTTCGTGACTAGAATAACACGATATCACAAAGTCAGTAGCTCATTACGGAGAGAAATTTATAGAGAGAGGTAAACTGTTTTAGTTATTTTTCTTTTTTTTTAAAAAAAGGGGGAAGAAAACAACAAAAAAACAACTCATCGTAAACATGTAGTCTATGGCGACTTTCTAATTGATGAAACTTGTATGCAGGTGCTACATCTCCCCATGATAGTCGCTCTTACGGGTATAGCTTAGTTTTAGAAGCCGGGATAGCTTTTGCAGCATGTCATTTTAGCTTGGTACCTGCTCACCCTTGTTCGGCTCGTTCCCCTTATAGGAATTTCTGGATAGGAATACGACATGACGTGCCGCGATGTGCCTGACTGTAGAGGTTCATTCTACTCTTGTCGACGTACGTGTAAATCTGCCAAATAGGAGCTATATGATATGCACTATGTTGCTAAATAACTAAGTATCTGGAAGCGATGCATGAAATGAAAGTCAAAGGTATTGGCGACAAGGGTAGAGGACCCTTGTCTTAAGATGACTGCTGTGGTAGGCAGTTTGCCATTCCGTAAAGAGCAGTATTCAACCCCCATGAAATATATGATATGCATACACAGGTCTTACTTAGGTATTACAGATTTATCAGTGTCATCGACGGATATTGCCGGCTGCTTAGACTCGTTAGGTATTGTGTAGAAAGGAGAAAGCGTACTGTAATTGAGTACATGATATATGTATACACGTCAAATGTCATACCTAATCATTCAAGTATTTATGAAGGGTATTAATCTCAAGAGTATTGTTAAAAATATATCGTCGCATTCGTAGTCAGCTCGCCAACAGTTCCCGTTCTGTTCAACTTCTCCCACCAGGATGTAGCCGGAAATGATTGAATGCTTCTCAGATGGTAATGTATTTCCGAGGCGGATATGATCGTCTAGCCAGATAGCGCGGGTGATTAACGGCGGCCAAACGATATATTTCATCGTTGTACTAGCACCTAGGTAAGCGGCCTAAACGCATCAAATTGCCGAGTTCGGCGGGAATAGCCTCTTCGCCCAGGCGCTTAATAAGGGCTAGGACTTTTCAAGTAGCGTTGGCGAATCACCACTGAGGAACAGTAACTCAAGCTTTGCGGGCTGATTAGTTCCTTGATTCAGCTACTTGGCAAACTTTATTTTCAAATTAATCCTATGCTACTAAGACTTTTGACGTGCCACGCAAGCTCACTAACTACCTAGTGTCAACGGGAGAGGTAGTGTAGCAAGCGCAAGCTCGGCGCATATGCAGTGATACAGCGTGGCATTAAATAATCTTCAAACATGCCCTAGCATTTGCCTGCCTGCATCTAATATCTAATCAAGCGAGACGCACATGTGCCGGTAATCCTACATAAAGCATCAAGCGAGACGCAAGGCGGTTGTTAGCGTTGGTTTCCCTTAGGTAGCGTGCGGCTCTCATTGCTACTTCAATAACTCACACACATGTGATAGTTCATATAAGTAACTGTAGCTCCTCTTCAGCTTGCCCCAGCTGTGCTGATGCATGTAAAAAAAGTAGGTATGCTGTACCCATACAAAAGAGGGTCTCGTCTCCGAACTCAAATAGTACCCACGAAGTTGACATGTGGTGGAGAATATCATTCAGGGGGGGATGCGTGTTGATTCGCTGCTGTCGAGTGCATATACATGCAAGAATTAAATTCTAGCCCATATCCATACGAACACCCTTCAATTCCCATGCCGATTTTGCTTGTCGGCCCCCTGCGGAACCTCCTCGCTGTCCGATACGGCGGGTCTGGGTTACATCCCCCGAGTTCCGGGAGCTTGGCTCGTCAGCCACGCCGTTGGACACTAGATCATGTTGGTTCTAGAGAAAATAATTAGCCATGTTGGCTACACGTGCAGAGCGCAAACCGTTGGTTCCGAAATGGGAAAAAAATAAGGCGCATCACATCACGACATCGCCGTGTATAGCGCCAAGGGGATCGACATTTCAAATTGACATGCGAGCCAAGATAAACTCACTGATGTCATGCCATACATCTCCCACGTGGTTACGTATTGTGTTAGTAAGTCGTTCAAGTTATACTTTTCTTGTCGACTCTGGGAATCAGGGTCTACCGAGTTATTATAGAAAAGATTTCACAGCTACGTTTGCCTATCTACGCGTAGGCAAATACATCGGTTCCATCGCATTGAAGCAAAATGAGAAAAGAACAGGAAGAAAACGAACTGTCTGGTGCAAGAACGCGTTAGATTCGTCGCAGCGCGGTATTTAAATGCTGACGGGCTTGGAATCTTCGGGTGCTGCCGCCACAAGTTAAAAACTCCCGAATTCAATGCTACAAGAATCCGTATGGTGTAAGTAGGGTCCTCCAGGGTAGAGTGTACTTGCCCAGACTAATAGCGTTGCGTCTCAAGGCTTTGAACTCTTCGGCGAGCGGTGGCGAGAGGGCCAAGACATCCTCCCGGCGGCCAGGCGACGCTATTTGTCTGGGCAAATCGTTTAAATGATTAAGTTGCAGTCACTGCCCATCGCCTTTAGTCATTGCCAAGTCGACTATAGAGAGTTACCTAAGCCTTAACCGGCGACAGACTGGGTACGATCCCGGAAATTCCATATCATTGAGAATGAGATCAACAGATATCTGAAATCATGGAAGAGTTGAGGCATGAGTGACCGATCGGCTTGTTGGCGGCCGAATTTGCCTAACGTTGATCGAATCAGCCTTACAGTATCTTACGGGCTCATATCCGGGGCTGCTATGATGAGAATGAAGGACTATAAAGAACTGAGAGGTTCCCGTGGCTCTGATGATTTAGAAGCTCGCTCAGACTCGTCCTCACCAGCGCCTCTCAATCATAGTATCAGCTTTGTTCAGTCCGACTACTCGACAAAATGAAGGTCAACAGCATTGTCTCCGTCCTTGCGCTCAGCGCTACGGCTTTTGCCTCCCCTAAGCCCAAGGGCCACAAGCACCTCCCTACCACCGTCATCGCCGGTGTTGAGGTTGTCGATACTCAGATCGTCCGTGACGCCCACGCGTTGATTGCCAAGTTCCCCGACTACCTCTACTTCCACTGCATGCGCACGTGGCTGTTGGGTGCTGCTACTATCAACGCCAACGAGACTCTCAAGGCCGAGGTTGATCTCGAGGCTCATGCTCTAGGCACGATCCTCCACGATCTTGGTTGGGACAGTACGTACCCCATACGCTTTCTACTTCCGTCCAGATCCCGCAGCGACTAACTCTTTGCTAATAGTGTCTGACGATTCTCCCTGGGTGACTCAGTGAGTGTTAATCCCACTATCTATAGTCGTAACTTCGGATTACGTACCGTCATCTCTGGGTGAACCTAGACGAAAGACGACGGGAGATCTGGAATACACCCTTCCCTATACATGATACTAACTACGATATGAACAGTGACAACCGATTCGAGGTCGATGGTGCTCTTGGCGCCTTGAGATTCATCAAGGAGCACAAGTCCTACAAGCCCTGCTACTGGAACGCGGCCCGTCTTGAGCGCATCTTCGACGGCATTGCCCTGCATGGCACTGTTGGCATTCACCCGTACAAGAACGTTGACTCGAAGTGGATTACCAATTCAGTCGGCTTCGACGGTGTCAACTTCACTCCTGAGGAGGTCCCCACAGCGGAATTCAACAGCGTCGTTGCCGAGTTCCCTAAGGAGACCTTCCAGGCGGGTGCCATCGAGACTTTCACATGGATGGCTGCCACCAAGCCCGACGCCACTTACAACACATTCGTCGAGCCCTTTGGCACCGCCTATGTGCCCGGCTACAACGCCACTGGCCACCGTTCCTTCGACCGTATCACTGCTGGATGGAACCCCCAGTAAATACTACGGTCTATTAGCTTCATAATGTATATATTTGAACACGGCGTGTTTGGTGTATTAATACATAGTCTGGAAAAGACAGATACGAGATATAGACACGAATTAATGTTGAAAAGGGCAATCTAGTCGGTTCCCATCTAAACCTTCTCTTAATTAATCTTCTTTGAAACCTCTGCCTATGCAAGGCCATATGCTCTTCATAAGTGAAGATTTTTAAGTTGACTGAAAGAACTCTCAAGCACGCACAATCTTATTTTTGAGTTGCAGGTGTCTACTGTGAGGTGACTGTGTAGTTCTAAAGAACCATGGTTGTACGACTGGGCCTTGTGACTTGGTCCTAATCCTAGAGTCGTCTGTATACCTAATGGTAACTGTGTACTGGTTTCGTAGGGCAACTTTTATCAGGACTTCATCAATTCACAGATTGTGGGAGTACCCCTGTGAACGCGAACGGTTGCCTGCCTCTTCCCTTTTTCCCGACTAATCCTAGGACCGCTTGAATATTCATATAAGAGATTTATATTAGAACTCAGGATTGAGATACTCCTGACTCGCTCCGCCAAGACTTGAGACATCCTCATGACTAGAGATACCTAGTCCATTCTATGGTGCATGATGCCCTTGGAAAGCCTTTTGGCATACACACGGATCACTGCCACAGTACCCCATGGGTGCCACTGGCGGCCGGCAAGACGACCAAGAGGGGTAATGAAATGGCTCCGCCGCAACTCGTATTGATCTGTACACTCGTACTAGGTATATGACATGGCGAGTGCAATATTGAAGAGAATATCTACCGTTTCTCAAAATACCCTGAACCGGATTAGTATCATCGAACACCTATCTAGTAGTAGAACATCTTCTTCCATTCACTTTATCTTTCCATTATTATCCAAAAAGAAACGTGCCGCATATATTATATTAATTAGGTTGTACGTCAACTAACTGATGTACCCTCTGATCCCTGAACTACATATAACACCTCGATAGTTTTCAAAGATGGTTTTTGTCAATATATATAATCACAATAGAAAATTTCGATCTCCAGCGGCTCCCCAAAATTCATTAGTTCGCTGTCGTAGAATACATGCTTCATATTACGATAGCTTTCCTAACACCGCTAGGTACGTATATCAAATTTCCCGTGCGAATCTACATGAAAGCGGATAAACATTCCCGGTGAAATCATTCTTCCGCTCCTCAAACGGGACGTTAGGTTCCCAAATCGTATAGTTGAAAGCCGAAGGACCGCCATAGTTTCCTATAACATTTCTAACCGGATAGTAACGTCCCTGAAATAGGTAGATGTCCGTGCAGTTAATCGGGTTTACGTAGGAGCCTCCCGTGTTTATAGCCAGCGGCTTCGCATCTGGCGAAGGCACGCCGCTATCGCAGCTGAAGGCGTCCCCTCTGCCGAAGAACATATCATTTTCGTTATCCGAAGAGCTGCAGATTGTGAACAGGCCTGTGCTGGGGGCTCGATAGAAGCCGTAGTAGACTAAAGTGAAGTTATTGGCGTTGACGGTGATGCCGCCGTTGGTGTCACGTGTCCAGCCAGTCGGGTCGTCTGGCGGCATGTCTTGTGGAAAGAATGTGATGTTGGTGAGAGAAGAGTCAAGGGGCGAGAGGCCCTCAGTAATGTAGTAGGATGAAGGTAGGCTCCCACTGCCATAGCCTCCCACAGGATTTTCGTAATACTCTATATTGAGACCATCCGCTCCACAGTCTGGGAATGTCTCGCACGGGGCAGGCTGGAGCGGGGGAGGAGCTGGTGGACAGGTCGGAGTTTGGAAAGGCGTTTCAACAACTACTGTAGCAGGGCCTGTACATGGTGTGATAGTGGTAGAAGTGACTATTGTACCGGTCCATGCGACGGTAATGGTGGTTGTTGAAGTAGGGCGTAGAGATATGACCCTGGGGGCGAAGAGTAATAAGGCTAGGCGGATAACTTGGTTCATGATTTCTAGGACCTAAGGGCTCTGGGGGGATGATTGTGTAGTAAATTGTTCTGATAATGGCAAAGTGATGTGAAGTCGCCGAGGAGGTTGAACCGCAATTTATAGATTTTGGAAACGCACACCACCCATCACGAACCTGCCCACCCGCTTGTTTCTCTACTGTTATTGACGGTGCCCGACGCAGTGCCACCCTGCATAGAAGCAATATCATGCGTTGTCAACCATAGGACAAAAGGTCGGCTTATTCGATTCAGCTAACTCTTAACCTACAATTAGGCGAATTTGGTTAGGATAATTACCCATTCGAAGAATCGATGAAGTTGTCGTTTTGAGGCCCTCTTGTGTTTTGTTGGGCTGCCCTCTGATGCTTAGTTCTTTTACTCTTCTTCGTCATCCTACCTTTCCTGACTATTCCCTTTTCTCGTTTACACATCCCCAGTAATATTAGGTGTATTGGATAATAATGTCTTAGGACCTCTGTATTTAGATATCAAGCCTAACCCGGTGAATTACTAGTATTCCAGGGGTTACGAAAGGGCGGAACAGAACGAGTTGCCAAGGGCTGGGTTGAGAAAGTCTTGTATGTGGTAGTATAGGAGTCCCTGGGGCCGTACCTGTAAGCTACACTTGAGAACTTCTATCTTGTGAGGCGGATTGGCATTTCAAGTGCTATCAAATGAGCCAGCTACGAACAGAATTAGGTAACGAGGCTTGCATGCTGACCGACGTTACAATTTTCAAGGCCGCATTGAAATCGATACCGTCACGTCGGCGATTAATCGCATCGAGAGGTAATGTTATAGTTACCTCCGCAAATATACTGTCGATAAAGCGTATTAGGTGTGCTGGCTTACAGGATGCCAAGACAATACCAGACGTTTCATGACGTTCGGTTACGAGAACGTACTAGATCGTCTGCCCAGAACAAGGCTTATTGAGCTGTAGTTTAGAGGAACGATTGTAAAAGCCTAGTTCGGATTGTACGTCATCTGCAGGCTACCGTTTTAAGCTAGTTAATTGCTAGATGGCAGCTGAGTCACACATTGCAACATGCAATGCTACCATAGGCCGGGTTGTCTCTGGGCTTGTAGCGCAACTTAAAAACTAGGCCGTTACCTAATGCGTATTGTATGAACGAATAGTGCTTAGACTCCGCAATATGCATTGAGTGCGCGGGGAATGGACAGTAGAAGAAGCGCCTGCAGCACGTACTAGACCATGCGGATGCGGGTATCTCCAATTCTACTAGAAAGAAAAAATATTGAAAATACCAATAGAATTCAGCTGGGTTCTCCAACCTGTCAACTCGTGAGTCCCCCAAACCCAGCTCTTATTATGTGAACGCGAGACACCCGGGAGTATGAATGAGGTGGTTAGACGAGTCTAGATCTCATGCCTCAGCTATTGCGTTAGAAAGACGCGGCTCGTATTCCTTTCGTGCAGTGAGCCTTTTCTTTTCGTTTTTGTCTGAGAGGAAGAGAAAGGGGAAAGTAGGGTGGGCCATTACGATAGTATCCGACAAACGTTTTTTTATGTTTCATTTTTGCTTTTGGGACGTGGAAATTATCTATAGCCGGAAGTTTTCTGGCCTGAGCTACGAAGGTGCAGAAAACTTGGCGTTAGTATTGAAAGATAGGGTACCATTACGCCCCAGGCACGGCAAACCTCCAATCACTTCGTTGCTATATCATCGCGATCACCTTAGTGTTCTAAAAGAAGCAAGTCGCTATATATAAAAGCGGCAGATAGAATTGACACGAAAGCTAAGCAGATTTATGTAGATAGGTGCGGGGGCAATTACCCCACGACACACTATGTTAAAGAGGATTTCCAAAGTAGTCAAATTTTCCGCGAATCACTCTGCTGGTGGGAACATGTAGTCTTAAGCCTTCACCTATAGCTAGATATATTCGGACGAGCTCGTTTAGTGCAAGTCCTCATTGGGTTAATACACAGGCTGTACGATTTGCGTTGGCAGTTACTGGGCTAAACTTGGGATGATGTGGTGTTGGGCGGATGGGTAAAAGACGTGCCTATAAGGCACTAATTAAGAACATATTCGGTAACGGTCACAATTGAGGATTAAACGGCCGTCAAATAAATAAAAAAAACTTGGGGTAAAAGCGTTGCGAACGTCTATTCATATAGCTTATATACAAGGTAAAACACATATACAACTTGCAAGTTATGAAAATGCCCGATAAGAACGATGAGACATGAGCCATTGATGCTTTATAAATTCGCATACCGCAATATAGCCGACCGGTCTGTTTACGGAAAGGGTTCTCCCTCATACCGAGCTGGGGGTTGCGGCTACCATTTAAGCATGCTTAGCGCCGCGGAAGGCGGCCTTGTTAGAAGAGGCGCCAGCGCCCTGGGGAGAACCACCAGCGCCGGGAGACGAACCACCAGCACCAGGGGGCGAGGCACCACCAGTAGGGACCGAAGCACCACCGGTAGGGGCCGAAGCACCATCGGTAGGGGCTGAAGCACCACCGGTAGGGATCGAAGCACTAGAGCTGGAGGAGGAAGCACTGGAAGTGGAGGAAGAAGTGCTGGAGGTGGAGGAGGAAGCGCTGGAGGTGGAGGAAGAGACAACAACGCTGGAGAAGGATGGAACACCACTGGAAGAGGAGTTGGAGCCCGGGGGGCCGCCACCCATTCCGCTACCAGAGTTCTCGTTCGCGACACCACCCTCAGCGTAGTAGAAGGCAGCGGGGGTGATGGTCTGGACCTGCGTAGTGTTGATGCCGAAAGCTAACCAGGCGAAGATACCGTCGGAGATGCTGTCGCCAAGGAGAGTATACTCGTGGAAAGGGTCAACTCCGTCCGTAGCGGTCTCCTCCGACAGGATGCCGTCGTCGGCGTTCTCAGTGAGCTCCTGAGTGTTGGTGTTGTAGGGGGCGGTGGCCTCGACGGCGGAGATCAAGTCCTGGTCGAAGAAGCTCTGGCCCACGTGGCTGGCGGAGACCTCGTTGCCTAGGGTTCCGTTGGGGTAGACGGTGGCGTTGGTGTGGACCATCAAGTGGATGTGGGTGGCGCGGGAGGTGTAGTGGCCGGGGAAGATGGTTTCGAATTGCACAACACCGTCGGTGTCGCTGATCTGGATGCCGCGGAGCCAAGTGTTGTCAATGTTGGTCTCATCTGAAGAGTCACCATTGCCGGAAGCAACAATACCGGAGTAAACACCGGTGGAGTTGCAGTGCCACATTTCCAAGTAGACATTGGGGACGGGGTCGCAAGTGTCAACATCAATAATCTGGTAGTCAATGACGGTATCGACACCGCCTTGTTCCTCAATGATGTTGCGTCGAATTAACTCGCCACCAACGTCTTAAAAAACGGTTAGTTGCAAGGCCAAGGTTTAGCTAGAATCGCTTTTGCGTAAAGGGGCTTACAGTAAGGACCCTGGGTGACCTCTGGGGTCAGGACACAAGAGTTGTTGCCGCTGAATAGAGTAGTGGCATCGGTGTTTAGGGTGTAGCCAAGGTCGGTAGAATTGTGAGAAGTTGCTAGGACAGTGTCGAGATCACGCTTCTTTAAGCCTCTCTTGGCCCGGGCCTTTTCGATGGTGGCGGCTCGGCGCACAACATTCCGCTTACTAACCCCGCGAGCCTTGAGCTTCTCCGCGCAGTGGGAGAGATCGGCGCGCTTGACGGAGCCGAGGAATTCGCGGCGCTCGGCGATCTCTTGGGTCAGGTCGTGACCGGGGTGGGCGAGGACGGAGCCGGAAAGGAGGGCTAAGCCGGAGACCAAAGGAGTGAAACGCATTTTGCCTGCTGGAAATTTCAAACTCAAACTGTGACGACAAATCGAAGGCGAAGAGAGCTGTAGAAGATATTGAGAAGATGGTGATTGTGATGATTGTGATGATGAGAATAAACAAGATGATTACCCGAGTCATCGCAGATTCTTTATATCTTCATTTCTCCCCCTGATTCAAGACCCCCATAGCCTCATTTGCGAAGGCCATAGTCTATTCTCCCTCCTCACGATGATGATAATGGGCCCCTTACGCATGCGCACTCGCAAGGCGGCATGGGGCCGGTGGGGAGAGGCTCCCGTGGCCCACAAGCATTGTTGTTTCAACCGCGGGAGAGTATGTAGGCAAGTAAATGCCGGGTTAGCGGTTGGCGAAGCGGCATTGGGCAAGGCTAGTTGTCGAAGAATTTCCCAGCATCGCCCCAGTCCCTCTGTGAACCAATCAGAAGTATCGCATAAGTCAGGTATACCGGGGTTGTTTCTTGGGAGACCAAAAGCGCGGTTTGAGGCTGATTAGCCGCGCAATCAATGCCGACTGCCAAGAACCGCGACCGTGGCCCCGGTGACGTACAACGCTGAGCTAGAATAGAAAGCGGGAGCCAACCAGAGAATCTCAATTTAAAAACCGTGCTATGCTGTGTCAAGGCGCCGTCAAGGTTGTGGTCGGTTGTTAGCCCGTCGATGGAGTTTCGGGATGTGGGCGGATGACGGGATCGTCTCCATTTTAATTGCCAACTTGCCGTCTAGTCTAGGTAATTACCTAGTTGGGTAGTGTGCCCGGAGCATAGCCTTCGTGCATACGCATTTCTCATCTATGAAAGGGTCAAACATCCATAAACATAAACTCGATATTGGCAAAGGTTGCCTCTGAGTCGTACCACCGGCTGTGAAAATACGTATTTCTAGCTACAATTGAGTAGTAAGTCCACTAGATGGTGGCCCATCGAGATGTCAGGGACACTACAGCCTTGGCAGGGATGGATCCCAAGCAACCATACTGCAAATTTGGATAGCTATATCTAACGAATAAATTTGATTTATGAGGACTTGAAATACTATACTGGTGGTTTGGGCAAGTCTTGTTGATGCTACTGAGGTCTTTCGTCTCAGAGAAATTGGACAATTTTCAGTTTAACCTATCGAGGTGCTTCTTTCGAAGAAAGGCCCTCCAACGAAGTCTTCACAAGAATATCTTGAGCTCTACGACTAAAAGATATTTTACGATATTTCCTTATTTTTATTGATTAATCGGTTAGATACTAAGACTAGAAGGGGGGAAGGGAATATTGTTGGAGAGTATTAGCACCGTAAAGCATCATGACATCTTTCATACTTGCCTACGATATGCTGAAACTTCGAAACGCACTTGGCATCGGTGAAGACTGTTTCTTAAGTCGGGATTCACCGAAATAATACGACGGTTCTTCGTCACCTCTGCAAGCAGTTCTGGGATTGTCACAACTAGTTCTCTGTCTCTTCTATATGTTGATACCAACCGGGTAATAGGACCGATCTATCCTCTCGGCAGTCCGACCATTGAGCTTCTATAAATAAATCACCTTGCCTGCCTTGCCTTTCAGGACGGATAATCGCTAGTCTCATAGTTAAATCTAAGACACGAAACAAGACTGTAACTTAGTCATGTGCCACTTAATATGTAGTGGATAGACGCTACTAAGTAGCGCACTTGCATTGTATCGTTTGACTATATAAGGGTTCTGGAATTTCTTCTCGAAGAAGAGGATAGCAATAATTAATTAATCTCCTTACTAGCCCCTATCTACGACTATGTGTTAGGTGACCGCGAGCAACTGGTTACCCTGCTTTACTATGCACCAAACCTTACCGACATATTTCAACTTGTGCCACATTTTATCCCATATTTTACACCCACTCTGTTAAAACCATACTCACGCCGTACCTAGACTACCTCGACATGTCCTTTAGAAGCCGACATGAAGTCTAAGCCTTTGCATTTAACATTGGGTTAGGTAACCTCTAATCCTACTGGTTCTGTAGATTGTCGGAAGCCCGAGAGCTGCATTGCAAAATCCTGCGGTATATTACTGCTCCCACGCTTCTACTCGCTCTATAACTGTAACCACAGGGGCCAATCTGTCTGACATAGGCACCCTCATTGTTATTACCAACTGTCACGGATATGTGGAGCTTATATACCGTCATTGCCAGTATCGCAATAACGGCGTCGCTTTTGTGACACCAACTAATCATGTTAAGTCTGTGAAACCGAGCTCAAAGGGGCCACCTAGAGCCCGTCAGGCAAGAGGCAGTTAGCCGAGATATACCGCGAATGACTTCAAGATTTTCTCTCATATAGGCACACCGACACTCTATGCCCACTACCCTCCTTCCCCTTCTTTGTCTATAATGATCTTCTATAGTCTACCTGGCTAAGTGGCGACATTTCAAAGTATCTAATAATGCTCGAGTTGAAGCCCAGAGGGCGGTTGCCTCGCAGGGGTATGACTGCACTGGAAACTATTCATAGCGATCTCATCTCATAGGACTGGCTCTTTTTACTCTCAGAGGTGAAATAGGCTAGGTTATTCCGAGGATCAAAAATGGAGCTGTAAGGGATGGTGGAAATGGATAATCGCCAGCTGGCTGCTCATGTAGCTCGTTCCGCAATTGTGTGGAGTACAATTGCCGCGGATGTTCGAGCGGATGGTCTATCGACCCGTTCTACTCAGTCTTGCTTATCGACTCAAGACCATGTAATGAACGGAATGGGCCGCGCCTCTGATTTTAAAGATTTTCAAAAGCTGTGAGGAAAAAGAGGGAAGGGGAAAAAAAGAAAGAAAAAAAGAAAACATACAACACCAGGGATTCGCTGGTCGTCACCGACCCAACTACTAATCTGGCGCTCTCCGGCTTATCTATGGGAGAGCGGACGGGATCCCGAGTTCTCCGGAGGCTATGGTCGTATGTGGAAGACAGTCCTATTAACATGAATTATATCAAGCACCCTTGGAGGTGCCTGAAGAAGGTAGGCCATACCTAGTAGTAAGACCCATCACGAGATTCTGGCAATTATGACAACTGTAATCTAACTACCTATTATTGAAAGTAACTCACAAGTCTGGGATCTAGAAACTGGAGTCCCTAGCTAACCCAGGTAGGCTTGAAAAAGCATGTAGTTATAGGATCAAGTATTTTAATTAAACAATCACAGGAAAACACCGCCACTTGCATACAAAGTATCTACATGAATACTAGCAAGTGAGTCTATTTACATCTGCATTCTTTGAGCATTTCAGACTAATATTTAAGAGAAGTATGATGGATATTTTGATCTTGACTTACACAGTCTTAATTATCTCTACCCTACCAGAAGTCATTAATAGCCGTGTTTTAGATTAGTAATGTTTACAAGTATCAGGTTGATTTCTTTACTTGAATGAAGTATCCTAACCTTACTGATAGCTTGTATCCCGTATGGTCGCTCTATAATCTCTCATGCAATGTATTAAAAATTAAAGAAGAATTCTTTGTAAGTCGGTCTTAGAAGAGACGTAGAAACCGCTCGGACAACTGGCAAACTCATATGTCCGAGATAATGCCAAGCTCCGTGGTAGTGTAGCGCGGCGCTAGTAGCTTGTACTGACAGGGAATTTTTAGGAGGGAGTTCTCCAGATCTACTTGCCGAACAAGGGCTGTTCGGTAGCAAAGTCGCTGCGAAACTGATTAACAGCGAAGTTTCTACCTTGATTAACGACCGTGATGGGCTTAGCCTACCCCACAGCTTGTTTGGACAAGCTTTCTTGAATACGCGTATTGAACACATCATACCTACGAGATAATGTTTGCAACCAACAGTCCTCGAAACTCATCACGGCGATGCACGCATTACGCTCAAGGTGTTAGCTAACAGTTCGCTGTACCGGACAATGTGAGTGTCCCTTAAGTCCGTTACGGACTTTGTCGCTATTATTGTTAATAGGAGGGCTGGCTGAATTAGGCCGGCATGATGCTGCTCGCAAGTATATAAATGCATCGAGGACATGACATCGATTAAGCCTACTCGGCATCTTCCTTCATAACATCATCTTCTCATATCGCTTATCAACTCGTGAATATCTGCATTTCAACACTATCAATATGGCGACCGAACATGTTCTCCTTGGCGAAGCTGCGAAGCTCCCTGTGAACTCATCCTCTCCCATTATTTCGTTCACCCCCGTGATCATTCCCAGCCCTGGTCGCCCTGCTGAATTGCAGGTTAGTGTGACGGCGCCTGTATCTGGGGACTCGTTGCCAATAATCCTTCTGTCCCACGGCCACGGACCAAGTAACTGGCTGTCCTCTCTTGAAGGCTATGCTCCTCTCGCCGAATTCTGGGCCAAGCATGGCTTCGTGGTGATCCAGCCCACTCACCTGTCTTCCCGAACGCTCGGCCTGCAAAGCCCGGTTGGCAACGAACTATACTGGCGTTCGCGCCCGGAGGACATGATCCAAATTTTAGATCATCTAGATCTCATCGAGGCGGCTGTGCCGGGCCTTAGGGGACGCCTCAATAGAGACAAAGTGGCTGGGGCGGGTCATTCCCTCGGCAGTGGGACGATGAGCCTCCTCCTCGGGGCCAAAAACACAGATCCACGTGACGGTTCCGAATACCGTCCTTTTGAGCCACGCATCAAGGCTGGCGTCTTATTTGGTGCTACCGGGAACAGCGGCGCGGACATGTCTGAGAATGGACTGAAGATGGTTCCGTTCTACGGCATCGACTTCAGCGCAATGACTACCCCTACTCTAGTCGTTGGTGGCGAGGATGATGTTAGTCCGCACCTAACCATTCGTGGGGCTGATTGGCACTGGGACTCGTACACACATGGGCCGGGTCCAAAGCACTTGCTGCGGGTGAAGGGGGGTCACCATGGGTTTGGTGGTATTAGTGGATGGGATGCGGCTGAAACTCGCGATGAGAGCCCTGAAATGCTAGGTTTGGTTCAGAGGATGACGTTGGCTTACCTGAGAAGCCAACTCTACGAGGGAGATAAGTCGTGGGAACAGGCGTGTGAGGTAATGAGTACTCTGAAGGGCCTCGGATCTGTTGAAAGCAAGCCTGAGTAGAGTTAGACAAGGCCATGGGATATTGCTGATAGCTAATAGTCGGAGACTGAGGTCGGCAGACTAACTTGTTAAAAAACTTTAGATAAAAGCCTAAAACAAATATCACTTCAGCGCAATTGGAAGACTCGCAGGAAACAACGTGACTTATGAGTTTCCATAGGATTCAAATAGCATAGAAGAATCCAAAGTGTTGATATATAATTTGTTCGTGCATAAGCGGTTTAGATTGATCTAAGTATTTCGCGGGGACTTTCACGGTTGACTTGAAGGGAGCGCTTCGTAGTGGTCAAACAAACAAATCAATTCGCAAAATGAGTGGAAAGACTGAGAACCAGTCTAACTGACCAACTGAGAGATCTAGTAATGAGAGAGAGTAAATATACAGAAAAGAATAAAAGAAAAATCAACCGAACCCAATGCAATAATCCTCATAGACCACACTCAGTGCCTCAATATGTACAAAATACCCTTATATACATCCCTCAAGCATTGATATATACAGAGAACCCAAGAAGGATTGGCCGTTTAGCTGCAGGTAGATTGGGCCAGAGTCCAGCCAGTAGCGCGGTTAGCAACATCGCTGGCGTAGCAGCCAACGCTGGTGAAGCCGTTTTCCAAGTGGGCGTAGTCGACGGAGCCACTGTTGTAGAGACGGGCAGCGGCGTAGTAGGCGGCGGGCTGTATTTTGCCGTAGTGGGCAACCGTCTGGGCAAGGAGCTGCTTAAGCCCAGCACCAGAGGAAGTGCCGGCGACGCCGTCCCGGATCATCTGGACGATCTGGGCCTTGGGGCAGGGGTTAACACCGGCACAGCTGCCGGCGCCGTTGTGCGACTGTAGCAGACCGGGGTTCACAACGCCGTTGTTCGTGGTCGGCACGCGCACGCAACCCTTGCTCTCCTGCATCATGATGAGCAGGATGAAGCGTCTCTTGACACCCGTCTCCGATGCAACCTGGTTGATGGCGTCCTTGATGCTTTGGATCTCGTCGGCCGAGTTGTCGGCGCCCCAGCTGTTCCAGCCGCAAGACTGCTGAATCAGGGGTAGGTTAGCGGCCCAAAGAGAGTCGAATTCGCCCCAGGCAGCGCTGTCTGGCCAGCCGGCTGCAGGGCTGCCATCGCCCTTGTAGTTGTGGTAAGCGTCGGTAAGGGCACGCTGCTGAATGGTCGTGGGTGCCGCAGCGACGAAGCCAGCGAGGGCAGTGAAGGCGAGAGCAATAGACTTGTACATTTTGAAGCTTAGTAAAATGAGTATCTCTTAAAGAGTGAACGGCGAGATGTCGGCGTAGTTCAAAAATTAGTAGAACTGAAAAGTGTCTCGTCAAAGAGGGTTAAGAAGCGAATACGAGAGAAGGAATGATTGTAGGGAATGACTGAAGCTCCTCGAGTTGAAGGTGGCTGTTTAGAAAAGAATCATGATGGATGAAGGGCGATCAGCCTCAATTTTATACATGTTTGAAGATGGTGCTCACTGAGGCGCGACGAACACCTGAAAGTTCTGTGGTCTGACTGAATCTCTCGTGATTGCTGCGGGCCGCAGCCACCTCATCCTTTGGCTTCCTTCCTGGGTATCTTCAGGCCTACCACATACCTACTACAGAAGCGATTGGATTCGAGATTGACCTTCCTACACAGGTGAAGCCGCTTCATGAGGTTGAGCAAGGCCCCTTGAGTCGTGAATAAACCATTACAAGGAGGACCTGCATCGGTGCTCGCGCCAGCATCGAGGCAATTCAGTAGAGTAACGTGACATGAATGAGTATGTTTGACCCTTGCTCGGGAGTGCGCGATGGCAGCCACAGTTATCGTTACGCAGAAGGAAGAGGGGCTTGCGGCTAAACGGAGGCAGGGCCATGTTCACGTTGTGCTCCGTGTTGATGGTTGATTGGGTATACTAGGCATTTCAAGGTCATCTGCCGGTGGCGTTCTCACTAATCCTAGGTAAGGCTTCACTTGGGAACTTGTAGAGTTTGACACTTGAGATAGAAGTTAAATTTGGAGAGCAGATGCCTATATGGGAAGGAAAAGAAACACCTACAGGGGTGATTGATGGTGGATATCTTGGTGGAGGATCAACAGGATTGGGACCAAACGTTACGCATGTTTCAGGGAATCGCGCGAAGCCGACTTACATCTATCTACATACGTGCTAACAGCTTCTTACAACATACTAGATGTTCATTAGGGGTAATATTAAAATGTAAATGCATATCTTCTAAAGACTGTACTTGTTTACCTAGAAGACACATATCTACAAATTTTAAGCATGTTCAGCTACAACCACACAAGGAGACTAAAAATAGAGGTCCACACAGGTGGTCTAGATATGGAATCTGCCGGATCTACAGGTCTTACTTGGTAGGTAGTAGAAGATCAAGACCCACGCACTAGCCTTCTCAGGACTTTGCTGTAAGCTCTTTACAAGGAAACCCCACAATCACACCCTTGATCCTTGAACCCGCAATGGAATCGCCGTACCTGCACATAAGGCATAAGGCCAGGGCTTTTCCGTAAATAAATACCTATTCTCCCCACGTAAGAGTCTCAACGCTCACGAGATCATATACAGGGCACTGTTGAATTACGTGAGAGGCACGGCATTTACAGCAACGCTAACCTTACAGAGATTATTTAACCTCCTGTACTAGCCAGGGGCCGCAAACTGTAGTTATTGGCCTATATCAGTAGTCCTGAAACCAACTTATCATATCGCATCCATTGAATAACTTACCAATCAATTACGTATGTATCGCCAATTAATACGCAAACAGTAACAAACAGTGTCAGGACGCGAGGCATTCTAATTCTTGGATTTGACGGGGCGAATTAGGACGCATCCTCCGGCGACACCCTCAACGTACCGTGTGCTCCAGATACATGATGTCACAAGCAAGTGGAACGTTGTAGGAGAAAACTCCTTGGATCAAGTGAAGATTGCGTTGGGGCAATTGGGAAATTCCATGAAGTGTTCTGATTGGTGATTCTTATACCGACCTAGGTCTATAGTGTGGGTTCTAAGATGATGGCACCCTCCACGGACCACCCCTTCACGGACCACCTTTTTACATACAAATTAACCTAGGTTGGACTAGCGCTAAAAAATCGGGGAAAATTCGGAAAAATATAGGGCTAGTAAAATAAATTATAAAAAAATCGAGGCTTTCTAAATCTGCTAACCTTTTTAGTATGGCTATTTTATTTAATTAATTATATATATAAAAAGTTTAGTATAAATAACACTTAAACATTTTTATATATAAATTACTAGTAAATTTGTTAATATTATATAAAAAATTTTTAATACTATATTTTAAAAGTGGGCTACTTTAGTAAAAAGCAAAAGTAAAAAAAAGAAAAAATATACTTTAAAAAATATAAAATAAAAATGTAATAATTTAAAACAAACTTATACTTAGCAAATTATATAACTATGCATATAATAAAAAAATAATAAAACAATTGTACTATTAATAAGCTTTGCACACTTTACTGCGCATATATATAACTATATATATTTATATATAGCTGTAAGCTACTTTTATATTTTTTTTTTTTTTTTTTTTTAGCTTAAAATTTTCGTTTATAAAATTAATAAACTAATATTTTATTATATAACAATTATAATACTATTTTAAGCTTTAAAACTTATTTGTTAATAAATGTTTAATTAAATATATATTTTTTATTACTTTATATAACTAGCAAAATATAAATTAGTTATTTTAATAATTATAACTTTAATTTAATTATAATTATAACTTTTATTTTAATAATTATAATTTTAACTTTAATTATAATTATAATTTTAAATTTTGTTAAACTTTATATTTAACTAATATTTTAGCACTAAGTTATTTATAAAAAAAGCAATTTATAATAACTATAAACAACTTAAATAAATAATTAATAATTTATTTGCTTTTATTAAAACTAATAAAAAAAAGTTTTATAAAGTTTTAATTTTTAGTTATAAAAACAAAAAAATTTAAATTAATATTATTAATAACAATTTTAAAACAAAACAATCTAATAAAAATATTTTATTAATATTTACTAATAAAAATAATATAATAAATTAAACTATTATTTAACTAGCAGCTAGCAATAATAAAAAAAAAACTAGTTATAATATAAAGTTATTTATTTTATAATAAAAAATTTAATAGTTATATAAGCTATTAAGCTAGCAAACTTTTATTACAAAAAAATATATAAATAATATATTTTTAAAAAATGCTAACTTTATTTTTTATGCTAAAAAAATAGCTATATAATTAATATTTTAATTATAAACAGTATATAAAAACAAATAGCATTAATAATATAAAAATAAAGCAAAAACTAAAGCTAAATATTTAAATAAATTTAATAGCAATAAAAATAAGTTTAATATTTAAATATATAAGCTAACAAACAAATTTAAAAAAAACAAACTAATATTTTATAACAAAAAAAGCTAAATAAAATATTTATTATTTTAGCTAAAAAAAAAAGCTTTTTAATTAATTAAAACTTAATATTAGTTAATTTTATAACTTTTTAATAATATAGCTAAAATAATTTAAATTTTAACTATTGTTTATTATAATTTTAACTAAACTATTATTATTTAATAAGCTTTAAATAAATATTAATATAAACTTTTAAATAACTTTAATATTTATAACTTTATTTTAATTTTTAATAGTTTAGCTTAAAAAATAATAATATTTAAATTTAAATAGTTTTAACTACTATAAAAATATTTAAATATAAATTAAAGTACTAAACTTTTTAAAGCTAGCATTAATTAAATAATATTTTATAAATAATTTTGCAATAAAATAGTTAAAATTATTTATAATTATTAATATTTTTATTAATAAAACTAAAAAAATAAAAGCAAAGCTTTAATAGCCTGCTTAAACTAAAACAATAATAAAGTTGCTTTAAAAAAACAAAATGTTTTTTATATTATAAAAACTAACTAAAACAATAAAGTTAAAAAGTTAATTAAAAAACAAAAAAAAGTTTATTAAGCTAATAATATTTATTTTAGTTATAGCAAAACAAATTATATAGTAAAAAATTGTTTAAAAAATTAAAATATTGTAGCAATATTTATTTAAACTTTACTTAATAAAAAAAAGTTAAATAAAACTTTAAATTTTAACAATTTAAAAAACTAAAAAAACTAGCAAAAAACTTTTTGCTAGTTTAACTATTTATTATAGCTAATATAAATAGCTTAAAAAAATTATTTAAATTTATATTATTTATATAAATATAAAATAATAAAAAAAATATAATAAAATTTATTATTTTATATAATATTAAAGTTTAAACTAACTTTTTAGTTAATTAAAGTTTAGTAAAAAAATTAAAATAATAAAAACAAACAAAAATAACTTAGCTAAAAAAGCTAATATTGCTAACTAACTATTATAAGCATATAATTAATAAAATAAAAAAAATTTTTACTATTATATTAATAATAAATAATTAAAAGTTTTTTAATTAAAAGTTTAAAATTATAAAAATAATTTATAATATTATTATTAGTTTTTATTAGCTAATAGCTTAAAAAATACTTTTTAACTATAAAAAAAAATTATTAACTATTATTTAACTTAAAAAAAACTGTTTAGTTTTTAAACAATTTATAAAAACTTTTTATAGTAAAAAACTAAAAGTATAAAAATAAAAACTTAAATAATTAATAATTTAAAATAATTAAATAATTATTAAATACTTAAAAAAAAACTATTAAATTAACTTAAATTATAAATAATAAAAAAAAATAAAGTTTTTTATTATATTAATTTTTATTAAATATATTAACTTTTATATAAAAAAAACAAAAAAAGTTATTAGTATATAAACTTTTTAAAAAAAAAACTAAAAAACTTTTAATAGCTAGCTAATATTATTTTTTGCTAATAAAAATTTTAAACATATTAAATTAATAAAATAACTAATTTTAAAAAAACTAGCTTATTTAAAAAGCTTTTTTTTAAAAAAGCTTTTTACTAAATTGCTATTATTAAAACTAAATTATAATATAATTTTAAAATTAAATAGCAAATTTTAAATAATTAGTTTTTTAAAATATTAAACTTTTATATAATATATATTACTAAAAAAAAAAAAAAGTTAAAAAACTTTTTTAAATAAATTTTATTAAACTATATATAAATTTAAATATAGCTTTAGTTTTTTTTATATTAAAATTTTATTTTATTAAACAATAATTTTATATAAACTTTTAATAGCAAAATTAATTTTTAAAAAACTAACTAGTATAAACTTTTAATTTAAATAATATTATATATAACTATTATAATATAGTAATTTATTTAAAAATTAATATTATTTAAGCTTTTAACTAATTAAAGCTTATATTATAGTTTTATTATTTAATAGCATTTTATATTTATTTAAATATATATTAATAAAAAGTTTTATTGTTTAGTTTTAAAATTAAACTAGCTTAATAATAAAACTTTATTAATGTTTAATTATATAAATTGCTTAACTAATTTATTAATATTTATATAAACAATATATTAATTTATTTAAATAAATAAAAAAATTATTAAAAGCAATATAAAAAAATAATTTTTTATTTAAACAAAATAAACTTTTAAAAAAATATTAAAAAGTTTTGCTTTAATATTATTATTATAAACTATTTAAAAGTAATTTTTAAAGCTAATAAAAATATTTAAATTAATTTTTATAAAATAAAAATAATTATAAATTAAAAATTTAAAAACTTAAAAAGCTTAATATTTATTTAATTATTTTTAAAATTATATAATTTTATATAAACATTTATTTATTATGCTAGCAAAATAATAAAGCTTTTAAACTAATTACTAAAAAAGTTAATATTATAAAAACTAAAATTTAAGCAGTAAAAAACTTTTAAAACTTTAAAAAAACTAATAAATATTACTTTAATAATTATATTTTTTAAACTTAACATAAAAACTTAAATTAAAATAAACGCTTTTAAAAATACTATTAAAAATATTATTTAGTAAAAATAAAAAAACAAAAAATAAAAACCTATAAATTATTTTTTTAAAATAATAATTATATTTAAAAAAGTTTATTTAATATAAAACTAAAAATTGTTAATAATTATTTAAACTTTTAAATATTACTACTTTAAGTTAATAAGTATAAAATTTTAAATAATTATAAATTATTAAATATTAATTTATTAGTTTATAAAAAAAGCATTATTTATTTAATAAATAAAATAAGCAAACTTTTTAAGCAATTTTAATATTATTTTTTAATACTAATTAAACAAAAAAAATATAGTTATAAATATATTATTTTATAAAACTATTAATTTTTTTATAATTAAAGCTAAAAAAAATAAAAATATATATTTATTTTAATTAAACTAAAATAAATTAAAAGTTTAATTATATTAGTAAAAATTATTAAAGCAATTAAAAAACTAAATATTAATTTTATTTTTAAAAAAGCTAATTTAATAAATATAATTATTTAAAAAAACAAACAATAAAAGCTTAAAAACTACAAAAACAAATTATAAATGCTTAAATTAAATTAAAACAAAAAAATTTTTTTATAAACTACTTTATTATAAAAAGCTTACAAACTAGTTTTAATAATATACTAAAGCTAAAATAAACTTATTAAAGCTATAAAAAAAACTTACTACTAGTTTTTTTTAAAATATAATATATACTGCTATATAAACAACTATTATAGTTATTATAAAAATAAACAACTAAAAAACAAAACTTTAAAGTTGTTATACTTTATATTAATATTTTAAAACGTTTAAAAATATATAATAGTAAATAATAAAAATATATTATTAAATAAATATAAATATAACTATATATAAACATTTATTAATAAGTTTAACAAAATAATTATAATTTTATTAAAATATAAAATAAATATAAAAAAAACTTTTATTATTTAATATTATTACTTAATATATAAATTTTTTAAAATATTTAAAGTATAATTTTTAAATAATATAAAACTTTTTATTTTTAAATTTATAAAAATACTAAACTATTTAACTAGCATAAAATATAAACAAAAAAATATTTATTATTTTTAAATATAAAAAACAATTAAAAAAACAAATTATAATTTTAATTAAAAACTATAATTTTATATTAATAAATATTAAAATAACTAAAATATTTACTTATTAACTTTAAACTTTATATATAATATTTTATAATATTTAATAATTAATATAGCTTTAATAAAAATAGCTATAAAAATTAAACTAAAAAACTATTTAATTATTAATATTACTAAAAAAATATTTAATAATAAATAAGCAAAAAAAGCAGCTAAACTAATAAAACAAACAAAAAAAGTTTAAAAAGTAGCTTATTAAACAATTATAATAGCTTAAAAAAAACAAAAATTATAAACAAACAAAAAATATAAACTAATAAATTTTACTATAACTAATAAAATTTTTTTAAATAAAAAAAGCTTATTTATAATAATACTAATTATATAATTAAACTTATAATTTATAAAATTATTTACTATACTAAAATAATATAAACATAACTATATATTAAATATACTTAATACTTATAAAAAAAAAACCTATTTTATATTAATTAACTATAAAAAATAAATAATAATTTATTATTTTAATAAATATAAAAAAAACTATTATTTAAAAAAATTAATAATAAATTTAAATATAAAATTAATTAAATAAAAAAAACTAAAATATTTAGCTGCTTTAAAAAATTATAATATTAAGTTTTATAAAAAAACTATAACTTTAATAATATTTAATACTTAGCTAATAACTTTAAAAATATATTTATAACTTTAAATAAGTTTTATTAAAAATGTTTAAAAAAACTTAAACTTTTAATATGCTTATAAAAATAAATATATATAGCTATAGTAAATAAATTTACTAAAAACTACAAAAATAATAATTATACTAAAAAATTTAGCGCTAAAAAACTAAAAATATATTACTATAAATAATAAACTTTAATTTAGTTTTTAATTAAAATTTTAGTTTTAATAAAAAATAATATAACAATTTAAAACAAACTTACATTTAACAAATTATATAACTATATATATAATAAAAAAATAATAAAACAATTATACTATTAATAAGCTTTATATACTTTATTATATATATATATAATTATATATATTTATATATAACTATAAGCTATTTTTATATTTTCTTTTTTTTTTTTTTTTAGCTTAAAATTTTCATTTATAAAATTAATAAACTAGCATTTTGCTATATAATAATCGTAACAAAAAAATATTTAAATTTTAAATTCGTTTATTTTTAACTATTTTATTTAATTAAATATATATAATAATAGTAAATTTTTACTAGTGTTTTTTTAAGGTAAGTTTATATAAAAATTTACCTAGTATACTACACTAAATAAATTTCCATATAAACTTACCTTAAAAAAACACTAAAAAAATATAATAGTTTTATTTTTAATTAGTTAAATAAAATAGCTAAAAATAAACAAATTTAAAATTAAAGTATATTTTATTTTATAGTTATTAAAACTTATTTTTATTTATTTTTAGCTTTAGTTTTCGTTAAAATAACCTATTTTTAAAAGTATAGTTTTTTTAAAAATTTTATACAGTTAACAAATTTACTAGTAATTTATATATAAAAATGTTTAAGTGTTATTTACACTAAACCTTTTATATATATAATTAATTAAATAAAATAGCTATACTAAAAAGGTTAGCAGATTTAGAAAGCCCCGATTTTTTTATAATTTATTTTACTAGCCCTATATTTTTCCGAATTCTCCCCGATTTTCTAGCGCTAGTCCAACCTAGGTTAATTTGTATGTAAAAAAGGTGGTCCGCGAAGGGGTGGTCCGTGGAGGGTGTAGTCATCTTAGCACCCTTTACACGTTACTTTGAACCCGGACATTAGACATACCAACTTGACTTAGCTCGATTTTGCGCTTATAATGCGCTAGTCATCTTAATTTTGAGTGAGTTTAATAACTCCGTGGGACGTAAAATGTGCGGTGGTGAGTTTTCCTACCTCTCGGTAGTGTCGGTAGTTTAATGACTTGGGTTACATGCATACATAGGAAAGGTGGCCCGTAAGCTGAGCTCAACCCCTCCCCACGGCTACCATTAAGCATTACATAGCCGAACTGGTCCTTCTACTCCTTCTACTCTATGCGACATTGGGAGAAGCCGGTCCAGAGATCTCTTGAACTGGAAGCTTTTAATCCGGGAACGTTGCCTCTTATACCAGATAAGACACAAGAAAGCGCTTCCCCCACATATTTTGGCCAAATCATTGGTGGTAGTTAACTCCAATTCAAGCTCGCAAGAAGATGCGGAACAAATTACCACGTCTTTGGGATCGCTCACTGGTTCTCACTGATTTTGGATACTGAGAGGCAACATACACCAGCAACTAATCAATTCTGTAACTGACAGGAACATAACATGTACCTAAGAATATTTGCCTTAGCCGATGAGCCTATACGACATTTCCAAATATTCCTCACGCGGAATAGGCAGTGCTTGCCGTTTCTCGAGTTCTGAATAGTATTTGAGAGGTGTGACGAAAAAGTAATGCCGTTAATCCAGTTACTCTGGCATCGATTCTGGGATTGCCTATGCTGAGAAGCTATATTAGTTGATCGAGGAGAACGTTTGAATCCAATTGAGATTCGCACCTCTCGGCCTATGAATACGCTACTTTGTGAATATATTTCTTGTAGGTATGTGTGAGAGTGACAAAATATGAGGACCTGGCCGGAAATACTATAATATATTACACTATTAGACTTGATAATATTAAAACAACCGCTAAGCTCGATCTGGAGGCGCGGATACCTGGGTTTAGCCACCAAGCTAGGAAGGCGAGTCCTCATTAAGGAGAAAGAACAATAAGGATTTGTAAATAAAATCTATGTATTTCGCAAAGTCGTAGGCGGCACAGGCAACATACAGTGTGGCTTAGATGTGGCTTGATCACACGCCCTCAACCCTTGTCCTAATGTGGGTGCGTAGATACTATATTTAAGACCTTATTGCTGGGGGCGGAAATACTATTTCAATTCTGCATGTCCCCAAAGACGGGCTGGGTGAATATATCTGCGTGGCTATAAGCCCGTTATTGATCATTTGATTCGGCGATATTTCACAACGCCCTCATCATGAGCCCGATGGTTCATCAGCCACCGAGCCAGAAAAGAAGGGAGTTTAGGTTGGCGCGTGTCAAACATGACGATCGTCCCGTTGAGGTCGCTATCGAGCGTGCATCTTTGGACAATCCACCAAAATTTACTGCACTCTATTACACTTGTAGGGAGATGAAAGATGGAACTACGGTATCTTTCAGCCGCCGTTTCGCCGATCTTGGGTCCCGCTTGGTCTACGCTATCCGAGCCCGAACCTTCCCGAGCTCCTGTTCAAGAACTTGATTGAATGTTTTCGTATCTTGTGTTCCGAAGAAGTTCTTAGCATCAGGGAGTTGCTCTTCGGTGGAGAAGTCCCCGGGCACAAGAGGAATAACCATGCGAAGTAGTTCAGGAGTTTGACTTTCGAGTCTCGACAGTCTTTCTCGACGTGGCTTTTTACTATGCCTACATACCCTCAACACCGGCAGTGCTTACCTTCAGGCACTAGGATGGTAGATATAGGTGAAATAGATTGATTTATGCGCCTGCTTTTAGGTCATATACTTACATTTTAGTCTTTTATTGTGGAGGTCAAAAGAACGTCGATAACGCGCTGGACGAGTTTCGGCGTCACCATACAGCCAAGGTTACCTCGAGCACAAACTCTCTCTTCTTCGCTGGCTGGATTCCCATACATGCCCCAAAAAGTGCCAAACTCCTGATCTCCCCTATGTCTAAGGAATACTCCGAAAGCGGCACCCCTTATATCAGGATGAAGTGCGTTCTTACCTCCGCTCGCGAGCCTCTGGACTATACTCATACATTCGCTAACTACACTATGGAAATCGCTAGCACGATGAGCTTCCGCGTTATATTGTTGTCACTGTTCAACTATAACAATTCCGGCATGTTTGAAAAGGAAGCAGTTCGCATCCCGGTTGGGGGCTACTCGTATGTATGAGCTGTGTTCACCTTTAGTGACCGAGTCTATACTTGCGTTATCTTAGCTTGCTACCTGGCAGCGTATTGACTATACGAAGCCGCATAGATGAGAGGGTCGACACAATTGAGCTGAATATTGTCGGTTCTCTCGACTACATCCACGCTGGTGGAAGCTGTCATCAACCTGGAGGACGCCACGCGGGAAGTAGTCATTAATATGCTTACTCGATGAGAGAAGATTCTTCTTCAAGTCAGGCAAGAGACGAAGCGTGTATTTCGTAGGCCGAGCCTGGTTGCCTGGGGCGTTTCGGACTGGGGACATCATAGTGTGTTGGAGTGTGGAAGATTTCCAAAGGCAATATTTTTTGTAGCCTATTGGAGGAAGTGTAGATAAGTACTAAGGTAGTACGTAGTGCTCAACTACATATATATGTGTGACAGGGAGTCCGTGCTTCACCCTACCAGATAATGCTAGCATGGGTAGGTAAGTACCTACCTAGGGAGAAGAGAATAATCAGGGGCTTGAGCGAATAGCAGCGACGGTACAAGCTGCTAAAAGGCCTGTAGCACAATCTTATCACTTTCATTCTTGAAACTGTCAGATTCTTTCGCTGTAACTTAATTGGTTCGCCTCCTAAAGCCCAGTACATCCAGTGCCTTACATGATGATTGATCTGAGTACCCGACGGCCACTGTAGCCTAACTAATCACCTTAATCTCAAATTCCCGGAAAATCGCTCGAGTCGAACTTTGCAGCTACTTTGGATAGCATTCGCGAATAAACTCGGTCGATCGATTTGGAGCCTTGAGTCGTGCTTCATTATACAAGTATGGAACAAAACATCAAACCGCACGAGGTACTCGTAGCCCTTGCAGAGGAGACACGAGATACTGACCAACGTTCTACCACCACTACGCCGGAGCAGAAGGGCAGCCACCGCTTGCTCGCATGGCGGGAAAATCCCCTATTCTTTGGCCGTGATGCTGAACTTGACATCATGTCTCGCGAACTTCTCGATCCGAACGACGAGCGGCTTCGAATATTCAGCCTTGTCGGGATGGCCGGTGTCGGCAAGTCCCAGCTGGCTCTCCGCTTTGTCTACAAGCATCGTGAAAAGCTAGACGCTATCTTCTGGATCCCTGCTGACGAGCCGATGAAGCTGGCGCAGGGCTTTTTAGATATAGCCAAGGAGCTGCGCCTTGTCGAAGATACCACCCCAGCATCAAATGAAATGGTTCGCCGAAGGGTTTTCGGTTGGCTTAAAACAACGAGTTGAGTACTCTTGCTTGTCGGACTCGTATCTTGGCTTATTTGTTCCGTATAGCGCAAAGCTGGCTCCTTGTCTTGGATAATGTGCAAGATATCAGCATCTTGCAGGACTACTGGCCTGTTGGTAGTAAAGGACGAATAATCATTACAAGCAGAAACCCGACGGCCACGGAGCAGCCTGTGACCTCAAGCGAGTTAATCGAGCCCTTCAATCCTGAAGATGGTGCAACCGCGTTTCTATCTTTCCTTTCAGAAAATGTAAGAAATGAGCTCAACTCTAGGAACGATGCCTACACCATCAGTATTGCTTGTGGAGGTCTTCCTCTTGCGTTGCGCCAATGCGCTAGCTTTCTCAATGTCGGAAATATACCCACCAAAGAGCTAGCTCAGATCTACTCTGATACGGCATCACTCGTGCAACCTCACTCGCCCCTGAATACAAGCTCAGGGCAGGACTACTACTACAGCGGCAACCTCTCAACTATTTTGCAGGGACCTTTAACTACCCTTTCTGAAAATTCAATGTTTATGTTAAGGCTTCTATCGTGGTTTGACCCCGACTCGATCCCTGAGGTTCTGATAAAGCCGCAAGGTCGATTACACGAAGGGTTACAGAAACACATTGTAGATGAAGCTGAGTCAGTCGATCTTAACCTATGAAAATATGCCACTAACAAATGAAGCTATGATACTGCTATTAAGTCTTTGTTCTCGCAAGGACTAGTGAACAAGAGCATTCACGGCGACTTCTTCAATATGCATAGACTCGTCCAAGCCATGGTCATTCAATTTATGAGTGCTGAGGATAGGAAAATCACGTTTGAACTCACGCTGGCTCTATTGGATAAAGCCATTCCTCTGCAGACTAATTGGGAGCAGCAAACAGGCAATTGGGATCAATTTGGCCGGGCGCTTCCTCATATACAGAGACTTGAATCTCTCCGACGAGAATTGCAGATTGAGCCTGAACCGCCCCTGGCATATCGACTCGGTTCTGTTTTCGAACGGACTGGCTGGTAAGTCTTGTACCTGCTTTAGCCCCCGACTTCTGTTTCTGATAAATTGATTCCGCTTCCTCACAACATGGCTATTGAGACAGGGCGGGTGATCTGACCAGGGGTCAGGTCGATTACATAAGGAGGATCTAGCTGAAAAATTCGTTGATTTCCTGTATAAATAGCCTAGCCCCTAGCCTTGATTTCAGCTAGAGATTCAGCACCCACGGATAATATACACTCCTTTTCTTCTGCCTTTCTTGACTTCTTCTTTCATATGTAAAATCTCTAGATGGCTAAAAGAATGGCTCAGGCCAGGCCTCTAGAGTACGCTCAGAACCAACACCCTGAGTCGTTTCACTATTAGGTACCTCTACGAAAAGGGCTTACTAGACGAATCTTTAGACCTTCTCTCAAAAGCGGAGTCTGTTGCGAAGAATGCGGTGGCGAACCCGAACCTGGACGGCGCAGTCCTCGAACGACTGAACGACCTGTTATACGACGTAATTAATGACAGGGCCTGTATCAAATTTGCCGAGTGTCACTTCGAGGACGCAAAGGATCTATACACCCAATGCTTGAGGCTGAAAGAGGCTACGGACTCACCGTCGCAAAATGAATTGTGCTTGCTGACGAACAATGTTGGGAACGCTTTAGCGAACATGGGATTGCTTGACGAAGCTTATATCTGGCTCAAGAAATCGTTTGACATGAGACAGGAGCTGGTAGCGTCAGCAACTGACCCAGGAATCTACAAAGATCAGCTTGCGAGGGACTGGGGTACCCTGGCAGGATGCCTATGGCTGAAAGGAGACTACACGACTGCGTGGGAATACGCGAATCATTCCACCAAGCTGTGCGAAGATATATATGCAAAAGATGACCTCGTTGTGGCAGGGTGAGTATTTCCATCTCCACATAATAACTGACCGCTGTATCTTACATGAAGCTAGATGCTACACAGTCCTCGGGAACATCCGCAAAAGCCAAGGATTGTTAGAAGAGTCGAAACAGCTTCATCTGAAATCTTTGGAAATATATAGACAAAAATATAGCAGCCACTTTGCCACTGCGTTGGCGTTGCATAGGTATGGAAAGATACTCGCCGAGGAGGGGAATATCTCGGACGCCATGTATGTGAGCTTTAGATGAGGGGTGGGAGTCTCGCTGACACTCATATAGTGAATATGTCAAGAGATCAATCACGATTTTGTCGGACAACCCACACTTCAAAGCAGCGAATGCCCGTTCCCATTACTACTTGGCGAAGCTTTTGGATAGCCTCCCTGATTGCGATAGCACACAATATCTAGAGACAGCCATACTGCTATATTCCAAGCATGTTGGCATATCTCTAGAGGACGCTAGAGGAATCGATTTAACCATGGAACACTTTGATAAGTTAGTTAGTTGTTGGCATTGGTAATTTCCCGGAGTCCAGCCGAAGAGTTTCCATTCGTTCAAGTCTAGTTAAATCTAACATGGATTCCTACCTACTCCAACAATGTAAATCGGCGGCTTCATAGGTTAAGGGATTTAGCACCTTGACATCGGCGGAATACCATTATTTCTGGCTCCTTAGAGCCATTTAAATTGACGGTTCATATGAACTTAAATAGCATCACCATCAAACCTTTCTTTCCAACTCCATATTCTAATTTCGAGTTCGCGTTTTCCGTGTTTTAGTTGTTAGATTCAACGGGATTCGGTATGAAACATGCAGCCATGAACCACAACGTTGGCGATGGAAATTTTGAAGTGGTTAAAGAAGGTAAACCGGGAGTGGGACTACTGTTCCGTTGGGTATACGAAGGACGGGATAGAAGGGGCTTCCGTACCATTGTTCAAAGGTTTCTCTGGATAGGACGCAACGATCCTTCGGTCTAGATTGCCCTCGGTATGCCATTAGGACGCTGTTTCTCTAACAAACGTGATGGAAGCCTCGAGTTCGTGTATAGTACATATTATGGTCTCAATTACAGTAGTCGCTATAATGTTGTATGAAAAACAAAGGCTAAGAGAAGGCAAACTTCTCCCATTTTAACACCAACGGCAAGCCACTAGCCCCTGAGTATGTTCACCCCAGGGCTAGGTCAATGAAATAATATGCTAGATCAATGGAATAATAGGCTAGGCCAATGGAATAATAGGCTAGGTGGTTAAGCGTTTATGCAAGTATTGTTTACATATTAATCTTATGCCGACTTCTCTTTCTTCTCTTTTTGCGTAGTGGTTATCAACCTATGTACTTACCTAGGTACTTACCTAAGGTAGGTCTTGGTCGAGTAGGTGGGGCATACACTGTGTCAAGACTGGTAGCTCGCCACTGTGCTGCAAAGCCCTATTATTGTTTATTGTTGTGCCTTGAAGGACTCGTAAAGTTTTTTGTATAAGACGAAGACGGCTCTCTCGTGTCTCTCGACTTGCTACTCCTATTCCTTACACACACAGGTTGCCTTTTTGCTCACCCATTCCCGCAATCTGGTTGGCAATACCAAAGGGTTAATTTGGGTAAGTACGCCACTTATCATGTTTCTTTGGTTGGCATATCTTCGTTCTAACCTGATCACACACGTTTAGGTCACGATGCCTTGCCAAACTAGAAGTCAAACCAGCCATCATAGTAGAACTGGAGGTAACAGCGAAGCTCGATCTCACACCAGAAACCAAACCAGATGCCGAACTGGAGTCCAATCCCGATACCGCGCCCGATGCCCGACCAGGCGTTCAACCAAGCACAGAACTAGACGCGAGGGTAGACTCGAAGCCAAGCCACCCCTCACATTCAACCAACTTCCCCCGGAAATTCGTTTCATGATCTGGGAAGAGTTTATTCGCACTCCCCGAATCATCCATATCGATCTACTCGCCGAAGATCCTCTAGCCTACCCTGGATACACTGTTAAAATGGGCGACAGAGCCACGTCGTATACTTACTATAAATGCAGGCAGGTTTGCCCACTGTTAGGCGTTAGCCGAGAAAGTAGACGGATTGCAATGACAGATCCACCGATGGCTGTGCGCGTCGCAATCCCGGTGATCACGCGTAGAAGATTCCAACCGGACATCGAGTATCACGATTTAGCCATAAGACGCCACGACTTTGTGTTTTTCAAGGGTTCTGAAACCTGGCGGTTTAATAACATTGGGCATGCGTTCTGGCATAATCAGAGCTTCCCTAACATCATCATCGACATGGACGTTCGCAGCATCAACTACCACCGTATTTGTGATGCGACTCTAGACTGGGTAAAGTTGATCTCGAACAAAAGGGATATCTTATGGCGCCTCGGCGACCGGCAAGGGCTGAATAATTTCTATTGCCTAATCCAAGATCAGAAGACTGATAAAAAACGGCACTTTGAGTTGGATGACCTCTGCGAGCTCACTCCGGGCCAGTTTCCGAAATACGGTCAGAATCTTACGACTTGGCTGGAAGCTTTTGCTAAACTGCCTGAAGAAATTCGACGTCCGCACGTTTCGTATTATCTTGATGAAGATCTTAGATTAATTGAGAGATGGAAGAATGTAACTGTGGGCCAATACAAGTGAACTGGGTTTAAGGAGGGAGAATGAGTGGTTCTACAGGGTGCAGGGACCCACCGCACAACCCTTCCACCTACAACACCAAATACTCAGGCATACCAGGCTCAGATACTACCTAAATTCGACCCGCCCGCCGCCCTTTACCTAGCTATGTTGCGTTGTTTTCTTCTATACAGGTAGTTAGTTGTCCCTAGTTATGGGCTACCTACTTACTTAAGTACGTAGGCTTAAAACAGCTGCGAAAACTAGCTGAATTGGCTTACGTTCCCCCCCAATACAACTACTACCTACCTACCTACTGAGTGGTGTGCCTGATTGTGCTGTAGATAGAGTGAGGTGGTGGTAATAGTAATCACATGTTAAATGGTCTGGAGAGAGCATAAAATATGTACACGTAATTCTGGTTAGAAAGTGCCCTTTGATATATCCCTTGGGAGGTTATGGGGCAATCGGTTATGCAAAGGTCCAAGGCTTAAATACTGAAACATGACGTATAAATCGACGCATGGCCCTGGGTTCTAGTAGCTAGAACATCTCGCCTCAACGATTCTAGAAATTTAGGGTAATTTGTGCATAACTGCATCGTGGTAAGTCGAGCGGCGGAGGAGGAGGCCAGGAGGGCTGCCTAGCAGGTAGCTATAAGAACATTGGAGCTAGTATTAATCAACTTAAATGCCAACGCGGCTAGCCTCCTTCTCTATTTCGATCTACTACATAGATATAGTTTAGGACAAAGGGCCTAGATCTACGAACTATTTATAATTGCTTTATAGACAATATAAACACAATCCACCGCTATAACACGGCTGAACAGTGGTCCAAATATGAAAAGCGTGATATAGCTTTCTATACCGAGCAGGCTAAGCGGTTAGGTGATAACTGCATTGGAGTATATAAAGCTATTATATCTCGGTATTTCAGTTTTTTGTTAATTAGTACAACTGAACGGTATAATACTATTTTTGCTTGATATCAAGGTTACGACAACCAATACTGGGGTTTCACAGACCAGAACACTAAACCGCCCCATCGCGGAAAAGGATAACGGTTTAAGGTGAGAACCGTAATAATACGAGAACAAAATCAGACTTTTCTTTTAAGCCAGGGGCCGCTAATTGAAACTAAAAGCAGGGACAAATATCACTTGAGACTAAGATACGCCGATAAGAAGATATTGGTAGTAGCTACTAGACTAATTCGCTCAGGGATAGGGTAACGCAGCTTCGGTATCCACCAGTTGAATTATTTCTTCCACGTGATGGTCTTGATTCTTAGCCATTCCGAAAGTCCATACTCTGTATTGAATCGTCCAAAGCCGCTGGCCTTGCAGCCACCGTGTGGAAGAGCACTTTCGTCATGAATGCTCATATTATTAATGTGGATGGCCCCAGCTTCAATCCCTTCAGCAAGCCGTAATCCCCGGAATAGATCCTGCGTGAAGACTGCGGAAGAAAGACCACATTCGGAATCATTAACGATTCGAAGAGCTTCCTCTTCTGTATCGACTTCGAAGACGCTGAGTGTAGGACCGAAATTCTCTTCGCGATAGATGTCCATGTCAGGCGTAACCCCGGACACTATACGGGGCTCTAGCCGCGTCGGGTCATCAGCGGGAGTGCCCATAGACTTTCCTCCCAAAGTTGGCGTTGTGACAACAGCACCTTTTCGTTCGGCATCCTCTAGTAGCCTCACTACTTTATCTTTCCCACTAGGCCGGATCATAAGCCTAGCCTCATCATCTGATGGGAATCCGGCTTTGATAGCATGAATTAGCTTTTGCATGAAATCGTCACGGATCTTCTTGTGCAGTATGACTCTGTCTGTCGACATGCAGCACTGCCCCGCGTACAGGAGAGACCCAGAAACACACTCCTTCACGGCAAGATCCAAGTCTGCATCTTCCCAAACAATCGCAGAAGCTTGCCCTCCGAGTTCTAGTAGCACTGGCTTTAGATGGCGCGCGGCAAGTTCTGAGACAATCCTCCCGACGGCAATACTTCCGGTGAAGTTGAGCTTCTTTATCTCACGATGAGATACAATGGCCTCGGTCACTGGATACGCCTGGTTGCGGTCCGTAGAAATATAGTTCAACACGCCTGCCGGGAGACCGGCCCTAAGAAGTACTGACGCAATAGCCCAGAAGCAGCGAGGCGAAAGCTCGGAGCCTTTAAGCACAACGGTGTTCCCAGCCGCAATGGGGAGGATAACTGAACGCATCCCTAGGATATAGGGAGAGTTCCTTGAATCCGTTAGTGTATCCTGCATCCTCGCCCCTCCAAGGGAACTTTTAGTGGTTAGTGGATTATCGTATAAGACTCACCAAGCGGCAACGGAAAACACCACGCCAAAGGGCTCCTTAACGATCATCGCTCTCATACTCGGGTTCGCTAGTGCCGGCATGGTTCCAGAGATACCACTAATGCGGCCAGCCACATCTTTGAGAAGATCAATGGCATTGTTGAGATTGAACTGCGTCCATAGATCTGAGCTCCCGGTTTCGACCTTCATATATTCTGCTAGCTCCTCACGGTCGTTGTTCATGATTTCTGCTGCTCGCAATAGGATATCCCGCCGTGTTGAAGGAGTCGATTGACGCCAACTAGCTAGTGCTTTTGCAGCAGCATCGACAGCTGCCCGAGCGTCATCAGGCGTCGCTGCCACACTATGGTGGCACGTGAGGTTGTCGCTTGGATTGATCACATCAAACGTATTGCCGGTAAGATGCTCCTTGCCATCAATTATCATTGGCACCGTGTACCTTGCCATCGCGAAACCTTAAAATTGAAGATTGATATAGATCCGTTAGAATTGGAAACAGTGTATTATTCTACATATAAAGATGAAATTAACGTCTAAATCAGTTTCTAGAGTACACCTCCATGCAATTTGGGGTCCCATGGCAGCTTGCATAAGCATATTTAGGTTACAAGAGAGCTATATTGCGCGTTGATGACTGTGATCGTGTCCGAATACGTCTATCCCCTCCTACCCCTCTCTGATGTCTACAAAGTGACCAATCCGGTTTTGCTGTCGGCCAGTAGTGTTTGCTGACAGCAGATGTAAAGACGGGGTTCGGCCAATGGCAGAAGATTCCCACCTGGCGATAAGCACAAGATTTTGCGAAGGGGTGCCCGACACTGAAGAGGACGCATGGTGATGCGTCGATCGCTGACGACAGAAGTCTGTAAACGCGAATCGCTGAATAATATTCATCTCAAGTCAGTAGTTAATTTTACAACACGGAATTTCGAATCCCCCCTAATCTGTCCAAAAGCGGCGTTAAGAGATCTCTTTACATTCCAACGGCTGAGATGCTCGGGCCTTTCTGAAGCAACAACCCCAGTTGTATTCAATCTTCGCATTCGCTGTATGGACCAACAATTCGCCTATGGGATGATTTGGCCATCCTATAACTATAGATTTGTCTGGATTCTAGATTAGGGGAGGTGGCTTTGAGCTGATACCAATGTGAGGTCTAGTATGTATAGAGCTGAGGAGTTTTATTTGGCTATCCCGTGCGGCTGATCAAGCTGAACATTGTTAGATAATGATTCACTACGAGTGTTGCCACTTGACTGTTGTGTGTCACAAGTTATCTGCCCTAGTGAAATATAATTATCTTTCAGGAGTCGAGATCAATGACTTAGTCTAAGGGTTCCCTACAGACTTATTCCCTCGCCTGAAACGTCAATTCGTCCTCTAAATCACAGTGAAGCTCTGTCATGATGCTCAAAAAGTTGTCAATAGCACTTTTTGTCTTTTTTTCCCGTGTATATCGAGCAGAAGCTCAAGCTGGGACCACCTCCGTTGGGCCTCTCTTGGCTTGCGATCTCACGACTTTCTCTTGCCCCGGTGTAGATGGATGCTGTACAATCGCAGGCTGTTGTGGAAGCGGATGTTGTGCGCTTGGTTATACGTGTATCAATGAAGGGACATCGGAAGAGGCCTGTTGCCCGTCAAGCGACCCTACCAAATGTGGCACGGTAGCATCGGTAAGCCCCTAGGCGAGAGTATTGCCATACTCTCACTTCCGAGGGGAAGACTATATCTAACACCATGCGCGGCATAGCCCTCTAGCTCCGGATCTGGCTCGGATTCTGATAGTCACACCTGCACGGGTATTTCAAACTGCCGAGATTCCTCGACCGGCCAAACTTGGACATGCCTCCTAGGACAGACCTGCTCCCTTTCATACCGAGGTTGCAACCCTTGCCCCTATATCTATGACGATTCCAGTTCGTCGTCAACATCCAGTTCCTCGTTCAGCAGCCCCACCACATCCCTCGTCGAGTCATCTTCGCCAAGCAGTCCAAGTGCTAGTGTTAGCTCAACGTCATCATCTGGAAGCTGCTCACAAGAGGTAAAACCTATTTTGTATTGGCCGGGAGCGGTTTGTGTTGGGCTTGCGTTCTTGCTATAGCGGTTGGTAGGGTGTAGGTAATTCTTAGTATCATGGACTTGTTATAGATCCTTGAAGCTTTGGTTAAACGTATATGTGTGTGTTAAATAGCCGTTGTTTAACAGGGAGACATAGCTTATGCAATACTATTCCCCTCGCTAATTTTGCCCAAGGTCTTCAAACAATGCAAACCGTATCCATCTTCGCCCCAACAAACCAACAAGGAGAAGGAATGTCATTCTTTTGATATACGCGAGACATAGCGGTGATCAATCCTACTCGTTCAAAAACGGCCGCGTTGTTCGAGAGCCTTTCAGCAATAGTAGAATCTGCCAGAGGAAGAGATCGCGTTACCGCACCGCTCGACGCGTTCGCGAGAGCAAGTGCGTAGGATCTGTCATCCGTACCACTTTGTAACAGCCACAAACAAGAAACTTCTACCCCACTCCTAAGAATAGGGTAGGTTTCCAACCGCAGCGAGGCCTCCTGCTGAATAACGTTAGGCTTGAGCTGAACGCTTTCTTGGTTTGGCGGCTTAGAAGATGCGTCTTCGTCCTGATGATCGATCGGGAAGTTTAAATCCGGAACGAAAAATATTCTTTCTCCTCGTGCGTTTCGGAGTGCCAGGACCGCATTATGTTGCACGTCGACTTCTAGTACCGCCCGCTGCACCAGACCTCTCAGAATGACGTACGCCCCCTTAACCCGGCCGAAGATATTTGTTTGGACCACCGGCGCCGTGCTAGCATTCAGGACTTCTATACGTGATTTTGCATCGAAGATATCCTTGTCCCAGATGACGGGCGTGCCTACTGATGCCCACGACCACGTTGGCGCGCAGTAGGCCTCGGGCCTCTTCTCGAAGCGCCGCTGGGAGACGCGCCAGCAAAGTAGCCAGGGGAGATCTTCGAGCCAGAGGCCAGCGAGGTAGGTACGCGGGGTACGTAGTTCGTCTGTTAAAGAGAACCGTCTCGCCAAGGCGGAAATAGCGGGCAGCTTGTCGGTCTCGCATGTCAACAACCGGTTGCTATATCCGCCGATGAGGAGGGTCCATTCTCGCGAAGTCTTGAGTGTTAGTGGCGCTTGGAACGGCATCAGTTCTTGCGCTTGAGCGTTGAGAGCGTTTCTCCCTTCTTCTATTATGCTCTGCATTGCGATGTCATAAGCAATCTTCGGACTAGGGCTGTTTGGCAGATAGTCGGACTCTCTAGAAATAGTGCCACATTCACAACACAAAGTAGTCCCGCATTCCCATATCAATTCGGCCGCTGTGACGTGGAGTATACGACTCGAGAGTAAGCGTTCTTGTAAACTCCAGGCGGCTCATCAACGGATATGTCACGTCGTAGTAGCTTCTTGGGCTGATGATGTCCGAGTGATTTAATGGCTCTCGTGCGTAGATAGTGTTCGTCTCTCCCGACTTGTTGACAACCGGAAACCGCTCAACAGCGATATTTCGCGCCGGCCTAGCCGTGCGTCCAGAGCCTAGACTATCTGATGTAGATATCATGTCGCTCCGTCTCGCGGTGAAAATGCCCTGTGTAGGATCTTGAGCCGCATCGGTTGAGATAGTAAGGAAAGCATTTTGGTATACATCTGCCATCTTGGCCGACTCGTTCTCCCAGTCATCGACATCGTCTTGGATGATACATAAGGCATCGATCCATAGATACCACACGCCAAGGCCACGGACTAGCTCAACAGCGTCCCGGAAAGACTTGGGTAAAATGCTCCAAGAGATGCCTTTCTTTCTTTCTTTGAGGGTATCCTTGGTCGTTGTTATGTTACCGGTTTTACCCCAGCAGTAGCTTAGGGCGGCATACTTGCCACTCTGGCCCGGTTCTGTTTCAAGAAGACGGATAGAACCCTTTCCAAGGCTCTCCCCAACGTCAAGCACTCGAGTTGGAAGGCTGCCTAACCTTTGGGCGGCGCATTGTGGATGTTTCAGTTTACAATCCTGCAGCCATTTATCAGCTAGTTTAGTACAGAGGCCTAGATCAAGGGCGGATGCAACTTTGGTAGCAGCGCCGATTATTGGAAAGTAGCTAGAACTGTCTATGGCAATTATCAGAACATTCCCGTCATCAAGAGGAAAAGGCGAAAGGGAACCGGGGGGCTTCTGCTGTCTAGTTGGTACTTGCCATCGCTAGAAAATAATTCCAAAGTAGGAAAATACATGTCAGTAGGCAAGTCAACAAACTGTAACAACAGAGTGTGCCCAACAAAGCCGGTAAGCTCTAGATACACGTCGTCGTCGCTCTCTGCTGATAACGGCGGCGAAGATGGTTGCGACAGCTTATCTAGAATTGAGTGCTTATCGAACCTGCATAAAACTCGCCAAATGAGGCTGCAAATAGCGCATCCGCGTCTAGCGGATTGGCGCCAATTGTGAAGCGATTCTGAAATGCTAAACGTGCGGAGGCGATATGATTCTGGACGACTAGTATCTTCGGTCGTCATGTTAGTTGTCGAGTCAACCTGTAGGTCGTGACATAGGTCACAACGCGCCATGTTAACAGTCTCCTGGGGGCACCTTGTTGTATAGGATAAACCGACAACGTAGCGCTAAGAATTGCATCGGCTTGTATAGTACACGCTTGTTAGGCACCGTAGCAGGGATCTCGGAGATATCGCTATCCCGGGCTTTAGGTACTAGACAACCTCTTAAACCTTACCTACTTGTTTTGAACCGAGCATAGGTACTGAGCACGCTAATTTTCTGCGGGCAAATTCTTCGAGGGTTCCCATGGAGCAAATATGCAATCCCCAAAATTGTCGCTGGCTCCCCACTGCTCTCTGTTCTATCCAGTTCGTGAAGGCTTCTATTCTGAGAAGCCTCTTCTATCTTGCAAGAAGAGAATTTCGGTAGCTATTAAGTTATTGTGAGTAAATGCAAAGTCAAGGTGCTCACCTAAGGAGTACAAGCAACCTAGTGTCGCAAGGCTTGGCAACCACTCACCGTAATTATTATAGTGGTACAGCAGTCGGGGCCAAAACTCAAGGCCATGCCAAAAACCCGAGAAAGGTATGAACTATTGGGACTCATACTGTATACTTAAATGCTCTTATACATTTAGCGTATTTAGCTGCTATAATGATAGTCTGCTTAGGTATCTATAGTACCTTCTGCTTATCTAGCTTTAGCGGCTAACTACGCTAAACTTTTAGAAGCATGTAAGTATACAGTATAATACCCAGTAGTTCATACTTTCTTTAAGTTTTGAGCATGGCCTTGAGTTTTGGCCCCGACTGCTGTAGACACCACTAAAACCACTATCTTTATAGCACCCAGGTGCCATTAGTACCTTAGGTACGTAGTACCCTGCTAAGGAATATTTTAGCGTATTTAGAGATTCCGGCACATCCGCTTTGTTATTGTGATCATCACCTTACAGCCAAGAGATGTTGAAACCTGGTCTAGTAAGTATTTACAGTATGGCCAACCCGGCGTCTTTTCTCTGACAGGAGACGGATAATAAACAGCGTTAAGTGCCAACTGATATTCTTCCAATTGCGTTCACATTATCTATAGTTCTGCTCTAGGTTAACAGTCATGAGCTGATTGGCGTAATTAGAAGCAAGTTCGTGACACACGCTCGTCTAGCCCGCCTAGCCCTGAGCAACTTCAATATCAACTTTCTTCACTGGAGTAGTCCATTAGTCCACTTGAACAAGTTCTTGGGATCCCACCTGGATTTCAAAGCAAGGAGTCTAGGAAGCTTCCGCTCTGAATACCAGGCTACTGGGCCCTCGTCGCCATGGGCATAGTTCACGTAGACCTCAAGAGGGGATTTGCTGCAGCCTTGTTCTACCAGCTTACTGCGCGTTTTTAGCGCAAACTCCTTTGCAACTACACTGGCAGCTTCATCTTGGAAGGTGAATGATAGAAACCTATGTGTATGTAGTACGTCAGCAACTTAATGGATGTAGATCGTAAAGGCAGACGAGATGCTGTCGGAGATTTGTCTCACATATGTCCCTTGGAGTCACGGTAAGGGTAAGCTGTCTCCTCATCTGGCACCGACCGAGTCACCCTATTTGGAAATAACTCGAGAACGAGAATCGATAGAATGTTGGCTGGGTTCTGCTTATAGAACGCATCGAAATCGTCGACAAGGCTAACGTATGTTGCGACGTCAAACTTATCGACGTTGAGGCCGAATACGGCATGGTCTCCTCCTTTCGCGCATGCCATAGCATCTACTCCAAAGCGGTTGTCCTTGATCAACTTGTTCCACGGTAGCAATCCCACGCTTTGTCGTATCGGTGAACTATCTATAAATGGCTTCATATAAGACCTGCCCTTTTCTTCGGGACCTATGTAGATCAAAGATACCATTATTGCAGTCTAGGATAGGGTTCATGAGTCAGTTTAGGGGCAACGTACGTTCGGGGTCGTCACTAACGTACAGCTTTTGTTTGAAAATCGAACATGATGGAGGGAAATATCGACAGCTCGTCAGGTTGGTCTTTCTCGATGGACTTGATTAGCTCAAAGATAGACTTCTTGGCAGATGCCGGATAGACAAAATCGCCGTTAAGTGCCGTGCCATTGTTGGTTTGATCATGAACTCCATATGTGGCCGAAGTCACAATACCGAAGTTCTGGCCAGCACCGCGTATACCCCAGAATAACTCGCTGTTCTCTTGTTTGGAAGCAGTCACGATCTCCCCGGAACCGGTCACCATCGTGACGGACTCCAATGCATCCAGCAAAAGGCCATGGATGCCCTGATATGGCCCAATACCTCCACCAAGGGTCGCGCCAACCATACCGACGCATGAGCACGAGCCAGTCTCTAAATGGGCAACACGTTAGATGGCTGACTTCTATCAGGGGTTAGATGTAGCGAGCGTGCTCATCATTACTTACGAATTTCCTTTCCTACCGCATGCAGCGGGTCGAAGATGTCATCGAAGATTACGCCACCGCCTACGGTCATCCGGTTCCCAGTCGCATCGATGCTAATGTTTTTGAAGTTTCCAAGATCCACGCCAATGGCACCTTTTAACGCGGCTGTTGTGTTAGTATACCCAGAACCACCGCCGGTCGCTAGAAACGGCACGTTTGCTTTGGAGGCATATTGGACCTGTGCAGAAGTAGAAAAAAAAGATGTCAAAAATAGGCCGAGGATACTTATTGTCTTTGTGACTTACTATCGTTTTGACGTCATCATTGTTTGCCGGTTTTGCGTAAACGACGTAACTAGGTGCATCGAAAGCATTCCATCGTACGGTAAAGCCGGCATCAGTGAGATTGGTATTGCTGGCCAGTAAAACCTCCGAATCTGGCGAAAGACTGCCTTTGAGTTCGTTGTAGATAACCGAGGGTGATGGAGACGGATATGCTTTTGTTAGACGTCATGTTAGCCGTGTCGTCTACAAGGCTCACAGGTCTGCTCAGAACTCACCAGAGACGCTAGCGATGTCCATGCCGATTATGATTGAAAGGATAATACCAATCACAGCGAAACGAAGTAGAGCCTTGAAGGAGGTGTTAATTGGCATTTGTAACAGTTCGAACTGCTAGTGATGCCAGGATTGACTTATTATTACACGTAGAGGGAAGTTCTATCTGAGTAGGCTGGTCTGCTAGGTTAGTTTATATAATCTAGGCTAAGGCCCGTGCAGCCCTCTCTCAGCTTTAGTTCCGTGACAGCATGTAATATTTTCTTTTGTAGTGAGACAAAGAGAAAGCTCAATGATTGGAAGCCGGATGCCGTCGGGGCCCGGGACGGTGGTCGGGTTTTCCACTCATGGGTAAGTTGAGACACTGAATCACCTGGGCGCGAGACGCAGCTTGGCAGGCTACCAGCTAATTCTGACAGATTCGATCTTATATACGCACATGTAAAAATCTGTTTGCAGTGGATAATTGGTGTTAAATATAGCGTGTGGGACGCTCCACACCTACCCGTATATAACGTATGAAATATCGAGCTGCTGAAACGACTCAGGGTGTTGGTTCTAAGCGTACTCTAGAGGCCTGGCCTGAACCATTCTTTTAGCCATCTAGAGATTTTATATATAAAAGAAGTTAGAAAAAAAAACAAAAAAAAAAAAGTATATATTATTTATAAATACTAAATTTTTAGCTAAAATTAAAGCTAAAAGCTAAGCTATTTATATAAAAAATTAATAAATTTTTTAGCTAAATTTTTTTTATATAATTAATTTAATTTTTTAATTAAATTACTTATTTTATTTTATTTTTTTTTAATTAAAATATAGCTAACTTTTTAGTATATTTTTAATTAAAACAAAATTAAATAAAAAACTTAAAAAAAACTTAATATAAACTTATAAAATATAACTTTTATAATATTTTTTTTTTAAATTAATATATAAATTAATAAATTTTTTTTATTTTTAAAGCTTTTTTTAGCAAATTTACTATTTTAATTTATTTAATTATATTAAAATATTATTATTTTTTTAAAACTTATATTTTTAAATTATTTTTAATATTATATTAATAATATTTATAATTTTTATATTAGTTTTATATTAAATTTAGCTTTGCTATTTAGCAAAAATAATAGCTTAAAAATATTAAGCTAAATTTATTTATTTTTTTTAAAACTATTAATATAAACTTTTAATATTTTTTAATATTAAGTTTTTTGTTTTATTAATTTTAAAAAAATTTAAAAAATAATTTAAAACTATAATATTAATATAATTAATATTAGCTTTATAAATTTTAATTTTATATTTAAATAATAGTTATTTATAATAATTTTTAATTTTTAAAATAAAAATATTAAAGTAAAATTTTTTATTAAAATATAAATTTAATAAAAAATAAATTAATTTAATATTTTTTAATATATTTTATATATTAATATTTAATAAAATTAATAATATAAAAAACAATAAGTTTAATATAAAAAAAAAATTTTAATTTTTATTATTAAAGCTATTAATATTTTTTATATTATTTAAAAATTTAATTTTAATATATATTAATTTAAAATTAATAAATTTAATTTTAATTTAAAGTTTAAATTATTTATTAAGCTTAATAAATATATTTAATTTTTTTTATTTTTTAGTTAGCAATTTTTTTTTTTTATTTTTTATTTAAATTTTTTTTAAACTTTTATTATTAAATTTATTAAGTTTATTTATAATTATAATATTTATAACTTTTTTTAATTTATTTATAAATTATTTAAAAAAAATTTTATTAAATTTAATTTTTTTTAATAATATTAAAAAATTTAATAAATTAAAGTTTAATATTAATAATTTTAAATATAAAATATAAAAAATTTTATACTATTAAATATTTAGCTGCTTAAAAATAAGTATTAAATATATTTTTTTAAAAAAAAATAATTTTAGTAGTTTTTTTTTATAAACTTTTTAAAATAAGTTAAATTTTGCTTTTATTTTTTTATATATAGCTTAAAAAAAATTAATTATATAAAAAATTTTTATAAAATAGTTTATAATAATTAAATATTAATAATTTTTTTTATATTAATAAAAAACTAAAATTTTAAGTTTTTATTTTTTTATTTTTTTATTTTATTTATAATTTTAATATATAAACTTATTTAAAAATTTTTTAAAAAAAACTAATTAAGCTTAAATTTTATTTTAATTAAAAAAATAAAAAATTAATTATATTTTAAATATTTAATAAATAGCTTTATATTTAATAATATTTTATTTTTAATTAGCTAATTATATTTTTAATTTTTAATATAAAATTTATTATATAAACTTTATAATTTTTAATAATTTAATTATTAAAAAATATATTATAAAAAAATATAAACTTTTAAAAAAAGTTTGTTTTATTAAAATAATTAAAATATAATATATTTATATTTATTAATTTTTTAAAAAAAATTAATTATTTTAATAATAAAAAAAAAATTTTAATTATTAAAATAAAAAAAGTTTATTAGTTTTAATAGTAGCTAAATTTAAACTAATAGTTTTAAAAAGCTTAAATTAATTATTAGTTTTTATATTATTATTAAAAATATAAAAAAATTTAAAATAATTTATATTTTTTTTTAAAAATTTTTAATAATAATAAAATGTTTTTTTTAAAAAAAGTTAAATAAATTTTATTTTTTAAAATAATTTAATTTTTAAAAGCTTTTTAGTATATAGTTTTTAAAAAATAACTAATTAAACTATTTATTTTTTAAAGTTTAATATTTTTTTTTTTAATATATTTTTATAATTATATTTAAATATTATAATAATAATATTATATTTATTAAAACTATAAATTTATAATTTTAGTTATTTATTTACTTTAAAAAAATAAATATATTATTTATTATAAAAAAAGTAAATTAAAATTTATAAAGCTTATATTTTTTATTTAATTTAAAAAAAGCTAAAAAAATATTTTTTTATATTTAAAAATATATATATTTTTTTAAAAAAAATTAATAAAAAAAATTACTTTTTATTTAATTATATAAATTATAAAATACTAATAAAAAATATTATTATTAATATTTTTTAAACTTTTAAATATAACTTTAAAAAATTTTTTTTTTTATATTTGCTTTAATAATTTTTTATACTAGAGGCCTTTGCGCCTAAGGGCAAAGAAACTTTTGTTTTTATGCTTTTTTTACCTGTTATATTATTTTTTAACTTAATTAATACTTTATTATTTTTTAACTAACTATTATTATATTTTATTATTATAATATTTTATATATTTTAGGTTTATTATTAATTATATTATTTTACTATTTGCTAATTAATATTTTATTATTTGCTAATTAATAATATGTTAGTACTTATTATTATATTAAAAAAAACCTTGTATAATTTTTAGTAGTTTTAATAGCTATAGCTAACTAAAATAAACTTAAAATATATACTAAAATATATTAAAATAATAGTAAACTAAATATTAAAATAATAGTAAACTAAATACTAAAATAATATAAAATAACTAAAATATATTAAAATATAGCTAATATATACTAAAATATAGCTAGCATATACTAAAATATAGCTAGCATATATTAAAATATAGCTAGTATATACTAAAATATAGCTGTAATATATTAGAATATAGTTAAAATATAACTAAAATATAAACTTAGTATAAATACTATATAATTATTTAAATAAATTTTAAAAATAATTATAACAAAAGTTTTAAACTATATAAAATTATTTTATTTTTTGTTTTATTTTATTATTATTAATATTAGCTATATTTTTTAACTGTTATTACTATTATATTAAATAATTTTTTAGCTTGCTAGGCTATTTTTTTAAAAATATTGTTAGCTAAATTAATTAGTTTTTTAAAAGCTATTTTAATTTTTTTAAAAATATAAATATATAGTATTATTTTAACTTTTGTATTAAGCTAATTTAAATATAAACGTGCGTTATATTTGTTAGATTTTTTTGCTAGCGTTATTATTTATATTTAAAACTAAGTAAATAAATAAATAAATAAGTAAAAAAATAAATAAGTAAATAAAAAAATAAAAAATATATTAGCATATTAATTTTAAACAAAAAAAAAGCATTTTTTAATTAGGTTATAATAATAACAGCAGAAAATTAAAAACTATAAATAACTTTTATTTTATTTATTTTATAAACTTATTTGTTAAAAACAAAAGCAAATAATAAATATATTTAATAAATTTTAAAAAAATATTATTAAAAATAAAATTTTATATAAATTATATATTATATAAAAAAAAATATATTTTTATTATTATTTTAAATAAAGTTAACTAAAATTTTATTTAATATTTAAAAATAATATTAATTAAAAAATTTATTTTTTTTTATTTTTATAAAGCTATTTATTTATAATTATTTAAAAAGTTATAATTTTAAAAATAATATATTATTTTTATTACTAAAATAATAAAATTATAATATTTAATATAATAATTTAAAATATTAATATAAAAAATACTAAAAAACTATAAAATATTTTTTATTTAATAAAAAATTATTAAACTATAAATATAAATAAAAAGCTAAAATATTTTTATAATACTAATTATTATAAAACTAAAGCTGCTTTTTAAGCTAGCTGTTTTTTTAAATTTAAAAATTTATAATATAATAATATATAAAAAAATTAAAAATAAAAAATAAAATATAAAAAAAAAATAAATAAATAAAAAAATAATATAAAAATAAAAAAAAAATATAATAAAAAATAAAATAAAATATATATATAAAAAAATTATATATTTTTAATATAAATATATAATAAATATTAAATTTAAGTTTTTAATACTAGTTATAAAAATAAATTATAAATTTTTTAAATAATAAATTAATTTTTAATTTAAATAAATATTAATAATTATAAATATAATTTTTTATATAAAATAATATAATAATTTAAAATAAAAAAAAATTTAAATAATAATAAATAGTTTATATATTTTAAGCTTTATATATAAATAAAAAAAAGTATTAATTTATATTTTTTTTTTTTAATTTATTTAGTTTTAAAAATTTTAAAAAAATATTAGTATAATAAAAAAATAAATTAGCAAATAAAATAAATAAAAAATAAAAATATTAAAAAAAAAAAATATAAATAAAAAAATTAAAGCTAATAAGTTTTTATATTTTATAAAAAAAAAATAAACTTAAATTTTTGCTTTTTTATTAAATAGTTTTTTAAATAATTTTTTTTAGTTTAAATTAAAATAATTATTTATTTAAATTAAAAAATAATCTTTTAAAAAAAAAATAATAGTAATTTTTAAATAAACAAATAATTTTTTTTAAGCTTAAAATAAAGCTTATAAAAAAATAATATAAAGCTTATTTTTAGCTAAATAACTATATAGGTAGTTTTTTTTTAATTTATTTTTTTATATTTTTTAAAAAAAAATTAAAAAAATTTACGTAAATTTTTTTTAAATTAACTAATATTTTTAAATAAACAAATAATTTTTAAGCTTACTAATAGTTTTATTATATTTTTTTATTTTTTTTAATAATTTTTTTTTTAATTTATAAATAAATAAGCTTTTATTAAAGTTTATTTTTAATTAAATTTAGTTATATAAGTTAACTTTTTTAATAAATATTTTTTTAATTTAATTTATTTTTTAATATTTAATTTTTTTTTTTATTTTAAATTTAAATAAATTTTTTTAATTTATGCTTATATTGTTAGTTTAAAAATAATATTTTAAATTATATATTTTTTTTTTAATTAAAATATTATTAATTTTTTAATAAATTTTAACTATAATATTTTTTTTTTATTTTTTACTTTTTTTTTTTTGCTTTTTATTTTTTAATTAATAGTTTTTTTATTTATTTAATTTATTAAAACAAATAAAGCTTAAGCTAATTAATAATATTTTTTATATTTTAAAATATTATTATTTTTTATAAATTTTATAATAGTTTTTAAAAAATATTATTTTTGCTTTTTAAATATTTAATTAATTTTTTTATTTAATTAAAATATTTTTAGCTTATATTGTTTAATTAAAATTTTAAAACTTTAAAAGTTTAAAAAGTTAAAAAATATTAATATTGTTTAATTTATTAGTAAAAAAATTAAAAAAATAAACTATTTTTTAGTTTAATGGTTAAACTTCGGGTTTATTGCTGCCTAAAGCAGTACGTAGAAAAGAAACTATATTATAAGGAGCCCTAGCGGCACATTTATAGGCTGTATATAGTGAAAACCACCTAAACCAGGCCTTTTTTAGGTTTTTTAAAAGGGTTAGTAAATGTCGATTGCTTTGTTACAGCGCTTTATATATAGGGGACAGGTGGTTAAAAAAGTCCTTTTAAACTATTTTTTAGTTTAAAATAGTATATATATTAAAAATTTTTTTAATTTATATATTTTAAATTTAATTGTTAAGTTTTAGCTTTTAAAAAATATTTAGTTTTAAATTTTAAATAGTGCTATTAAAAAGTAATATATTTGCTAGCTTTATTATTTAAACTTATTTAATAACTTTAAGTTGTTTAATTTAATATATATTATTATTTAAAAAACTTTTAATTAAAAATAAATAAATTAATTAGTATATATTAAAACTATTTAAAGTAAACTTTAAAATAAATATATTATTAATTTTATATATAATTATTAATATTTAAAAAGCTTATATATTTAATAATTTAATATGCTTAATATTATTTTTTATAAAGCTTATAAATATTATTTTGTTTAATTTAAAGCTAATATTAAAACTAATATATAGCTATTTTTTAAATATATATTTATTTTAAAATTTTCTAAAAATATTTATAGCAACTATAAATTTATAGTTTAAAAAGTTTATTATATTTAAAATAATAATAATTTAGCTTTAAACTAGCTAAAAACTAAAAAAAAAACTTTTTATTTATAATTATATATTTAATTAAATATTAGTTTTATTATATTTATAATTTTTTTAGCAATTTTTTAATTAATAATTATAATTTAAGTAAAAAAAAAGTATTAAAAAAAAATAAATAGTTTAATTAATAATAAAATTTATTTAATAAAAAAAAAAAAAAATATATAAAATTTTAGTAAATATATATAATGTTTTTTTATTTTTTTAATATTTTTAATTAGTTAATATAACTTTTTTTTATAAAATTTAAATTTTTTTTTATAAATGTTTACTTAATAAAATATATAACTAAAACAAAAAAAATAAAAAAAAAATTTGCAAAAAAAAAAAATTTTAGTTTTATATATTATTAAAAAATTTATTAATTTTATTTTAATATAATTTTTAATAAAATTATTATTATTTAAAGTTAATTTTTTTTTATTTTTAAATATTATTTAATTATTTGCTAGTTTTATTATTATTAAATAAGCTTTTTATGGCTGCCGATAGCTGGCAAGATATTGGTGTGTCAGTTAACCTGCAGGGCGCAAAAAGGCACCTCCAACCACCTGTATGCTGTATTACAGCGCTGCAATAGGGCAATTTGGCACTTACTACCCCCTCTGGAGACCTGGAGGAGGCTTAGGTTTAGGTGGTTTTTACTATATACAGCTTGTAAATGCGCCGTAGGGCTCTCTGTAATATAGTTTTCTTTCTACGTACTACTTTAGGCAGCAATAAACTCGAAGATTAACCATTAAATAAGCTTTTTATATTTATTGCAAATAAAATAATATTTAGTTAATAATTAGCTTTTTTTTTTTATTTTTAAAATTTTAGCTTTAAGCTATTATTAGCTTTTTTTTTATAAAAAAAAATGCTTTATAATTTATATATTTTTTTTAAGCTTTATAAAGTTTTAATATTTTTTTTTATTTTTTATAAAAATTTTAAGCTTATTTATATAAAAAAAACTTTTAAATTTAATATTATTAAAATTTATTAATTTATATTTTTTATTGCTTAAAATATTTTTAATTTTATAAAAATTATTTTATTTATAAAAAAGTTTTTTATTATTACTTATATTAATTTTAAATTTTTTATTATAAAAAAGTATTAATAAATTTTTTTTTAAGCTATTTTTAATTTTATAAATATTTTATTAATTTTTATATTTTATTGTTTTTTATTTTTTATATATTATAATTTTATATATTTTATTAATATTTTTTATTTTATATTTAGTTTATTAAGCTTATAAAACAATTATATTTTTAATAGTTTTAGTTTTATTTTAGTTTAAAACTTACTAAAAAAAATAATATTTTTAATTAATATTATAAATAATTTTTTATAAACTAATTTATAAACTTTATTTAAACAAATAAATAAATTATAACTAAATAGCTAAACTAAAGCTTAATATATAAGCAAAAAAATAAGCAACAATTTTTTTGCATAAAAAAAAAGCAAGCTATATAAACTATATATAATATAGCTTTTTTTATATAACTAATTATTAATAATTATATACTAGCAGCTATAAATAACTGTTAGCAAGCAATTAATATAGCTACTTAATAATATATATAGCTATTAATAATTAATATAATTATATTTAACTATTTTATTGCTTTGCTAATTGTTTTATTAAATATAATATTATTATAAACAAGCTGCTAATATAAAAATATAAACTATTAATAGCTAATATAAATTAGCATATTATTTAATATATAAAACATAAAAAAAACTTTTTTAACTATTTATTTTTTATATATAAAATACTATAATAAAGCAATTAATATTTATTAATTTTTTTAAAAAACTTAAAAAAAGCTTAGTTTAAATAGTTTTTATTATATATAGCTTATAAATATATTATTAAAGCTTTTTATAATATAGTTTTTTTTTTATATATTATTTTAAGCAATAATAAACCTAAAGTTTAATTATTATTAAACTAATTTATAAACATTATAATTATAATATTTAATTAAAGTTTAGTTTATTTATATTATAATTTTTAAATAAATATATTATTTTTTATTAGTATTATTTATTAGCTTTAATAAGCTTATTTTTATAAAGCTATAGCTTTTTTTAATAAGTTTTTAAGCTTATAAATAATATATTAAACTATAAACTAATTTTTAGCTTATTTAAAAAAAAATATATTATATTTTTTTTTTAAATTTAAAGCTATTATTATATTTAACTTTAATTAAAACACTATATTGTTTATAAATTTTATAATTAAAAAACTTTTTAATATTTTTAAAAATTATAATAATTAAAACTTTTGCTTTTAAATATTTTAAAAATTTATAATAAACTTTTATAATAGCTATAAAAAAATTTTATTTAAATATAATTTATATATTTATAATTTAAAAAACTAAAAAATTAGTTAGTTTATTTTATTAATATTTTTTTTAAGTTTATTTTTAAATAAATATTAATATTTAAAATATATTTTAATTATATTATAAATATTATTATAAAAACTTTTTTAATAATATATTTATATAACTTATTAAATTATGCTATTTTTTTTTTAATAAGCAAAGCTTTTATAAAATATTTATATAATAGTTTTTTAAAGTTTTTTAATATTTAATACTTTTTAAAAAAAATATTTTATAAATAACTTTTTTTATAACTAGTTTTTTTAAACAAAATATTTTAAAGTATATTTTTTAAACTTTGCTTTAGTTTTAAAAATATATAATATATTAAAAGCTTTTTTAATAATTAAATATTAAATAATTTATTAATTTAAATTTATTTATTTGTTTATTAATTATAATAGTTAATTTAAAAATAGCTTAAAGTTATTAAATAAAATAAAAAACAAAATAAAAACTATGTTAGCAAAATAGCTATTATAATTATAGTTTAATTTTTATTAAAACATTAAATATATAATGCTTGTTTTTTTTTTACACCTAGTTATTTTTATATAATAAAGTTAGTTATAAATATATAATTATTGCTATATAGTTATTTTACTATATAAATAACGCAAATATAATATAAATCTTTAATAACCTTAAATACTAAGCTTACTGCAAAAAAAATATTATTTATAACTTTACTAAAACTATTTTATATAGTTATTTATGCAACAAGCATAGCTTTAAACTTAAAAATGGACTTAGCATATGCGCTAAACTAAACTTTTTTTTATTATATGCTTAATTGCTAAACTTTAACTAAAAAAGTAGCAAAAAAATAGCTGTTTTAAGCTTGCTAACCAAACTTTATTTAATATACTATATATACTTAAATTTAAATAAAAATGCCAACTATAAAAATAAAAGGTAAGCAAAAAGCTTTGTTTATAAAGTAGTTATTTCTTTTACTTTCTATTGTTACTATTATAACTTTAGTAAAATAGCTATATTTTTTTTTTATTTTTAGCTTTAAATTAAATATTATATAAAAAATTTATTAATTAATAGCTTATATATATAAATAGCTAATAGTAATAATATAAAACTAAATATTAATAAAGTTTTTAATATTGTTTTTTTATTTGTTGTTTTTTAAATTTAATAGCTTTAAAAGTTTTTAAAATAAACTATTTATAGCTATATGCTTTTTTTTTATTATATAGTATAATTTAAAATTAAATATTTTAATATAAGCAATTTATTTAGTTAATATAATATTAAGCAAAGCAAAAAAACTATTATTTAGTTAAACAATTAATATTTTAATATTAGTTTTTAAATAAAAATATATTTTATATAAATAATTTTTTAAATATTTTAAAATTTTTATTATAACTAAATATTTTTTTTTAATAGTATTATAGTTAAATTTAAAGCTTTTTTAATATTTTAATTTATATTTTATTAATTTAATCGATTTATTAACTTTTTAATAAAAAATAATTTTTTAGCTAGTTTTTAAAATATTAATTTTAATTTAAATTAAGCTTTTTTTATAATTTATTATAATAAAAACTAAAGTATTTATTAAAGCTTTTTTTAATTAAACTATTATTTTTTTTAAAGCTTTTTTTAAATAAAAATAATATTTTTTTTAATTAGCATTATAAAAAATAAAATTATTATAAAGTATTTTTTAATTTATATTTAGTAATATATTATAATTTTTAAAAAAAACTTTATATAAATAAAACTTATATAATTAAACTATTTTATAATTTTAATTATTTTAGCTTTTATAAGTTTATAACTATAAGTGTTATATATATAGCTTATAATTTTAATAAAAAATTTATATTATTTGTTTTTTATATTATTAGCTATTAGTTTTATAAGCTTAAAATTAAACAAAATAATATTAATATTTTTAATATATTTTATTATAAATTGCTAAATTTTAAATGCTATTTTTTTATTTTTATATTAAAAAATAAAGTTTTTAATAGCTATATTATTAAAAAAAAGTTTATATTTTTATAATAAAATATTATATAATACTTTAAAAAAAACTTTAAAAAAATAAGCTATAAAATTAATATAGCTTTATAAAAAAATAATTATTTAAAAAGTTTTTAAAAAAGTAAAAAAAGTAGTATAAGTTTAGTTATATTTATTTAAAAATATTTAGTTATATTTAAAAAAAAAATTAACTATAAATAAAATTTTATATATAGTAAAGTTTTTAGTAAATTTATTATAGCTTTTAAAAAAACTTATATTTTTAATTATAATATTATTTAATTTAATAGCTAAATTAATTAACTAAAACTTTTTATTAAATTTTTTTACTATAAACTAAACATTATAATACTAGAGGCTTTTGCGCTTAAAGGCAAGAAAACTTTTGTTTTTATGCTTTTTTTACTTATTATATTATTTTTTAACCTAACTAATACTTTATTACTTTTTAATTAACTACTATTATATTTTATTATTATAATATTTTATATACTTTAGGTTTATTATTAACTATATTATTTTATTACTTATTAATTAATACTTTATTACTTGTTAATTAATAGTACGTTAATACTTATTATTATATTAGTAAAAACTTTGCATAATTTTTAGCAATTTTAGCAGCTATAGCTAACTAAAATAAACTTAAAATATATACTAAAATATATTAAAATAATAGTAAACTAAATATTGGAATAATAGTAAACTAAACACTAAAATAATATAAAATAACTAAAATATACTAAAATATAGCTAACATATACTAAAATACAGCTAGCATATACTAAAATACAGTTAGCATATATTGAAATATAGCTATAATACACTAGAATATAGCTAAAATATAGCTGGAATATAAACTTAGTATAAATATTATATAGTTATTTAAATAAATTTTAAAAATAACTATAATAAAAGTTTTAAACTGTATAAAATTATTTATTTTTTGTTTTGTTTTATTGTTGTTAGTACTAGCTATATTTTTTAACTGCTATTATTACTATATTAAACAATTTTTTAGCTTGCTAGGCTATTTTTTTAAAAACATTGTTAGCTAGATTAATTAGTTTTTTAAAAGCTATTTTAACTTTTTTAAAAATGCAAATATATAGTATTATTTTAACTTTTATATTAAGCTAATTTAAATATAAACGTACGTTATATTTATTAGATTTTTTTGCTAGCATTGCTACTTATATTTAAAACTAAGTAAATAAGTAAATAAATAAGTAAAAAAATAAGTAAATAAGCAAAAAAGTAAAAAGTATATTAGTATACTAATTTTAAACAAAAAAAAAGCATTTTTTAATTAAGTTATAATAATAATAGTAAAAAATTAAAAACTATAAATAACTTTTGTTTTATTTATTTTGTAAACTTATTTATTAAAAACAAAGGCATAACAAATAAAATTTTTTTAAAACTTTATTTTTAAGTTTAGTTTTAAGCATTTTAATAACTTTTTTTTTAATAAACTAAATATTAAAATATTTTTAATTTGCTATATTATAATTATAGTTTAATTTTTATTAAAACGTTAAATATATAACACTTGTTTTTTTTTTATATTTAATTATTTTTATATAATAAAGTTAATTATAAATATATAATTATTGCTATATAATTATTTATATAAATAATATAAATATAATATAAATTTTTAACAACTTTAAACATTAAGCTTACTATAAAAAAAATACTACTTATAACTTTACTAAAACTATTTTATATAGCTATTTACTATATAATAAACATAGCTTTAAACTTAAAAACAAACTTGGCATATATGCTAAGTTAAACTCTTTTTTATTATTTACTAAAATTGCTAATAACATATAAAAAAAAAAACTAATATATTTAATTGCTAAACTTTAACAAAAAAAATAACAAAAAAATAGCTATTTTAAGCTTGCTAACTAAACCTTATTTAATATACTATATATACTTAAATTATAGCTTATAGTTAAATATATACACAAATAAAAATGTTAACTATAAAAATAAAAAGTAAATAAAAAGCTTTATTTATAAAGCAGTTATTTTTTTTACTTTTTTATTACTGCTATTATAATATTTTTATTATTATTATATACTTTATAATAATACTATTATTATTATTACTAATAATTATAGCAAGCTTTTAAAATAAAACTTTAACTAAAGCTATTTTTAAATTATTAAAAGTAATTAAAAGTTTTAATATTTAAAATATAAACAAATTTAACTATAATAAAAAACTTAATTTTTTTGTTATATATATACTAGTATATTTAAATAATTTTAAATATGCAAAATTTAATAAAGCTATAATAAAACTTAAAATAAACTAAAAAACTAAAATAAACTAAAACATAATAAAAAAAATCAAGCTTATAAAAGTCGAAAAAAAAGTTTTTATTAAAACATTTCGAAAAATCGACTAGTATATAAATCTAAAGCATAGTTAAGCGCAGTTAATTTATTGTATAACGGTAAGCTAAATGGCTTAATAGCTAACTGTTTAAAGCTTAATTAAAAAGTATTATTGCTATACGAAAAAAAAAGCTATTTTTAGCGTTTTAGCTTAAATTGTAGCTTAATAAAAAGCTTAGCTTAAGGTTTTAATCTAGCAGTTAGTTTTAAGTTAGTTAATTAATAATAAACATTCGATTATACTATAGTATATAAAACACAAATTATTAAATAACTATAAATAAGCTAAAGCTTTTTTAGTTTACTATATAAAATAAAAAACTATTTTAATTATATAAAAAAGTATAACTTTATTTTTAAGTTTTTTTATTTTTAAAAAGTATTATATTAATATTATTTTTTTTTAAAAAAAAACTTTAAGCAATATAGCTTTTTTTAAATTTATAAATTTAGTATTTTTTAAATTTTATATAATTTTTTTGATTTTTTTTAATATTAGTTTAATTTTTTAAAGTTTATATATAAACTTAAATTAAATTTTTATAAAAAAATTTTTGTTTAATTTTTTAAAAACTTTAGCTAATAAACTATTTTTTGTTAGTTAATTTTTATATAACTTTAAATAATTTTAATTTTTAAACTATAAACTTTTGTTTTAATTATTTTTAGTATATAATAATTTTTTTAATATATAATTAATAAATTTAAAATTTTTATTTAAAATTTTTAATTTTAATATAATATTAAAAATTTTATTGCTTTTTAGTTTATAATTAAATAAAATATAATTTTTTTTAACTTGTTTGTTTAATATTTTTTTTTAAGCTAAAATTTTTTAGTTATATATATTTAAAAATATAGTTTTATTTAAAAAAATATTATTTTAAAAGTTAATTTTTTTTGCTTTATTTTTATATATAATATTTATATAAAATTTAATATTTTTATGCTTAAAAAGCTTAAAATTAACAGTTTTTTTTTTATTTAGCTTTAGTAAGTTTTTTAGCTTTTATATTTTAAAATATATTTTAAATTGCTATTTTTATAATATTTATAAATTAAATATTAATTAAATTTATAATAATTTTTTTATTATTATTTAAACTAAAGTTTTTAATTTTAATAAATTTATTTAAATTAATATTTTTTTTAAATAAATTTTTATTTTTATTTAATAATAAAAAAGCAAACATAATATAACTTTTATTTAAAAGTTAACTTTTATTTATATAATAATTTAATAATATATATTTAAATATATAAAAATTTTATTAATTAATATTAAATTTATTATTAAATTTAATTTTAAATAATAAAAGCTTAAAATTATTATTTGCTTTATTTTTAAATAAGCAAATAGCTTTTAGTTTTTTAATAAGTTAATAATATTAATAAAATTAACTTTATAGTTTTTATTTTAGTTAAATATAAACATAATAATTTAAATAATACTAAATTTTATATTATATTTAAAATAATTATTTTAATAATATAAACTTATTTATATTTTAATAATAAAGTTTATTTTTAATAAAAATAAAAAAATTATAATTTTAACTAATTTAATATAAAAAGCTAAATTAATCGATTTTTTTATTAATTAAAGTTTAATTTTAACTATTTTAATATAAAAAATATAATTATTTTAATTAAAAAAGCTTTTTTAAGCTAAATTAGTATTTTATATTATTAAATAATATTTTATAATATAAAAATTTATTAAAATGTTTAATTAAATGTTTATATTAATAATTATAATAATTTTTTTATTTTTAAAATTTAGTTTAAAAACAATTATAAATTTAAAATATAATTAAATATAATTTTTTATTTGTTTTATAATAGCTAATAAAATAAATATAATATATAATAGTTTTTTATTTTTAATAGTTTAATTTTTTATTATATTTTAGTATATTATAATAATAAATATAATAAAATTTATAACTTTAGTTTTATAGTTTTTTTAAAATAAATTTTTAAAAATAATATTAATTTAGTTTTTATAATTTTTAATATTTTTAATATAAGTTTTATAAAAAATTTATTAAATAACTTTAAAAATAGCTAAAAAAATAATAATAATATTAAAAGTTTTTTTTTAAATTTTATAAAATATAAAATATTGCTAAATAATATTTAAATTATTTTTAAGCTTTTATTTTTAAAGTTTAAAAATATTTTATTAATTTATAGTATTAAAACTTTTATAAATTTAAAAATTTTTATAATTATTTTTTTAATAGTTATATTTATTTTTTTATTAAATATATTATTTTTTTTTTTTATTTAAACTTTTTTATTTATAGCGTATAATTTAAAAATAATAAAAATAAATATTATAATAGCGTTATTAAGCTAATTAATATTTTTTATAATTTTTTTTATTATTATAAAAAGTATGTTTTATTTAATAAAAATATAAATAGTATTATTAAAGTTATATTTTATAATTTTTTTAAATTTAATAGCTTTTAGCAGTTTTTTAAAAATATAATTTATAATAAAAATATAGCTATAAAAATTATTTTTATTAAATATATAGCTAACAATTTGCTTTTTTTTATTTTTGCTTACTTAAGTTTTTTATTTAAAGTTAAATAAATTGTTATTTTTTATAAAACTATTTTTTTTTTTATAATAAAATTAATTTTATTAGCTAATATAATTTTAATTATATTAGTTTATATTATTAATTAAAAAATAAATATTTTGTTTATTATTTTTATTATATAAACATTATATTAATTTAATTTTTTAGTTTTGTTTTTAAATATTATAACTTTATTTTTTTAATTTTTATAAAATTATATAATTTTATAGTTTTTTAATATTATTTTTTTTTTTAGCTTATAATATATTTTATATTAAAAATTAAAATTGCTAGTAAAATAATAATTATAAATTTATTTTAAAGCTATAAAAATAAACTTTTTATTATTTTTTTTTACTTAAAAAATAATATTTATAAAAATTTTAAAACATTAAAAAGCTAATTTTAATTATTTATTATTTAAATATTATTAGTAATTATTAAAATATAAAATTTATTTTTTGTTTATTTTTATTATAATAAAATATTTATTTAAAAAATAACTATTTTTTTTATAAATATAATATTAAATATTTAATATATTTTTTTTATATTTTTAGTTTTTTTTATAACTTTAGCTAAACTTATATTTATTTTATAATTTATATTTGTTTTATAATATTAAATATATGTTTACTATAAAATTAAACTATTAAAAAAACTATTAATTTAAATATATAAAATATATATAAAAGTATATTTAATATATTTAAAAAAATTTTTAATAATATTATTTTAATAAAATAGTAAACAATAAAAACTAAAGTTTATTTTTTTTTTTTTTTTTTTTTTTTTAGCAATTATATTAGCTTATTATAATTTAATTTTAAGTTTTTTAATTTTTTAAATAATTTGTTTTAAATTATTATTTATAATAAAAAATAATAGTTATTTTTAAAAAATAGCTATAAACTTTTTATTTTTAATATTAGTTTAATAAAGTTAAATATTAATAAATAATTTTATAAACTTAACTTGTTTATTTTAAACGTTATATAAAAAAAACAATTAATTATATATATTTTTTTTTTTTTTTTAGCTTATATATTTTTTGCTTTAAAATTTTTAATGCTATATACTTTAATTTTTATTTTAAATATAGTTTATAAATTTAAATATTTATAAATATTAATATATTTTTATTTATATAAAATATTATAAAATATTAAATAAAAAGTAAAAATTTAATATAAAATATTATTAAAAATATTTTTTAATAGCTTTATAATAAATATACTTTTATTAAATATTTTTTTTAAAGCTTTAATATTATTAACAATTATTTTATATTTTGCTATATATAGTTTTAAGTTAAAAATATTTTTTATTTTTAAATTATTTTTATATTTTTTTAAAAAAACTTAAAAAAAATATTAAAGCTTAAAATTATTATAATTAAACTAAGCTATTAATATAGCTTTTATAGCATTTTAATTATATATTTTTTAAATAATTATATAAATAATTTTTATAATTTGTTTTATTTAAATATAAATAAATAATTAGCTAACTAAAAAGTTTAAAAATATTTTTTAGCTAGCAAATAATAGTTTAAAGCTTTTAAACTAATTGTTAATTTTAATACTATTAAATAAAAAATAAAAAATATTATTTAAATTAAAAAAGTTTAAAATAATAATAAAACTAAAGTTTAATAATTTTAAAAGCATAATATTATAAAATATTTTAAAAACTTTTTTTTTTTTTTTTTGTTAAAAATAATTAAAATACTAGCTATAATAATAAAAGCGGTTAAAATATTAACTATAATAATAAAAATAATTATTATATTAACTATAACAATATTATTTTTAACTAAATTAAACTATAATAAAAATTTTAAGTTTATATTTAAAAGTTTAAAACTTATAATAAAATAATTTTTATAAAATATTTAAAATTTAAAAATAAAATTAAAAAATTTATTAATTTAAAAAAAAAAAACAAAAAAAAATAAATAGTAAATATTATTTAGTATATTTATATAAAAATATTAATAGCTAATAATTTAGTTTTTTTTTTGTTTGTTTTTTTTTGTGTTTTTTATTTTAAAAAATATTTTATACTTTTATTATAGCTATTTTTTAGCTTTTTAATTTTTTAATTTTTTTTTTTAAATAATATAAAAAAAGCTAATAATAAACTTATATATATAATAAGCTTATATTTATTTTAGTATTTAATTTGCTTTTTATTATAAAAATTATTTAATTTTAAAATTAAATTTTAAAGTTTAAAAATATTAATGCTAGCTTTATTTTTTTTTAAAACTTTTTAATATTTTTAATAAACGTTTATTAACTTAATAGCATTATAAAAATTTATATTAATATTTTATTATATAATTTTAAATAAACTATTAAAGTTTTAATTTTAAAATAATATAATTTAATTTTAATTTAAAAAGCTAAATATTAAATATTAATTAGTTTTTATAAATATTATTTTAAAATTATTATTTTAACAAAAAACTTATTAATTTAATATTTAAAATAATTTAAAATATAGCTATAAAATTTATATTAGTTTAAATTTTATATTATTATATATTATAAATTATTATTAAATAAAAAAATAAAGCTAAAAATAATTTTAAAGTTTATATTTTATTAATATTTTTATATTTTTATAAAAATTTTATAAAACTTTATAAATTTTTATAAAACTTTTTTTATACTTTTATTTTTTTTTATTGCTTTTTTTTTAAAAATATTAGTTTTAATATTTATTTATAGCTTTTTTATAATAATATTTTTAATTTTATAAAAAAACATTTAATTTAATGCTTTTTTTTATAACAATTTTATTTTTATAATTTTATATTATTATAATTAGTTATAAAAGTTATAATTAGTTTTTATAGTTTAATTAGCTAAAATATTTTTAGTTTTAAATTAACTTTATTAAAAAAATTTATTTAAATAATTATTTTAAAAAGCATTTAGCAATATAACAAAAACTTTACTAAAAATACTAATAAAATAACTTAAAGTGTTAGTTTTAAATATACTTTAAAAGCTTAGCTTAAACTATTTTTTTAGCTATCTAAAGATTTTATATATAAAAAAAGTTAAAAAAAAAAACAAAAAAAAAGAAGTATATATTATTTATAGGTGCTAAATCTCTAGCTAAAATTAAGGCTAGGGGCTAGGCTATTTATACAGGAAATCAACGAATTTTTCAGCTAGATCCTCCTTATGTAATCAACCTGACCCCCTGGTCAGATCACCCGCCCTGTCTCACTGCCTGCGTCTAGAATTTCATGTGTACTATTAAACTAAGTAAAACCAGCCAGTTGTTGATATTGTGGCAGCCCATTCGGCAATATCCTTGTCTGCAACAGTTTTAAAGCCGCATTTCTACCCATCCTACAACTCATCTCCATAGTGTTAATTAGATCACTATTTGCATTCAGCATATTAGGCTCAGGCTCAATTTTATGACCTACGGTATCGAAACCAGTACTATTGATAATTGGAGCTCTGTTATCCCAGGACTGTGTATGAATCCACATGAGAGGGTTGGATTCTTGAGTGTTTATTCCTTCGGCCATCGAGCGGAGTTTCGTTTCAGATATAGGGGCCGTTGAATCAACTCGGTGAACATTGAGGAACTGGTCACACTCATCATCCCAATGACAGTCGCTGCGGTCAATGTAAAACTCTGGAAATGTAGTCAGGCGCAAAATCCGTGTTTCGTTGTCAAGATATGATGAATTATCCGTTGTGAGAAGAGTTGAAGGGTTCCAGCCAAGCTTTACTCCGAATGTTTCGGGATTCAGGGGATAGGCAGTCGAGAAATGGGTTACGTAACTTTGGTGAGCTTTTGGTAGCGGTTCCGAACGCAGACGATGTATAGAGTTCCCCGTAAGTATAACGACGTCGTGCTCCTCCCTGGTTTGTTTTTTCGAGTTGGTGGATTCTATTGTTAGAGAGAACCGTTGTCGGTCCCCGGTTTCAATTTTCGTAACTTGCGAATCGAGGCGTAGTTTTGCTCCTGACTCATGAAGCATCCGGGTGACAAGTTTGTCATTTCCGGTGACAATGGTGGTTGGCCTGGAGCGCCCAATAGATGCGACGACGTGCAAACCAGTCGCCTCCTCGATGTTCAGTCCAAATAAGGCATCGATACATGGCTCCACGACGCTGGTCTGAAACGAATCGGGTAGTGCAAATGCATTAAGAAATTGCTGAGCTGAGCTTTTGATTGTATCTCCTAGTCCGACTCTGTTTAGCTCCTCGTGCAGGCTGTCAAATACGTCGCTTCTGCCAAGCGACTTGAGCTTCTCTTGCATGACAGTTATCTCAGAACGGAAACCCGAAGCTATAGCTCCCGACTCCCTCTCGGAGTTCCCACTTGCTAGATTTTTGGTGATGAATTGTTTGATTTCTTGCAATACATTGCTTGCGATCGAATTCCAGGAGTGAGACGTGACTTTTCTTGCTCCATCATCAAAGCAGAAGCGGTCTTTTCGAAGTCGATATCCGTTCCACACCATGGTTCCCGCGCTCTGAGGCGCAGCTTGCTGTCCTAAGCCTAAAGACTGCGCCGTATCCGAGAGACACCAGTCATCTGGGAAGAAATACGGGGCTCCGGATTCGAGAGTATTTTCAGTGCCCGGAGGGGAAATTGTCCGGACCTGCCCCCCAATAATAGGGGAGGATTCATAAACAGTGATCTTCAACTTCCGGCTATGTTCAATGCTAGAAGCTGAAAGGCGATGAAGATTGTATGCGGTAGATGCGCCTGCAACACCCGCGCCCACGATGGCGATGTGGATAACGCCCGTATCATCGGGCTGATAGCTTGGCGTTTCAGCCAGTGCAGCGAAGCCTCGTAGACCGGTAGCGAGATAGAGATAGCAAACACTTCTTGGAAGATGCATGATTTGATGAATGATAGTGGGTGATGTGGATACTATTAGATGAGTGCAGAAGGTGTAGATGACTAAGGAGTAGATTCTACACACAGTTTTGTTGACATTTGAAGATCAAATAAAGTGCCTGCCCAGGTAGGTATGACGTTTATTGGATTAGGTAATTGGTAAGTTGAACGCGGGGGATTGCCAGCTGCCAAGCCATCTATATATCACATGTTAATTGGAGCACCTAAGCTTTTTATTAGAAGCGAGCGTCACACTGCCTCCCTCTAAGACGGACTCTCTTAGAGGTCATTCCACCAACTCAACGAGATCACAGCTCGCCATGTAAGCACCAGCCTACTTTAGCCTAGAGCCAACATTCTTTGTTGTGTGATTAGTGGACCGAGTCCGGATTACGTCGAAGGCACTTCTGCTACGCCGTTGTTATTATGCAAGTTATGTTGCTCTGACATGCTATATATAGTATATAGCACCCAGCGCTTGCTATTCGGTTCATAATTTTAATAGGCAGGAACTTCGGACGTATTATCTCATCTAAAGAAATGTCACAATCCATCATCCGGAATAAAGTCGGTGCCTCATTTTCAGTCAAGACTGTTGGCTTTAAAGGCCAGGCTCGATAGCACTAGCGAGGCAGACTCATGCCTTAGGATCAACTCTACACCCCCTATAGGGCTTAAAATAAGTTATGATATAATAATGTCGCCCCATTGGGGATGTTAGGGATAGAAACGCGACCAAGTTGAGGCTTGTACGGCGTGAATTACGTAGACGGGGGAATGTTGGTCTTGAAAGTGAATTGTGTCAAAGAGTCATCCTAGATACTAAATGAGATAGATAGAAGGCATAGACGTATGCATCCCGTTAATATATATACTGAGGTCTGCCTATTAGATTACTCGTGAAGTCTACATACTGAACAGGTCATTTTCTACTCTGAAAGACAATTCAGTATATTACAGCAGCTCCTCATAATTCATTTGTTACGTGCTTATTATCATTAGTTATACGAGAACTGTTCCTATCTTATTTAGTTGTAGGAAGAACTAAGAATATGAAAGGGAAGATGTTTCGTATCCTGATCCCCGTTTTCCTTTCCATTTCAATTCCTCGTGTCTCTGCATTGAGCTTCTCTAGGCGACAAGACGCTGACATCCTGACGACATTTCTCATCGACGACTCCTGTGGGGACAACAAAGGCGCCATACTCCAAGCTCATGAGGATGCCCGGAAAATGGTAAATGACGTCCTCGAGATCGAGCATGATGAGCTATCAACATTGCTCAAATATACGCTCAACTGGAACGAGGCTGCCGCGACTGATTATTTCGGCTCACCAGAGAAGAATTCAGCCTACCGCGAAGACGTCCTTCGCACTCTTGTCCTGTCATCGGCAGCTTATCGTGGGTGGGGTTTAAGCGACTGGTGGAGCGATCGATATGTAACAGTCACATGTATTGATCGCAATTGTGGCACAAGCCCGGGCTGGACGCGGAACAACGAAAGCGAAAGGTACCCCCAAATCAACTATTGTCCGACATTCTTCGCGAACCTGAGCTCCCACGATACTATGTGGGCCAAAATTCAGAATGGGCCGTCGGACCTAAAGCAAAATGTTCGTAATCTACGAAGCCAGGCGACCACGGCACTCCATGAGCTTTTGCACATCAACTCACATTGGACGAGCAATACCTGTGCTGGCGGCTGTAAGGACCCATAGATAATAGCCAACCTTTGTGTTAGGTGTGATGCCGATCTAATGATAGCTGCTAATCATACGGCAGGCAAAGACACACCTCAGTTTATAGGACCCGACGGAAAGGAGGAAGTCCCGACCTATAAGGCAGGTCGAACTAAGCTACTTGCCCGTCGTAACATCTCAGCAGCTGTGAAAACAAACGACAACTTCGCATACTTTGTGATGTCTCGATGGATGGAGAAACAGACGGGAACGTATCCCCAGTACCCAATCGCTTGGGACCCATCCAAATCGAGGAAAGATAATGAAGACCGAGAAAATACCCAGCCAGGAGCACCACTAAATGCATTAACGTGGGACATCGAAGACTCAGCAACAGACGAATCGATAAATGCCAGCCCAGTCAGCGATCCACTTTATGGCGTTGAAGAATACCCCGACTGGTATAAGCCTCTCTTCGATGCCTTGAGCTCGGGAACCGTTGATTCTCCTGTTTCTCAACCTGCACCTGCAAATGACCCAGCGCCTCTAGATGCTAATCCAGATACCATTGTATGCGAAAGCACCAACGGATCGCCGTTATTCGAGGACTGCGTTCATGCATTTGGCGTCAACGACTTCCGAAATCTCTCAGTTTATCACGGCAAGAAAGACGAGGGCCATTGGGAAGCGGTAGGCAACCCTATTATAATTCTTCGCAACATCTAAAACGATTCCAAGTGGAGCCGTTACAGTTATCGATGCCGATCAAGCTTCCTCTAAGAAAGAGCAGACATCTTTAAAGTAATGATTCGGCTAACCAAATCGCACAACAGTATGTACAGACTTGCGCGATTAACGTTTGGTATCACGAAGATTGGACTGATGCGTGCAATGCGACTCTCGGAGATGTATTGGACCACGCAGCCAGCATTTTGCATAAGTGTACGAACGGGCAGCTAGGAGAAGCCGGGAGGTGTGGTGGTCACGTCCCGTTTATTGTCCCTAACTGCCCAGCAGACGTGCAAATTATCCACACGCCAGTAGAGGGGTGATAAAAGCTACTTTACTGAGAACATCATAGCATGCTCCTAGTTTTTCCATATGAGGAATAGCTAACGAGGTTATGGCATTGTGGAAAATCGTATTAGTAAACAAATTGGTAGTTCCATGCAGTTTTGAAGAACATTGTGCAGTTTACTATCGAGCGCCTATTTGAAATAGCAGATGATTAAATCGAAAAGGGATATTATACACGTCGCCATACTTGCCCCTAGAGACTTGACTACTACAACAACATTTCTAGGGTGGGGATGCGTAGCCTCCTTCGAAGGAGGATGGGTTGTTCTATTCTCCAGGAGGTTAGCGCCACGCCAGGGCCCCCTGCAGAATGGCCCCTATAAAGGGGTCCTTTTGCCGCGGGTCTGACGCGTAAGGGTTTTTCCTCGTCACCTCACTTTTTCACCTCCCACGAAAAGGGTGTTTTTCTAGTAGTCGGAAGTTTTTTAGTCCTCCATTCAGCCCTGGGATCGATTTCGCGCTAAAATCGACCCCCCATTGGCACCCTCAGTAAAAAAATAAACAATACTAGGCGTAAGTTTGAGCAGTTAGCCGAAAATCTAGCTTCAAGCGGCCGGCTTACGTACAAAAAGCGCGCCACCAGGCCCTTCGGTTAAAGGCTCACGCTCCCCCCAATATATGCATTCAACCACTGCTGCCGCAAACCTCCCAGTGAATAGAAGAACAATAGAGAATACACCGTACGAAGGATGGTAGGTAAGATCTACGTGACCAAAAGGCGGAAGCGCTCTGAGAAGCCGCGCAAATTTGTAGGTGGCTTGACCACATGCCTTTCCCCAATACCCAAGCTTTGTGTATTTTCCCTCCCCGCGCGGAGGTGACCGGAGAAACGCAGTTATATAATGACAACCATGGCCGAAGTAGTAATCATATGTACCAATTGCATCACTTAGCCCTTCAGCCCCGCCTCTCGAAAGGGCTGTTACTGTGCTGCGAGTCCCTTTCTTTTTCAAGGACCTTTTCGAGCGGTCTAGGTCTCTCAATATGGGTGAATCTGATGATGTATTTCCGAAGTCTACTCTGAGGCTTGGCATACTGTGGCTACTTGTACTTATAGTATGGTCATACACCACACTAGCCATCGAAGTAATAATGTAAGCACAAGACAAAGGCCTAATCTAGATGTTCAAACAGCGCCTAGAATACCCTCCTTGGTTGTTGACTTAGCAGCGAATACGATGGCAGATCCCAGTATACATGCAACCCCACTGAATATTGCGAGCTCTCTGTATCCATGGTAGGTTGCTAGGAAGGCACCGCTGATGGGCGGGCCAATCAGACTTGCTAGCGAACAAAGTGGCATAGCTTGTCCCAGGTATGTGCCGATATTGAGTGGATTCGTTGTTGTTGAGGCGAGGGTCACGGAGAGTCCCGAGATAACCCCGCCTGAGAAAAGCCCATATAGTGCTGCAAATGCGTAGATAGCGCCGCGACTTGTACACTTTGTCCATACAAAGAGGAGTATGGACGTGATGATTCCAGCTGATGCAAGCATGTTGTAACGACCAAGCTTATCTGAGAGAATGCCAGGAATGACACGACCTGGGAATGAGGCTCCATTCAGAATTGCCACAAGATAAAGAGCGTTTTCGGGATCAAACCCGTAGCTGATGGCATAATCTGGAAGGAAAAAGTACGGGCTGAAGAAGCCGAGAAACAAGAAAAACCCCGCCGCGATCACCAGAATGTATTGTTTTTCTGCAAAGGCTCCAGGGAGGAAGAACTGTTGTTTGCGTGGTGGGATACGTTCTTTAATGAGAAGACATGCAACGGCGAGTATGAGCAATATAATAAACCCAGGAATTCGTACGGACCAACCAAAACCTAAAGTTGGGTTACTAAGCAAACGGCTGAGGGCCAGAGGGAAAATAACACCTCCAACTGAAGACCCGGCGATGGCTAGTCCGATGGCGGCCCCGCGCTTCTTTTGGAAGTATTGGGACGTTGCTGCCATGGCTGGATTCATCACCATCCCATTCGCAAGGCCCCCGAAGAGGCCTTGCGCTAAGATGAAGTGATAATACTCATAGCTAATGCTAGTGAGCATGATAGATAAGACGTAAAAGACTACGGGTAGCCACATAACCTAAGCAGCATCCAACTCGGAATGTTAACCCAGAATGTTTACTAAGGCTAAGCCGATAGTGCTTCGGCAAATGGGTGGGGACTGGAGTTAGATGGAGTACATACCTTCGCTCCGTATAGGTCGAAAAGAGGCCCTCCGAAAACTCCGGCCGAGAACACCAAGTAGAACTGAAGTGATCCTATCCATGCTATGCGAGAAGGTTCCTGGTCACTTAGCTGATGAGTCATGTAGTAGGCCTGATAAACTCTGTAAAATATTAATATCACAGCAATGGGAGAGTTTTAAATAACAAATTCGTCGCAAAGGGAGAGAGCGATAGCAGAATGCGTTGTGGTAAGGGGGAACTAGAGAATATTACCCAAAAGAATTCACATATCCGAGGGAACAGAACAGTGTGAATGAAGTTCCTGCTGCTACCCCCCAGGCCTTCCACCCGCCTTCCGGATACTTGTCATCTGCTTGCTCAACTAGTAATGGAGGTTTCTCTTCCATTATGATCGGTATTCGTTCAGGGCCATCTACCTGAAGGCTTTCCTGAGGCACATGAATCTCGGTCATTGAAAAGGTTGTAATGGAGTTCGTGAAATGGAATAGCTTAGCGTGGGTTTAAGGTCACGATGTCGAATACCTTAGTTGTCTTCACAAACAAGATCCACAACGCAAATTGAGGCATCTGGAGCAACAGAAGTCTCAGGTCGCCAGGGCAGGAAATATGCAATTCTACGTCATGGAGTTAAGAGATTGTATTGGCGCGAGACCCGTCGCCTAATCATAACTTTAAGACCGTTAAAGCCAAGGGCCGACGTTACACAATTGGTCTATTGGCCCCATTGGATGTACATAGGGTATGTCGGGACTTGTCGGGTATCGAGTTGTGATATATCATATCAGGTGCTTTTCTACAGATCTGCGACGAATGTGATCATTTATCCAGTATTCAAGTAACAGTACGGATATCAACTGCATGCTCGTTAGCATACTGGGTTAAAACCTATCGAGATTCACCATCATTTTCTCCCTTATGAATATGCCCTGAATATGTCTAACCCAAAGGCTATTTTGAATGCAGCTAATCGACGCTGCGTTAAGCTATCTTGATCAGCAGGGACTATAGACGGCCATTCTATGGCTGAGCACTCTAGGACTGGCAATTACTTCATCTCCGGAGGCAGTAAGATCATTTGCCCAAATGTGTAATAAAAACGCAGCCGACTTCAAAAAGGCGCATCCTAATAGATTCGGCTTCTTTGCAGTAGTCTCGCTAGACAAAATTTATATAGGGACTCAAGGGTCCTATTATGCGTTTGACGTTCTCGGGGCAGACAGCGTAGTCTAGAGTAAAAGCCCTGTTAAGGGTAGGCGGATATTTCATACTTCATATATACAGGTAATAGATACTAGGTATGGAGCACCATATTTAACAGGACTCTCCCATACATAGCCACGCGAATTGTACATTCCGCTGTTGACGCCGGGTTGCTGATAAGAAAGATGTCGGATGATGTGCTTACCGATGCGAAATCGTTCTTTTTTGATAAAGCGTTAACTAGCTTGACGGATCCTTTAGCACTTCTGACTCGTTTCGCAAGTGAGGATCATATACTCTCGGGTGACGACTGCCCGTTTGGTTGCCTAGAATTGGTAAGGAAGGAGCTGGAGCAGTTTGAAGTCTTTAATATACGGTAGCCCTTACTGCTCGAGCTTCGATCGCTTAGGTGCAGCAATGATACTGCTTCCACACTTGCGTCCGGTCTTATATCATATCGTTTGAAAATGGGGGTCTGCTATAGAGGAAGTATCTCCGAACTCAACAGCTTGTGTCCTTCGTATTGCTGTGGTAGCAGTGACAAAAACTCGGCTTTCCAAAGGGTACCGATGAATTAAATCTCTTGTAGGTGTTCGAACAATCAATATTGGCTTACGCTACCATACCAACCTCCAAAAACAGATATACCATGGGAAATACAAAGGGGCGCGTTAATAGAAGATAATTTTAAAGGATAAGGATAAACGGTCATAAATTTCGGAGGCTATATTCGGGCAGCTATCTATCTACATTTTACTCAATCATGTAAACCTGCGATGAAAAGCCAATTCATATCCTGAGAACCCGGCATATCCATCGCGCCTCAATCCTCGGAGACTTTATCCTATGTGTAGGGGTTAACCGTTACGTAGCTTAATTTGGCCGATTTCATACCAGGTGTCTCCACACCATCGTCGAAGTCTTCAAGCTTGATCTTTCGTTTTCGTACAGATTCGCTTTTTGGAGGAGCCTCCTCATGTATCGAAGTTTCAAAATCGACTGCTCCCGAGCTCGAATCCTCTAGCTTTCCAATGAGTCGGTTTTGATATAGCCGGAGAAACGGGAACTTGTCAAAGTCGGCTATCAAGTCGCGTAGGATATGAAATACCTCGCCTGGCACTGAACCGTCCTCGGTATTGGCTCTGTAGGTAGGACTGTCTCCAAGAACAAAAGCATCTACGCTAGCTTCTAGCACTTTGCAATAGCCCTTAAAGACAGCATCCCACTGTGCATTGGGTAGGGTTTGAATTTCTGGTAGGAAATAAAGCGTCTCGTCTGTTTCGTCATCATCGTCTTCGACGGGCTCAGCCCTCAGCTTGGAGACTAAGGCATTCGCAGTGGCAATAAAGCTTTTGTCTACTGGGGCAAGGGGAGGCGCCTGCTCGGCAATGAATTGTATCGTTAAGAAAGCAGGCTCGCTAATGTGAACGAGTATCCATGCAAGGTCGAACCCAGCCTCTGGATCTAGTTGTTTTATATATTTTTTAAACTGGCCCTTAAGGTTCTCGAGACGCCCCTGAAGAGTCTTGAGATAGGTTGGTACTAAGTAAACGTTACCGTTTGGCCAGTCGTATTGGACCAACGGAAAGTCAGATTCATCCATATCGATGTTTTGGGTGACTCGCGACAACCGTGTATAGGTGGCAGCTTTGACTGCAATAAAGATGTGCGAGGGATGTAGATATAGGCCCAGAGTGTTAATTAATGAATAGCGATAATCGGTGGAAGTATGTCTTGTTGATGTAATTTCTAAACACAAATTGCTGAGCGATTTGTTGCACGGGGGATGGAAATGCTCAACAAAGTTCATATACAAGAAGCTAAGAAACAAAGCCGCCGTAGGAACCAGATTTGAAGTAAACTGGGATGGATGAACAAAGGTTAGAACTAAATAAAAAAAAAAGGACAAAGCGATGGGGAGTAGGAATAGGAACAAAAACATATACAGGAAACGCGGGCGGCCGGGGTAGAAATTTACGCAAACAGCATTATTCCAAGGCTGAAAACAGACTGTACAAATGATAATAAAGATTTGGGAAAGCTAGTCCCTCAAGGAACCGAGATAACACGATGTAAAGAAAGAAGTCGGATTGGCGATGTGGTTGTAAAGCAAAGAGGGTCAAAAACGAAAACAACTGTTCTGTTAGATTTTTAATGTCTTTCGAAAAGTCTTTAGTATAAGTAATATAGCATAGGATATATTGATGTCGATATGGATTAAGGATTGCCTAATATTTTTATGCTATCGCATCTTCGCTCTGACAAACGGGTGCGCGTGTAGCTTTTAATATAAATTAAATCTGGGGCGAGACCTGTGTGCTGTAGCGCCCCAACCAACCATCAGAATGGCGATTCCATTATTATCCCCAGATCCGTTTCAACGGAGAGGACAGCTAGCCTCACAGTATAAAGCGATAGAGGGCCCAACGCTAACCTCCCTATTCCCGAAAGGGACTGATATCACTAGATTTAGCAAGATAGGTATACTAAGGGGAGTACAACTTGAATACAATAATCTCAGCGAAGCGACCAAGAAATCAGCAGCGGATAAGTTGGATGAAGCGGTCAGACTGCGGACACAGGCCAGTACGTACTATTAGTCTACTATTCTTGCAGCAGGTTCGAAAGTAAAGGTATTCATGAACGGGCTCAGGCGGTGGATTTAAATAATATTAATATAAGCGGTAATTACTAATTATCTATACCCTAGTGCCGTTATGGCCAGTTGGTACCGTTGCAGAAACTAGACATTGGGATTGGGTTAAGGTTCTGGAAGATATTGTTAAGCTACTGAGAACCACAGCCCAGCCTAGCGGTGTTGCCATCCGTCAAAACATCGTACAATCTACTCCTGAAAATATCGCCAACGACAAGAAAGCCTGGGTCAATGTGGACCTGGATATTTATCTTCAACAAATAGCACATTGGCGAAAGACTTTGGGCGATATATGGAGGAACGCTGCAGGACATTCAGAGCAAATGAGTCAGGCAGATATAGGTAGGTTATTACTAAGTGGAAACCGATCGAAGATACACTGTATATGCTGACGGTGAACCGGCGCTATAGCAACTGGATGCGCCGTACGATACTTCCAATTGGAAATGGCCGCGACTTTGAAGAGCAACAGGAAATGGTACGGGGCGTATGGGTCGTACTCGAAAGAAACCCTAGATTATATGAAAGAGACTGGCGCTGACAAAGCGCCTGGTGAGGAAGGAACTGGCTATGATATATGGAAACTTTCCGAATCCCTGAAGCAGAAAAACGTCAAGGAAATACAAAGGTACGTGTGCCTGATAATCTCTAGACCCTCTTTGCCCACCCTTCCCGAAATCAAAAAATCGCAAGCGGACTAGTCATTTACAGCTTTGATACTAATCTTAAATAATAGTGAATTACAGAAGGCGGAGTTTACCGGCTTTCCACAAGAACATGCTAGATGGATTGTCGCTGATAAGGCACGACATATAGACCCACTCGTTACATGGCTAAAGGATATCATAAAGAGAACCGCCAAACGCAGGAACGCCTTCACCCACCACGAATTTCTTACTGCCTGGCTATTGTATACGGACTCGAGAAGAATGGTGTGGGCTTGGAGACTAGCGTTGAGGGAGGCGGCCTTGAAGCGATTGTTAGAACTTGAAGAAGCAAGCCAGGTATGGCACAAAATAACTGCGCGATCGGGTACTGAAAGTCCTATACCCGCAGCGATAGGAAGGAGGGTAGCTGCAAGTAAGTAAAACATCAAAGTCTAACTTCTTATGGTTCCTGGTACGGCCACAAATTATGCCTATAGTAACGGTTAACACTGCAGTGAATAAATATGTCAACGATGTGGAAAGCGTCACGGGCTTTGCTGTTGCTCACTCCTGGGCAGACTATGCTACCGTTATGATGAACATGGGATTCTTTACCTTCCAACTGCTTCGGGGGGTTGGATTTTTACTTGACGCCAACTCTATCCTTAGGCGTTGGCCAAACGTCCCGGAGGCAGTTAAGGCCGAACAGTTCTGTAACCGATACCAAAGTTTTATCTATCCAGTCCTAGGCCGCCGTCCAACAAATGAGAACGAGTGGAAAAGAGAGCTCAAAGAATGGATTGACGAGAGCCGAAGGCAAAAGGAGAAGGACTATATGCAGAAAAGATTGGAAGATTACACATTACTCGATAGATACGGAAAGGGCTGGGCGCGACTTGCGGTAATCGAAGACTCCTTATCATTGAAGAAAAGCGATTTGGAAAGTACGATGACCTCGCTCCTCTCGGATTCACTACTTCCAGCTTCATTTTCTTTCGCAAAAATCTATAAAGATGGATTGCTAACCTTAATATAGTGACGCAAGGCACCCCCCAGTGGTGGGAGGCGATAAAAGCGCAGGCAAAGAAGGACTTACGAACGCCATCGGCTGGTCCGGTGTACCAGAAGGTCTTGGAAGCTGGTCGTAAGTCTTTCTCTTTCCGGAACTGTTTTTCATCTAGTCTGGGCTACTTTTAAAGCATCGCCTTTCTCTTAGAGGAAGTTCAGGTCTAGATCCTTCCAAGAAATCTCGTGGATAATACTTGGAAGGTGACAGCTAACTCCAAGTGTTCTAGTGGACTGGGACGGGACGGTTAGGGAGTGGGTCAGTGCGCTCGGTAACAGTAGCTGGATTACTGAACGACCCAAGGTTGAGTACTACCTCAATATGTTTAAGCCTTCAGCGGATTGGTTTGAATCTGTTGTAGACTAAGCAGAGTTATTAGAGTGTATGAACGTATAGCTGTTGAGTTTACAACCTAGTTATCCATCAAGGCTTTGACACGAATAGCCTAGATAGCTTTCCATTTTAATTTTAACTACGTCCTCGTATCTCCGCGTAATAGTGCAAAGGAAATGGTCGTAATGTGACGATAGTATCACGGGACTACACCTAAGAGAGGACTTCAGGGCTCCCATAGGTGAATAGAACTTCCCACCTTGAAGGATAATGACAAGTCAATTGTATCATGGCCAATAATACAGACTATGACGTTGTTTTACGAAACTGCGGTACGGTAAAGTTGTTTGGTCATTCCAGCTCTCAGTTTCTATTATGGATGCCATGGTGGGGAGCTCCATGGTCGCCTTATCATGTCATCGTACAGTTAGCAATATAAATGAATCATGAGCGAGAAAAGAGACACGAAAACCCTACCGGACTTGTCGGACACGTGGTACTCTCGTATGCCACTTCACCGCATCCTCTTTGGAGCAAAATCAGGACTGCCAGAGAAAGTTAGAGCGTAAAATTCCATTTACGTATTCCATATTCTACCCAATTTTTGCGCTCTTTTTTTCTTTGCTCCGTATGAGATGGAAATTTATTATAGGAAGGAGGTGTGCTAAGCCAGGAGAGAATCGTAAGCCTCTTTATGAACATGAACTACGTGGAGTGTAGTTGATGTTGTACGGCTACCCGTTATGATACAAAATTGGTGTTGCCTTTAAAAGGCTTTTTTTAAAGGAAATATTGCTAATAGATTTGGGGGGACAGTAGGTTCCATTTTAAAAGCCACCTACGTCAGTGTATTACTCCACGAAGGTGAATCGTACAAACATCATATCAAGGTATTGGAGCAGAATGCTTGAATTAACACGTTGCCTTGAACTCTGGAGATATCAACACATTTGTTTACTCATTCTAGAGATTTCATTTAAAGTTAAGGTACCTGGATATAATAGTGGTTTAAGAATGAAAGCATAGAAAGCGTTAAGCTATATCCCTTAAACTAATAAACTCGCTAGTTGTCTATAAAGAAGAACAATATGTAGTAAGAGCCTCTCTGCTAGCAAATCCACTAGAGACAAAACACCAGCACCTCACTATATAGAAAACTCTTTCCTCCCGTAGTAATAAAGTGGCGAAGCCTAGCGTAACCCTCATATACATAATATGTTCATCGTAGGCATAGGTTGTTCTACTAGAACACAATTACGCAGCCCTACTTCCTGTCTCACCCGAGCCTAGTACGATTTGAATTGCAGCGACAAGGTTAACATGTTATCTAGCATGTTTTATAGAATTTCTAGATCGAGGCTAAATTTTGAGTCAACACTCTTTCATTCTCCAGTAATGGTGAAGTATCTACAGGCCTGTGTACGGCCTAGAGATTCGTGACTAGCGAAATGAGCCAGATGGTTATTAAGGCATATTTAACATAACCATTATTTGCACGTCTCCCCATGGTCCCACCTATGTCACGACAGTCCTATGCTTGCTTCCCTGTTTGTGTTGCTCCTTACATGGCAAGGGAAAATACAGCGGCAGCGGCAACAAAACCAATACTGGCAACTGTTTGGCTGACCGCCGCCGACGTGATGGCCCGTCGTTCGAGTTCGGGAGAAAGGGGTACATAAACCGAGGGTTTAAGAGCGCTCGAGCAGAGCGCCGAATAAGCTACGGCCGTCTCTGTTATTACATACCAAGTTAGTATATCAATCAACATAGTATGCAAATATGCGAGATGAGATATGTTGACGAAAACATACTGTTCATGTCCTCTTTGCTGCAATCCTTTACAACACATGACTGAGTGTCGTTCCAAAATGCATCAAAGCCGAGGCAGCGACACGTATAATCCCCGGGATCACATCCAATTGTCTTGAGGCCGTCCGCGACGCAGCCCTGGGCACATTGGGGGATCTTCGTAGCTATTACATCGGGGGGGATGGCCTTGGGCATAAATGTACCGGTACTGTTGGAAAGAGTGGAGTTGGAGTAAGGACCAGTAAAGTTAGAAGGGAGCGCGACGGCCAGCGCCGCGAAGAGAGGAGACATGAAGGCCACGAACTGCATCTTGGTGTTTAGAAAAGAGGTGTATCAAACAAATCTTTTTCTAGGTGAAAAGCATGCACTCATGAAATAGCTACACGGTTGTATAGGGGAAGTGAAAGAGAAGACAACAGAAAAGAAGGATGGCGATTCATAAATAACTTGAATGTTGTTAGTGGTGTTGGGCTAGGTATTTATAGCTATACTTTCTTGTGTGTCTTTAGTTGGAGCGGATCTCAGTTGTGCTGGTAGTCTAGAGAGCCTTTCTGGCGATTTCACCACGCTTCATTACATACCAACGGGATGCCATGAGAGAAGCTTAGGGGACGAAATTTGAGGGTCACTGTTTGTTGGTATTGCACTCAGCGGCGACGAGGTGGTACATTTTCAACCAATAGTAGAAATTAACTGAGACAAACGCTAGCCTGCAAATGTACTACGAAGAGGAAGAAGAGGAGGGCGTTGCATAGCTCTTACTAGAGAACGGGGTTTCTAGGCGACTCGTTAGTTTCACCCTGCTAATGATGAGACGCAAAATTTCTAGGCACACAATTAATCCCAATCGCTTAGGAGGGAGGAAAGAGTGCCCTTACAATGAGACGTTCGGGTTTCTATCCCTTCAAGTTAGCTTGTCAGCTATAATTGGATGCCCTATGTTTCTCTTGCTGCTTTAGGTAGATTGCGTGGGTACGAGATGGGATGACTGGCTAAGGTGTAGCGTCGTAGGTTTATATTTTTCTAGTGGCCCTATCTACTTCCTACACCGGCATTATCAGTCCCACTATCCCTCTATGTCGGTCTAAAATCATTCAGGTACCCCAGGTCAATTATAATCACCTTAAATAGTACTTGGCCACCAAATTGCTTATTGGCTCTCATTCTGGGGTTTATTTCCGCCAAGTACATCAGTTAGACTGCTGTTTTCGGAGGACGAGCGCTAGATAAGTCCCTTACATTATTTACCGTTAGGCGCTTGATTCTGGCCCTCTGTTGTCTAGATGTGCTAGGGCATGTTTGTCAATATCCTATGCATGCATTTCCCGTAGGTATTCGTTGGAATCCGCGCCATGCTCCGAGTTCAGGGTCTCGAAGTTAGAGACTCCCTGAGTGGGAGGGGCATTAGGGGTAGAAACATGTAGCCTGAGTATCAAAGTCCTCAGGTCTGACAAGGTGCCATTGGGAATATTTGAAAGTTGTCACGTATAAGTGGGTCTATATGGACTCAGTGGTCAGTGGGATTAGGTGACTAACCTCCCAAGAGATCTACGTATATAAATAGTCTTATTTTAACCTTTCTTTTGTACTATATAATATTTTACAGGATTATCTAAATACTACTAAAGTTAATTTTACTGGAAAGTGCACTGGTTATTTTTTATATAATTTATTTAACTTTATACCTCTGTAAAAGTTATAAGCTTAGTTTGCCCAACCGATATTTATAAGTTTTTAAAAAAATTACTTTAATAATTATTATTTTAATTACTTTTTTATACTTTTAAATTTTAAAATTACAGTATAATTATACTTTTATATAATATTTTAATTATATTTTTTTAATTTTTTAATAAAACAATTTTTTAAAATACTAAGCTTAAAAGCTAACAAAACTTTTTTAGTTGGCTTAATTAACTATAATTTTATACAACTATTTAAAAAGTTTAAAAATATATCAACTTAAATAGCTTTAATTTTAACTATATACTTAGCTAAATATTTTAAGCTTTTATAACTAATAATACTAAAAGCATAATTATTTTAAAGCATAAAGTAGTTTTTAATATATTGCTAAAAATATAAAACAAAGCTAAAAAAAGTATTAAAAAAACTTATTTTATAAATACTTTAAAAAATTTTCTTATTAATATAAAAATTAAAACAAAGCTTAAAAACTAAATTTGCATTTTTAATATAACTATAACAACCTAAAGCATTAAATTTAACTGCTATATAGCTATTTTTAACTAGGTTATTAAAACAGTTAACTTTATAATTATAAATATTATTACTACTAAGCTTATTTTAACTAAGTAGTTTTTTTTATAAATATTAATAAAAGTTATTTAAGCTTATTTAGCTTTTATTAAAACTATTAAAAAAAATATTATAATTTAAAAATACTATAAAATGTTTAAAAAAGCTACTTAAAGTAAAATTAAGCTAAAAGCTTAATATATTAGTTAATATAAAATATTTTTTTAAGTATAAATATTAAACATTTTAAAAGTAAAAAAAGTATTTATAGTTAAAAGCTTTTTAAAAGCTATATAAATTAAAATTATTTTAAATTAAGCTTATTAGCAGCTTATATAGCTTATTATAAATAAATAGCTAAAAAAAAAAATAATTAGCTTAAAATAATATAGAAAAATTTTTATAGCGCTAGTTTAAAAAAAGCTTTTTTAAAGCAAACATAGCAGTAGAAAGATTTTTTTTACTTTAGAAAAAAAATTTAATTAACTAAAAAGCTAAAAAAAAAATTATAATAAATTAGCTAATAAAAATAAGTTTAAGCAAAACTATTTTTGCTTTTTTAATATAAGTAATAAGTATAGTTAATTTTTATATATATATAAGCGCTTATAAAAAACAATAACTAGTAAATTTAAAAAAAAAATTACTAAAATAACTAACAAAAAAATCTTAAAAATTAAAATTAAATATAAATACTTTTACTAAAAAAATTTTTGCTAAAAAATTAATAAACATAAGTAAAAAGTTAAATTATGCTTTGCTTTAAAAAGCAAAAAGCCTAAAAATAATAAATAGCTTAATTTTAATTTAGCTTGTATAGTTATTAAAAATATTTTAATAAAACAAACTATATTTAAAATTTATGCTATATATAACTATAATATTTATTTGCTTTTAAAAAGCATTATATTAAATAATTATAATATTTTATATTTTATTAACAAAAAAAATTTTTTAAAGCTAGGCTTATTTATTTTTACTAAAGCTAATAATTATATAAAAGCTAGTATATTAAGCTTTATAATTGTTAATAAAAAAAAAAAAATTTTATATAATATTATTACTAGCGCTAAAAGTATAAAAATAAGTAGTTTAATTTTAGAAAACATAGCTTTTATAAAAAAGTTTTATATAAATATTGTTTTAAAAGCTTGTTTTAAAAAAAAAAAAATTTAATATACTAAACTAAATTGTTTTTTTTGCTATAAAACTATAAATAATAATATTTTACTAAAATAGTTAATTAAAAAATATAACTTAGTTTTTTTTAAATATAGCTTTATTATTTTTTACTTTAGTAGATTTTTTATAACAAAAATTAATACTTTTTTATTAAAGATTTTTTTAAGTACAGCAAGCTTAATTGTATATACTAGTAAAAAGCATATATAAAAGCTTTTTAAAAATTAGCTTAAGCTAAAAAAAAATATAAAAAAAATATAGTATAAAAAATTAAGCTATTTAAGCCTTAAAACATTTAAAGCTTTAGTAAAAAATACAAAAAAAATTAAAATATAAAGTATTAAAAAAATTAAATGCAACGTTTATACTAAAGTATATGTTAGCTAAATAATTTTTCAAAAAACTTTTAAAAAGTATATAATATAGCTTTTTTAAAAAATAAATTAAAATTTGTTTGATTACTTTAAAAAATATAACAGAATTTTTTAGCTGCTTGCAATTAAAAATAAATATAGCAAAATAATTTATATTTATATATTTATATAAAAAATAAAAATCTAAGTATATAAAGTTTTTTAAAGCTTTAAAGCTTAAGTTATAAAATAATATAAAATTTTAATTTATAAAATATATAGCAATAATAAGCATGCGGTAATTTTAAAAAAAAGTTTTATAAACTTTTAAAAGTAGTATAAAAATAAAAAAATTAAAATTAAGCTTTTTTTAGCTTATATTAAAAAGCTTATTAGCAAAAAAAAAAAAGCAAAGCAAAAAATTATAGTTAAAGCTATTAAAATATTTTAAAAAGCAGAACTTTTTAAAAAGCTTTAGCTAAAAGCTATTTATATAGCAGCTTAATTATATACTAAAAGTTCTTTAAAAGCTTATAATTTTTAAATATTATTAAAAATATTTTTTTTTTAGTTTAAATAGTATTTTAAATAGTACTTATTTAAGCTTATTTTAAGCAAAACAGTAAACTTAAAACTTAACTAAAAAAAAATTTATACTTTTAAATACTAAATATACCTAATAAAAAAAAATTAGCTTACTAATAAAAAATGCAAATTTTATAAAATTTGCTAACAAATATATATAAAGTATTTAATAAGCTATTAAACTTTTAATTTATACTATGTTTAAATTTTTTAGCTAAACAAAATAATTACTATAAAAAATGTTTATTTTAATAAAAAAATTTTTTATAACAAAAAACAAAAAAAGCTTGCTATTAAAATTAACAAAACTATTATTAATAAAATTACTAAAGTTAAGCTAATGCTAAATAATTTAAATAAAACAATTAACTTATAAAATATAAAGCTGCTAGCAAAAATCGAAAAAAGCATTAATACTTTTAACAAAATTAAAAATGCAGCTATATTTATAAACTTATTAATTAAAAACTAACTAAAAAATTAAAAGTTAAAAGTAAAAATATTTAAAAAGCAAAAAATAAAAAACTAAAAAGCTTTTTTAAAAAAATAAGCTATAAAAAACTAGAAAACTTTTAAAAATTAGCTGCTAAAACTTATAACTTTAAAAAAAACATTTAAGCTAATATAACAACTAAAAAAAATAAAAAAACAGTTTAATAAAACAAACGCTGCAAAAAAAAATTTAAAAAAGCTTAAAAATTTAATAAGCTTAGCTTAAAAAAAAAATAAAAACTTAAAATTTTTTTAAAAAATATATTTAATAAATTAAAAAGTAACTAAAAGCTTATAAAAAAACTTAGCCGAAAACTATATAGTAATAAGCAAATAACTAGCTTAGCAGTAAAATAACTGCAAAAATCGCAAAAAATATATACTAGCAACAAAATTAAGCTAAAAAATAAAAAGTAAACCTTTAAAAAGTTTAGCTTTAAAAAAAAAAAAACAAAAAGCTAAAGCTTTTGTTGTTTTTATACAATAAATTTATTAAAATTAAAAAATTATTATTTTAAATAATTATAACTAAAAAAATTTTTTTAAAACTTTTATGCTTAATTAGCTAAAAGTTATTTACTAAAAAAACCAAAAATATAAAATTTTGCACATAGTAATTATTATTATAATATAATAAAATAAAGCAAAGCATATTAGCATAGCACTAAAAATGCTTTAAATATACTAAAATAATTTTTTTAAGCTTTTTTTAAAGTTATAAAAAAATTTAGCTAAATATTTATTAAAAAATTAGTTTTATAAAAATGCGGCTAAAAAAATTGCCGGCTTATAAAAGCTTAAAGCAATAAAAATTATACTGCACTATTAAGCTAAATATAATTTTTTGCTTTTTAAATAAATTTTTATTTATAAGTTTAATAAAAAAAAATTTTTAAAAGTCTGCAAATTATATTTAATTACCTAAAAAAATTTTTAATTAAAAAAAATGCTTTAGTTAATATATACTGCTATATTTACAGCTAAAACGTTTAAAATTATAATAATAATAGCTACATAGTTTAATTTTAAAATAAAATAGTTTAATATAATTTTAGCTTTTTTAAATGTTTTAAAAAATAGTTAAAAGCTTATAACATATAAATTATTTAATAGTTTTAAACAAAAAAATATAGTAGTACTATTTAAAAAAGCTTTATATAAGCTATAAAACTTACTTTTTTTATAATATTAAAAGTTTGCTTTAACTTTAAAAAAGCTAAAGCTAATTTTTTTTTTTAAAAAGCTTTACTTATTTTATTTAAAAAATTGCAAAGTATATATAGTATTTTATATAAATAATTTTCTAATATTATATTATTGCAATTATAAAAAAAAAGCAAACAAAATAATTAAAAAAATTAAAAAAGCTTATAAAATTAAAAAACAAAGCAATATAAGCTAGTTTTTAAGCATTAAAATAATTAAAAATAAAAAAGCTAAACAAATTATTTTAGTATATAACTAGTATATTAAAAAAATTATTAAACATTATAAATTAACAAATAATAGCTAAATTTTAGTAACTTTTTTATTTTTAAAAAAACTTTTTAAACATTTAAAATAAATTTTTAAAGCTTAAATTAAAGTTTATTAAAAATATATAAAATTAATTTTTTATATTACAATTATAATAAAACTAAACGTAGCTTATATAATAGCCTAATTATTAAAATACTTAACTAATTTTAATTTAAAGCACTTAGTTACTATAAACTAAATAATCTAATATTTATACTATACTTACTATTTAAAAATTATTTATAGCTAACTAAAACAAAACGCTTAAGCTTTTTTAATAGCTAAAAATGCTTTGTTTAAAAATAATAAAAAAACTTAAAAATTATTTTATAAGTATATTATTTTGCTATTTAAAAATACAATTATTTAAAAAGTTATTAAGCAAAATACTATATTTATATTAACAACTAAAGCTAAAATTAACGTTTTAAGTTTAACTAAAATTAAAACTATAGTTTTACAAAAGTTTTTTTAAAATATAACTTTTAATTTTTAAAAAAAATAAATAATTTATTTAAATAATACTTAAACGATTTGCTTAATTATAAGCAAAAACAAAAAAATTAATATTTACTTGCGCTATATAAATATTTAAAATATATAAGTAAAATAAAAATATTACAAAAGCTTTTTTAAAATAGTTTATTTTTTTATAAATTAAATGCTAGTTAATAAATTTACTAAAAACTTACTAAAAGTTTAGTTTAAATATTTTAAAGCTTTAATTAATTTATAAAATTTAAATTATTTACAATTATTAAAATTATATAAAAAGCTAGCTAACTAATTAATTAATTAATTAGTTAGTTAATTAGCTAAAGCTACAAAAAACTAGTTTAGTAATTTTACTACAATTATAAAAACAAAGCTTTAACAAAAGCAAAATTATTATTTTAAGCTTAAATAAACTATAAAAAAAAGTTAATAAAAGCATAAATATGTTTATAATTAATAATGCTAATAGTAGCTAGTATAAAAGCAGCAGTAATAATAAAAGTTAATATAAGCATAAAAACAAATACTAGCGCTAGTATTAGTACTAGTACTAGTACTAACGCTAAAGTAGCAATAACCAGTACAAACTTAACAGCCAAAATTAACTACAAAATATAAACAGTTGCTTAAAAGTATAAAATTTTCTAACTAATAGTTAGTATAATTATAAATACTTAAAAAAAAATCTAAAATATCCAAAAAAAAATTAATATATTTAAGTACTATATTTAGCCTTAAAAGCTACAATTAAATATACTACTATAAAAACAATATATAGCTTTTTAAACAATTATATTAGCTATTTAAAAAATAATTTTAAAAATAAAAAATATTTACAAAAATTAACAAAAGTGCTTAAAAATATAGCGCTAATAGCAACAGCTATATACTACGTTATAATAAACACTATTAATATTACTTACAAAAGTAAAAACAAAGTAAGCAGCATATAAAATAGTATAGTATATACTAGCAGCAAAACGTTTTTAATAGCTTAGCGTGCTAGCCAGCAAAGTAGTAGTAACATTAGCAGCAATAGCAAAAGCTATAGCAATAATAGCAATAAAAATAATAATAGCTAGCACAAGCGCTAATATAAATGCAAATGCAGGTATAAATATAAATATAAATATAGGCACAAGTATAAATATAAGTATAAAATTAAGTCTAAAAAAAATAAAAAAATTTTTAACAACAGCAGCAATAATAGCTTTAGTTTTATTTTTAGCCTTGTTTTTAGCAGCCTATTAAACATTTGCTAAGCAAATTTTAACTAATTTGTTATTAAAGCTATATTATTAGTATTAGCATAATTTATACTATTTAATTGCTTATTTATATGTTTTAATTATATATAAAAAAACAAATATAGCGGTAGCAATAATAATAATAGTAGTAATATTATTATTATTATTGTTAGTACTAAAACACTAAAAGTTAGTTTATTTAAATAGCGCTAAAAATAATTTTAAACTTTATAAAAGCATAAAAAAATAATTACTTACAAATAAAAATTTTATAATATTTTATAGTACTAATTAAAAAAAAAATTAAGTTAGTTAACAATTTTTAAAATATAAAAAGTTAAATTAAACATTTATAAATAATATAAAAAAAATAGCCAAAAAAAAAAAAAGTAAAAAAAACAAAAAAGTTCCTAAAAAAATAACCCTATTTATAAGCAAAAATTTAAACTTTTTGCTTACTTATTTATCTACTTACTTAAAAATTTAAATAGGTATTTATAAATAGCTTTATTTTTAAAAAATCTACAAAGTGCTGCTTTTTTTTTATTAGCTTATTTAGTATATATATAAAAAGATTTATAAAGCATAGCTTTTTTTCTATTAGCTTATAAAAATAGCTTTATATAAAAGCTTTAAAAAAAAAGCATATACAAAAAAAAAAAACCTTTAGGTACTTTATAGCTTAAAAAATTTATATAAAAAAAGCTAAAATACTAAAAAAATAAACGTTTTATACAAACTTAAAGCTTTAAATAGCTTTAAATCTAAGGGGTATATTATATATAAATAGGTTTATATAAACTTAATAGTTAGTAAAATTAAGTAACTAACTTTTCAAAAAATCTACGTATATAAATAGTTTTATTTTAACCTTTTTTTTGTACTATATAATATTCTACAAAATTATTTAAATACTACTAAAGTTAATCTTACTAGAAAGTACACTAGTCACTTTCTATATGATCTATTTAACTCCACACCTCCGTAAGAAAAGTCTTTCTGTCGGCATCTTTGGCTCTACTTTGCCAGACTTGGAAATGAGGCTCCTCGAAAACATTTTGACCGAGCTCCAGGATGAGAAAGTCCACAATAATAGGGATTTCAACGATGCCATAACTATCGGCATGTAGCTGTAGATAAGCCCAATACCGACGTCAAGGAGGCTATCCAATATCAGGCGTCAGTCTTAAAATAAAGTGTCATAATTATAACAATGCCATGTATACAAGAGAGAAATCTTACCCAAATAGATAAGGCGGCGTCAACAAATTTGGGTCAGCGAATGTGACTTGCTCACGTGTAGCTAGCCCCTCCTGCTGAACTGGCGACGGCGCTGCCGCGAAAATTAGTCACCATTACATATCAACAGTGCAAACCACAATTGCGGTACGTTTAGGGTCTTATCTATGTAGGAAACGGCAACTGATAATGAGCAGCCATTATGATACTTGGAAAATCAGGGAGTAATGTGATTACCGTTCACTTATGGGTAACATCATGTTTTAGCTTTCTAATAGGCATACTCATTCAAGGGTAGGCGCTATGTTTGATATAAACCGCAACATGCTCAGACCAGAGAAACCGCATATTCCAAACAATATGCGCTATCTCCATGGCGTTGACAGAACCAAGACCTAAAAGATGAAAATATCTATATTCAATAAAGTATCATTTTTTTCTTTTCATATCACTCATATTATATCTACTTTCTTACCTCCTCATCTTGGGATTCTGTTGGGGGAGTTTGATGGATAGTGTTGGGGAGAATGGACCGGGAAAACCCCGATCGTGCGCCATATATTCAGAGGGTGTGGCAAGCGCTTATATAACAGCTTGGGACGGTAATTCTGTTCGGCTCATGATTCTCTAAATTTTATGAGTTCCCGTTCGCTCGGACAAGAAGACTTTAGCCCATTTGTAGTCACAATCAATCATAGAAAAGGTCCCTTTGAAAAAAATGAAGGCCCCAAGAGCTAGCTTTCTCCAAGCCTCCTCCGAGGTCGGGTGTAACTGTGGCCTTGAGCCATGATAGAGGGCAATACAACGCACATCGCCCCGCCTAAAGTGACCTCAAGATAATCGATTATCCTATGCTATGCGCCCGTACCACCTTCCCAGGTAATCAGCCATTGTCGCATTTCCCAGTCAATCTTGTGCAGAGTATTATAAAATGTCGGAGGCTTCCGCAACTAGCTCGGGGTATATCTCTCGAGGAACGCAGACAGAAGATGAATTGGGCGAAATAAAAGCAGATCTCAAGAAGCTCGTTGAGACAGTGCAATCCCTCCTTCCGCAGCCGAAACCCGATGATGCCGAGGTAAATTCTACACCATAGCCAAACATCAAAATTCGTGGCGTCTGACTTTCGATACTTTATACAGCGCCAATTTCAAGCTGACTTCGAGCTCTGGGGGCGCGAGATCCGGCCAACTCCCCAGAAACTAGAGGTTTACGTTGATATGCTACTTTCAATGTTCATCATAAACCATAATACAACCCGCGAGCTAAATACGACAAGACTCCCTCAAGGACAGTGGCCCAGCTTCGCCAATCTTCTAGTCCTCCACGTCTCTGATAACTGGACAGTCAGTCCGGGGACGCCGAGTCAAGGTAATGTGGGCCTCCAGTCAGACGCTCGTCTTCGAGAATACATCATGTTACAGAGAGCGCAGCCTTACACCTTTCATAATGTATCCAATATACCCAACCAACAGCTACCGGTAAATGAGACGACAACTCGATGGAAGTGGGGGTTTCCCTATGACGAATTTAGAGTCTACCACGCCCATATTACCACCACGCAGGTTTCTCCTTGGGTAAGCCAAACAAATTTTGTGGATTTAGGCAGAGAAGCTCGTTTAACTTCAGGGCATCGTAGCAGGCATTTGGGTTTCCCTATGAGGAATTTAGGGATGGGCCGATTCGACCAGTCTCACGTCATGGTTACGGCACGTTATGGTAATCATCATAATTGGATCATTCCCTTCCTCAGGACAGGTTATTTACTAATACAACATTAGTCTAATGTTGAATACTGTAAAAGACGGTATTCTCAGCTTTCAATCAATTAATGCCATACTGGCTCTGATAGGCCGCTGGGGCCACAAAGACGACGACACTCGCTCTCAAGATGAGAAGTCTACTCGTTCAGCTATATATTTTCTCGGTATATTTGCCGGGCAGTGGCCTTCGCGAAATGAGAGGCCTACTTTTACGTTGATACAAGACAGTCCATCTGGGCAGATATTGGACAACCCCTTTAACCGCCACTACCTGCAACTTCACTTCCGCTGTTTCAAGGGCATCGAGCGGCCGAAGGCAAAGCTCGGCGCTGGAGGCCTTCAATGTGACAGAGAGCAAGGCCGTATTGGCAGCTATCTTCTAGAAGAGAGGCGCATCTCTCTCTTTGGCCTATTGTCATCAACTCGCTTCGTATATCGCCATCTCGCTCGTCCCCCACCAGCCTTCTATAGTGTTTTGATCTTGACTGACTTCCACTTCGATCCCGATTGGAGTTGGGAGCCTGAGTGCCAGGACGGTCTGGAGGGGACTGCCGCCTTTCACGCGGCCGTATTCACGAGTGTGAGTCTTTGGCAAATGAAATGGAACGAAGTCCTCGACGATATCGATAACATCCTAGGCGTGCGTTTACAGCACACTGCAGATCCCAAAGAGAGACGCCGGTGGATCTTTGATAACAATTTCGAACGTTCCGAACTATACGTTACAATCCTCCAAGTCCTGCGCATTTTTAATGATTATATCCGTACTGTGTCTGATGACCTCCGTTTGCTGGACTCGCTGTTTTTAAATAAAGATAACTTTCCGATGTATAATATGAGCCAGGATGAGCTCCGGATAATGAGGGCCAACTGGAACTCGGTTAAGAAATTCCAAAAAGAAACCGAACAAAGTTTGTTGGGTCGAGTTTCGCGGAAGACTGAGGAGGTTCAGAGCCTCCGTGACGGTGTAAATATGATTATGCCGACTTTAAACTTTACCCCTGTTAACTAACGACTTAATCTTTGCAGCTCTTTAACGCGACCTCCTTGCGTGAGGCAAACCGAAGCACAGTTATCGCCCGCTACGTCCTTGTATTTACGATTGTAACGATTCTATACTTACCACCAGGATTTATTTCTGTAGGTTGAAACGCTATCTTACAGATATGGTCACAGTAACTAATCTGTTAGGCCGTTTTTGATACGGATATATTTCAAAAGGAAGTCGCTCAGACTAAGTGGGAATACAAGGTAGCATTGGTCTCAGTGTCCCTTACTACCTACTTCGCAGCCTTTGCGTTCATTGTTGCCGTGGACTGGGGGAGCTTCAAGCGCAATATCAACAATGCCAAACTCAATTTCAGGGGCATGGTTAAACACCTAGCCATACGCATCATATGGCTTTTGGAAACCGTGAAGCACATATCAAACTCCGGTCTGGGAGACTTGGAACGTATTAAGCGTAAATGTTTACATTGGTGGGCATTTATGCGAGGTGAAAGGACTGTGCAAGAAGAGAACAATGCATGAAAAGTACTACATTGTGTAATAGTATACGAAGGTAGCTGTGACATACCTGGAAGGATCTTTCCGGCTATATTATCTATTCTGCTACCTCTTCCGAGCTCGCACTATTAGGCTCACAAGTTACTGGAGCTGTGCTATTCCCACCCGTAACTGTCAAGGGACGTGCACACGATAAAGTAATAAGGCATGATAGAGTGTAGAATTCAAGGTGAAGTCTAGAGTACAGCCCTTAGAGGGCGGGGGGATGTTAGGTTGTCCTATTCCCTATGAGGTTAGCGCCGCCTCGCCCCTGACAGGAGACCCCTTTGCCTAGGTTTTTCCTCGTCCTCACTTTTCACCTCCTACGAAGGGAGTGTTTTTCGTGGTGGTCGGAGGTTTTTTAGCCCTCTATTTAGCCCTTGGGGCCAGTTCCGGCAGTTTAGTCAACGCGCGTTCGGCTCGAAAGACTGCTGAAATTGGCCCCCTATCCGCACCTTTAGAGAAAAGAATAACATTAGGGGTGAGTTTGGGCAGTTAGCCGAAGGCTTGATTTGAGCGGCCAGCTTCGCGTATAGCGCGCCGCCAGGCCCTTCGGTTAAAGGGTTATGCTCCCCTCAATATATGCATTCAACCCTTCTGCTGCCGTAAACTTCCTAGTGAATAGATGGGTTGTTCTATTCCCTAGGAGGTTTGCGTTCCTCGGAGTAGTGTTGAAGCTTTCTACCCTATCAATGCAGTGTACTCCGTACCTCCGATCGCAGAACTTATCGTACCATTTTTAGACTTGGACAAAACGATTGACCAGGCCCCAATTTGCCTCGCAATCCTGGGATCTGCTGCTGACATCGCGTGAAACCCTTAGATGTGACTGGCAGCGAGTTCGTGTTCAATCCTAGGAATATTATATATTCGTTCCCAGCGGAACAGAATCCTACCATTAGTGTCGCAGATGCCTGTTTACTAGGTGGTCGGGAGACGGACGTTGCTGGAGGTAACTGAGGAGGCACGTGGAAGGGCGGTTGGCGTATCGTTGTTTTTGATTTGCATCAAAATTTCATCGTTTGAACTTCATCTCGGTTACCGGTAATAATTGGTCAATAAATGATGGAGGGAACGGGACATCGTGGGAGGGCGACCGCATACCCCAGTGATGCTATGTTTGCACGAGTGGTCGCTTTAGCTAATACTAACACTATTAATCAGAAATGGAGGATGTAACTACCTCGGATCAGAATACTTGAACCTCATTCTCAGGCAGTTGAGCTTTGATGACCAGATATTACATATCTCTACAATGTCATCACTATCCAAGAATGCTGTTCGGCATACCCTAACCTCCAACTCCAAAGCGATCATCCATCATTTTACGGATTCTTAATCAGGACCCGTATCTCAAGATTTACGCCGCAAGTGAAGCTTTTACTTACGATATTTTCATAATTATTCGCTCCCTGATACCCAGGCTTTTGTTGTATACCTACATAGAGTCTCGTTATCCTTGTTCCCAATGCCAATTGGAGTACGGTAAAGGGGTGCTAGTTAGTAAGCAGTTCGGAGTTACGGGATTTACTTTGTATTAATACAACCCGGCAATCTCCTCACTTGACCGGACATGCAGAGATAGGTATAACCTTTGATCAAAGGAGTTATTGTTGAGTTTCTGTTGCATTCCCTTCGATTACTGTATTACTCAATGGGGACTAGCAATGAATCGCTCTAGAAGTGTAACCTTCTCTCTATTTCTAGGTAGATGCAAGAGTGACTGAAAGGATACAATCTTACCCTTACTAACTTCACTAGAGGGTATTCCTTTCCTTGGTAGCTCCGTAATAGCAGTGATTGAAGCTTATCGTATGCAGGCAGCTCAGATAGCACCAATTGACTACCCCTAGTAATATATCTAGGCTCTTCTCACACTCGAAGCACTACATCGAACCGGATTTCTCTACCTTCCTCCTAGCAACTTGGGTAGTTTACTTCGCGCACCTCTGCCAATCGTAGCTGAAACCCATCTGCGTTCCGTAATACTGCAACGTATCACCATCCTCATGTTTTTCGCTATCCACGACACCCTTTGTCCCCGTGCCGCTAACCTTGAGCTCAGTTCTGAACTTCAGCTTAGCAGCACCGCATTCGCGCTCTGGGTGTGGCGGGTACGACTGAGGGCTAACTAATTCAAATTGGGAACCATGCACAGAAGCAGCAGGCCCCCGGAGCGTATAGGAGTCGGTCACCTAGCGAGGTTAGCGAAGTATTGTGGGTGTGACGCAAGAGACGCTTACATCAGCATCAAGATAGCTTAAGGTGAAGGTAGCTTCAACGTCGTTGTCAAGATCATATGTCGTGATTACCTAGATGTGTAGAACAAACTTAGTTTAGTACATGCCAGAATTTCGCTTTGGATACTCACCCTAGATCCGTTCTTGTGTAGTCTTAATCTATAGTCTGCGGTTTCCACCAGTTCCGGGTACAAGTTGTTCTCCGTGTATTGCAATTCGGTTTCGCACCAAATGGAATCGGTCTTGCCCAAGTCAACGCGCAGGTAAGGGTACGCGACATACCACAAGTAGTTCTCAGAGCCATCCACGGTATTTGCGCCGTATGTCAGGCGCGTGTGGCGGTCTCGCCCATCCGGAATACCGAAGTCGGGGCAGCCCGGACCTTTTAGCGAGGTGATTTCAAATTTCCAGTTTTTGGGGAGGATGCGAATCGGGTCATCGCTAGGCGCAACAGGATGAGATGAAGCAAGGCCCACGAGGGATAGAGAAACCGCAAGTATAAAATTCATTTTGAATTGTTTATTTTTGTTCAAAAGTTATTAAGTTGGTCTTAATGGTTGGGGGGTGTTTGGGGTTATTGGTGCTCATGTGAGTTTAGCAACCAGCTCTCTTTATATTTCAAGACATGCAGCAAGCGACAGGATGACAATATAATTCGAATTCACGTAAAAATAGCTTCCGATCAAATATCTGATTGTGGTATATTGAAGCATATTGCCTAAGGACAAGGTAGGGTAACATACATGAGAGGGCTATCATGTCAAGCATCTACAGCACAATCAGGCACACCAATCAGTAGGTAGGTAGGTAGTTGTATTGGGGGGAGCGTGAGCCTATTCGGCTAGTTTTCGCAGCTGGTTTGGACCTACGTAGGTAGGTAGCCCAGTAAGCTAGCCTAGAACTGCCCACAACTAAAAAACAACTGACTACCTATATAGGAGAAAAGCAACGCAAGTGTGAAAACAACGCAATATATCTAGGTGAACGGCGGTGGGCGGGTCGAATTTAGGTAGTATTCGAGCCTGGTATGCCTGAATATTTGGTGTTGTAGGTGGAAGGGTTGTGTGGTGGGTCCCTGCACCCTGTAGAACCACTCAGCATGTTACGAAACGGTCTTAGTCTCACCCGACATTTCATCCCCTATGTCTATGCGTATATAGTCAATACAAATTTCTCTGTAACTAGTCGCTAGTTTATAGTTCATCAGCTATCAATCTCATATACAAGCATTTACCTTGTAGTTTGACTACCGCCCAGACTTCGATCTCAAAGTAGTAGTGGGAGCCCTTAAGCCGCCCCAGTGAACACCTTTCTAGTTGCTCTATGGTCACCAGTAAATTAAATGACTTCTCGACATATTTCCCTCGATTCTAAGGTAATGTAAGGCGGTTCCGTTAAGTGGTGGCGCGACTAAACTGCAGAGAGGACGGCACGGCAAAGCGTTCGCGCAGCGGCTAGAATACCAAATCCATCTCAATAATTAAGTATGACGATCGAAAAGCGCCTACATGCATCTGCATACGGAATAGGAGATACCGCTTGCATCCGTCTGCCGGATTCAGCTCAGGGCCGAAGCCGACCATGCACCCCGTGTTTAGCCTATCTAACTTCTCCGAAGGATGGAGCAGTTGGTAACAACTACACCTCGAATATGATAGGTAAACCTTGTATCGCATATATCTCAGGTCAGCATTTTAAACCACAATAATGTTTCGTTTAGTCATACTGCCACCTGCCAAGCGTTATACGATACGTGCAGGAACGCTGTAGCAGCAGCTTTGACGTGTCACCTACTCACCTCCCATCTTCCATCAAATGCCTACACGTGATAAAAGTAAATGAATCAAGACAGATGGGTTTCATTTAGGAAACAAGGGCTTTAGTCTATTTTCTAGGCTCACGGACCCTCACCGAAACCAACTATGTATGGAACGAATATGTCATAGGTGGAAATTCCTATGGTCACTCAAATATATATCTCAGTAGATGAGCTATTAGATACTGCCCCTCCGATTCTACATACGTCCTTCTAGGATCACTATCAAAAGGCTGGGAGGTGGATTGCCTACTTCGATCGGGTAACATCAATAGCTCTATGATATTTCTAACTCGTCAAGCATATCGAGTACGCCGGTCTAGGAAAGTAACGGGCACGTACTGGCTTTTCATCTTATTAGTATATTACGCCTTTTGAGGTAGCCGTTATGGACTAAGTGGACTGGAACCAATTCTTAGTCCTCAAGATCTATAGCTTCTAATTCCACTTGTTGGGAACTCATAATCGCGAGATATATTATTGTAAAGTGATTTCGGTTGCTTATTCGAATAAAAATGCTCTGTGTACGTATGCTTAGGTCCCCTACCAGCGAAGTCATCGCAGATTATAAGTCTTAAAAAGGTTCGAATTTCCAAACCTAGGGCCGACTTAGTCTTTATCTCACCCTAATCCACTTCGCTATAGGAGAAAGTATAGAGTTCCCCTCTGGTGGTCGGCGTTGTCGTAAGAAATAGAATATATTCCATCACTACGACTCTTCGTCCCCTTTCGCCTGTGACTTAGAAACCTTCTCGCTCACACCTTTTAGGTGTGGCATTACTACTTCTTCGCAGTGCTTCATCAGCCATTCGCGGCACCGCTCCACATCGTCTTCTTCCCCCTCCAATGCGCAACTAGGTCCGCGTCTCTCCCAAAAACATCGCTCAAACCATTTCGGCCAGAACCCACCAAATTCCCAGTCGATGATAGCATTAATCTTTAATGTTTCGGGGTCGACTATGATGTTGTGCTGCCCCAAGTCGTTGTGGCAGAAAACGTAATCCCCTTTGCCCTCGCGCGGCCGCCAGCAACTATTGTCTTTCCATCTACCGCGGGTAACCCGTAGAGGAGGACAAAGTAGCGATTCGCCGGGTACGCCAGGGACATCTGATCGCAGAGACTGCAGTGTGGCCACGTGTCGCAAAAGTTCTCTTGTCACTACTTGCTTCTTATCTTCGGGTAGATGGCTCATAGCAACTCCATCGACATACTCAGTAGAATGGTAGAAAGCACCATCATCCTCGAAGACGCTTTGCAAACGCGGGAGGGGGATATCGGTGTTCTCTCGGAGATAAGCCAAGATCGCCGCGTCCGTCTTCCACCGTTGGGGATAAGTTGTCGGAGGAACTACTAGAATTCCGTCAACGGTCGACTGCCATTCGTGTGACCGTAGTGTTCGCTTAATGCACGAGTTCCCTACATGAAAATACTTCTTGTCGGCCATAACAGCCCAACAGCCAGGCTCTCGACAGTCATTGAGCTCTTTATTGTTAACCATTGTAATATGGCGATTATGGCGTGATTTCTCAATAAGTAATAGCGCGGTGTCAAGAGTTAGAATGTGGGAATGAGGCCTCTAAAAAGGTGAGTGGTTGCCTAGATACTGAACTGGATACTTAGCGGTTGCTAGTACGTAGGAGCTAGTCTCTATCCGGAGAGGTAAGAGGTAGAAGAACATGCTAGTTCTTACCTTTTGATGAACTTCATATAGCTGGAATAGCCTCAGTTAGGCCTAACACCGTCTTTCATTAACATCCCTATCGTCCAGGTGTGGCGTACAGCCCGTATAGCCCCTTCTAAGGTTGGTATTCTAGAGCTGTGTCTTCTAGCCGATAACATCACAAGACCAGCAATACAACTATAATATCAGGCACCATCCGCCTACTTACACACACATGTTGTATTCACTAGCCCCGTTGCAGGACTAAGCTGTCCGCACAATCAACTTTTATGCCTAGATCTGAGTGTTTCAGGACACAAATCGCGACAGCGCATTCTCTAGCTTAGTTACCCTACGCCTCAGCTGTTTTTGGCCTCTTCTCCACAATGCCACCCCCTTGTTGGTACCCTATCACCGACCTACATATGCGTACCACGCACCAACCTCGCCTCGGTCGATTTCAGGCCGCCCCTTAAAAAAAGAACTAATAGTGAAATCATGTGAGAATTTGTGATTGTAGTAGGTAACCTGTTGAAGCCTTCATTCTTATTCATTGCGGTGTTGAGGCATATAGGCTATCACGCTAAGATAATGAGCTGGATTGAATTGAGCGTCTGTGTGAAAGTAAATCTCGATGGCCCCGACGTAGCATAGGCATGTAGTAGTCTTGGCCGGTGTTGTAGTAATATACATGATAGCCTATAGGACTGTTTCAAATGGAGTATCTCGGTGGCGAATTGAGAGGTCTGCGAAAAAGAAACGTCGAAGTTTCCTATATCAGAACCTTTACGCAATGGATGGTAGGATGATTATTACTAACCTTTCTACTTACCCTAATATTCTCTGTTGAAAAACAAAGATTTAGGGAAGCCACAGAGCTCGCGGTATCCCCTTGTATCACAAGTCCTTGAATCACGGATATAGTGGTAATACTGGCCCCCAATACTACGGCAGCATCTCGTAGGGGCCAGCTGACGATGTGCCGATGAGGTTACCTTAAGCTCTCTAGCACTTCTTGTCATGTTTCGTGTGCGGGAGGCATCGAACCTCCCTATCTCGTATATGAACAACTAGCTAGTCTAGCCCGAGCCGAAACTAGGACTTTGAGCTCGGAAAGTGGTTGCTATTTTAATCGAACAGTTCTCATCCAATAACCATTATCGAGCCATTCAACTTTAATCATCCCAAGCCAAACACTGAAACAGGGCACCAAGCACTCGTATTCTTGTGACTGCAATAGCATATAGTGCCCGAGTAATCGGCAGATAATTCCGTCAGTAACCCTAGGTGTTCTCACTTTCTCGATTTCTATGTTCTCAGATTTTTGAATCTAATAGCACCGTAAAAGTACTCTCCTATTACCGCTTTACGATATGTCTCTTGGTCCCTTAACTACAACTTATGTTCCCCCGCCCTCCTGCACGACTTCTTTCTTGACAGATTTCAAGCCGATGGGCGCCTGGGATGTCATGGGGCCTCTCGAGACAACGGGCGACTGTTTCCCGCCGGATTACGAGGATGATGCGAGAAAATACTATTCCCCAGGCATATGTCCAGCCGGATACACAGCGGCCTGCGCCGATCCAGCGCCGGGTCTTGGTGGCGGACAGACGTCAGTAACAACGGTCACGTGCTGCCCAATGTTAGTCTAATACCATTATTTAATGACATTTCAGCTCTTCGACTAAGAAACTTCGTGGTATAACAGAGGCTTTACGTGCATTTCCGAGCCCTATACGTTGATAGCTGGGTCCACGTTCATCTGCAACTCATGGATTCTAGACTTCACTGGCACCCAAATTATTCTCTCAAGTGGTAGCCCGCGGGGTACGAGGATGTGAGTACTCCTTGGAGCTATTTATTTCCTCTTTTTAGTTATTTCTGGAGCATCGACTCTCCTTGTTGGTAAAAGTCGCACCTAAAGGCTCTTATAAATAAGACTTAAAATGGCAATAACTAACTCTGGGTGCTCTAGTGGTACAATTTCAGCGCCACAGACGGCAATAGCCAACGCATTTGGAATTCAGATTCAGTACAGATATGACGATTTCATTTCCGTGTGCACACAATTTCCCGATCATTAATCTAGGTACACGCTCTGATTTGTTAATTAGCAAACATCAACGGTCGTTTCAACTCACTCTAGCATATCCTCTCAGGCTTCCTCTAGCATATTTTCCAGCACATCGTCTAGCATATCCTCCAGTACGTCACCAATCATGCCACCTATGGATATGGAACCCGATGAGAAGAAGCCTCAAAGCGGGCTGAGCATTGCGGCTGCACTTGGCATCGGATTAGGAGCTGGGTTCAGTGGGATACTATTGATTGGCGGTTCTGTATGGGTGATTTGTGTGAGGCGGTACCGCGCTCGGAGATTATTGAACCGACCGACGGGTAACGTCGCCCAAATAAACTCCGTAAATATGGAACAACCGTTGTGGAAACCGCCCACAATCGGTCTTCAGGAGCTACCCGTGGAAGGACGGCGAATACCAGAATTGGATGGCAATCGCCAGTAGAAGCTCTTCTTCATCAAAAGAGGTGGATATATTGATACAATAATACGTGTATGAGCGCATAGTGTAGATATGAGTTATATACGAGCGAGGTATGAAGATCGGTTCGTATACATGAATGGGATGCCTTTAGCCCCTATTCTGGTTCTGTATACACGGTGGCTCCTTGGCCTAGCATACTTGCAAAAGAGATGACTGTCGCTTGTCATTAAAAAGAAATTATATTTATTAGTCCCTATCTTGACATACTCTCACTACCTTGTCCAGCGCTATGCCGACTAAAGCCTCAAGAATTGCGCCGATAGATCCTCAGGCCAGCCGTCACTGATAGACGGCAATTTTGGTGCATGTCTTCAACTTTTAGAACCCCGTATTATGGTTGTGTTTTATACCATATTTAGTCCGTTCGTCTCTTTCGAGACCCCCGACGCTAGCGATTTCTCCTTGTCGTGTTGCGTTGTTTCACTTTGGAACGTTGTTCCGGCCCGGATTGCAGTCGGAATCCCTTGGTGTAACTTTTCTTCCCCGGGTAGCTCATGAAGTCGACCGTCTCTATTCTCTGGTAGCTCTTGGGGTACACTGTTTTCAGACAATTCATGGGGCTGGCCATCTCTCCGCTCCGGTAGCTCGTGGATCTCGCTTCGAGGGTCCATTTCATGGATCGTGAAGGAGGGATCGCCAGACAGTTCGGGCTTTTCAAACTTGGCTTTTTCTGGCTCCATCTGTTGCTTTAGGTATTCCTCTCGTTTCCTCTTTAATCTGAGATACAACATGGAGCCTATGACGGCAAGAACAAAAGCGAATACAGCAGAGAAAATGATGGCGAATATGATAGCCAAGTCGAATGCAGGGGTCTCTACTGGCGAACGTCTGAGACTTGATGATGCTCGTGGGGCCATTTTAAGCTGCTGACTTGTGCGATCTGATCCTGAATAGACGCATATCTCTCTTCAGATAAATAGCCTTTAAGTCCTACGGGATAGGTTATTAGAATACTAGAAGAAGGGAACTAAAATGAACAGTCTATACATACAGAACCCTGCCTTCGTCGTCAATCCTAGTAGATATCAATGCCAAGCTCTCCCGGAGTATTCACTATACATCAAACGAGAACACAATATAAGCTCGTAGAAAAGGTCTTAGTACGAAATATAAACTGAAGAGTTGATCAAGATTGAAAATAATCCGATCTCACACATAATATATACCAGCTTCTGGCGTCCATCAAGGCCTTGCAGGGCCGACATAAATCCAATCTAGAGTAACAAGAAATTCATACGAATATCACCGTGACTTGAGCAAGGCTGTGCAAGGATCTTAGCTCTACTCACCACGTTCTTTTGCTCTATCATTCCTACGACGTCAATACCAACTCCGAATTCAAACAGCTCGCACAATCTATTTTTAGTAAAGTATATTTAGGCCCTCATCCACACCACTTCATCTCAGCCGTTGCGGACAGATCTTGGCGCGGGATAGCAATAATGTAACCTTACTATCAACCCTCTTCACCCAGTACCACTCAAATAGCAGTGAATACCCTCTTGCATACCTAATGCTCCATTCCTACGGTTTGGCGCGAGGCGGTGAGAACTACAACGGGAACTATTAGGCGAACATCGTGTTATGAACCAAAGATAATGTTACACACCAAGTAGAAGTATTAATGCGGCTTTTGGGGTCGGCGAAAGATAAGGTATTCTATATAGAGTAGAGACCACCAGTTTAGCTAGTATTCCGCCTTTTCCGCCCTATGCAACATGTCAATCGCAAACACCGGAGTACGCTAGGCGCGTATTCAGAGGCATTCATATACATATAGAAACTCTAGGCATCTGACTTTTCAGGATGTTGCGTGATCTTTTTGGGTTACTGGCATAGCGAAAACAAAACGAGCCGAGATAGCAGCATCTCCAGATCTAGGTGGAGGTGTGGCCCCTGATCCTTTCCGATAGATCTGGGGAGACAGAACGTTCTTGAAATTCTATATACATGCAGGCTCTGGGCGTAGCCCGTGGGGGCTTCTACGGTTATGGGTATTACCACTATCAGGAAATACGATGACCTTTTTAATCAGTGTTGTAATAATTATCAATTGTGCTAACATAAAAGTATATCGATAATTCCATATTAATCTCAATAGGTCAATAACCTCTATTAGCAGCTAAACTACAGTTCCTTAAACTGCATGTTCTTCTTGAGCTCCGGTCTTCCCCGGCTCCGGTGCTAGCCGTGATGCTGTAGCCAATGAGGAAACGTCAAAAAAGTAGTTGGTTAGATTAGATAGCTCTCCGGGCATTCATTGCCCCAGTACAGATAATTGAGTCCGCATCAAGAAGAAAGGCGACGGCAACTCAATTCCCTGCAGGGCCAATTTTGATTACAATTAACAACGGAACCGGCGGCAAGGGATGGCTTCGACCCCAGCTACGATACAGCGCGTATGCGCACCCTTACAGCGAGCCATTTCAGCGTCCAGTAGAAGCGTCGCCACTTCTCGGTGCTATGCCACAATTCCGAGCAGCACTTCTTCCTCACCAGCATCATCATCGTCACCCTCTACCAGCACATCCACCCCCTCCCGCCGACCAACATACTTCAAAGACACATCCCTCGGCTCCCTCGACGACTTCCTCCCGACCTCCTCGCCCTCCGTCCCCCTCTCCCCCAGCGACGCCTACGCCCTGCGCACAGCCGAAGTCGGCCCCGCGTCGAACCGGCGCACCATCACACGATTACCCTCGTGGCTAAAAACGCCCATCCCGGCCGGCAACGACAACTACAAGCAGATCAAGCGGGACCTGCGGGGGCTGGGGCTGCACACGGTGTGCGAGGAGGCGCGGTGCCCCAACATCTCCGAGTGCTGGGGCGGCAGCAACAAGAACGCGGCCACGGCCACCATCATGCTCATGGGCGACACCTGCACGCGCGGCTGCCGCTTCTGCAGCGTCAAGACCAACCGCCGCCCCCCGCCGCTCGACCCGCACGAGCCCGAGAACACGGCCGAGGCGCTGGCCCGCTGGGGCTTGGGTTACGTGGTGCTGACGAGTGTGGACCGTGATGATCTTGCGGATGGTGGGGCGAGGCATTTTGCTGAGACGATCCGCCGCATCAAGGCGAAGAAGCCTAGCTTGCTGGTTGAGGCGCTGACGGGCGATTTCATGGGGGATCTGGACATGGTCAAGATCGTGGCCGAGAGCGGACTCGACGTCTACGCGCACAATGTCGAGACGGTGGAAGCCCTAACGCCGTATGTTCGCGACCGTAGAGCCACGTTCAGACAGAGTTTGAAAGTGCTCGAGCACGTCAAGGCGGTGAAGGGCCAGGAGGGAATCATCACCAAGACGAGTCTGATGCTGGGTCTAGGCGAGCAGGAGCACGAGGTCATGGAGGCCCTGCGCGAGCTGCGCAAGGTCGGCGTCGATGTCGTCACATTCGGACAGTACATGCGGCCTACCAAGCGACACCTGCAGGTCGAGAAGTACGTCACCCCAGCTGAGTTCGAGATGTGGCGCCAGCGCGCCGTCGACATGGGCTTCCTGTATGTCGCCAGCGGACCCCTCGTTCGGAGCAGCTATAAGGCCGGCGAGGCTTTCATCGAGAACGTACTCAGGAAGCGCGCTGGCGGGAATGCGCATGCTGCGCTGAGCGGCAAGCTGGAGGATGCGGCTGTCGTTGAGGAGCTCATGAAGTCCGGGTCGACTTGAGCGTGCCCCTCAACCGACACATGTAACAAATTTATAGTGAATACGCCTGTATGATTGATATATAGTGGATAGATAGACATGGACACTTCGAAGGCTCGTATTGGGAAATCATTTTTTCAACGGCATGGTTGGCGTATGGGAATCCTTTCAACTAGGATGCTAGAGCAGCCCCATTATGAATTGAGCCGCTCCATCCCCTATCTTGCACATTCCTCTAGAGTGATGTCGCGGGATTGACGATCTCCGTTTATAGTATTTAACGGGAAGGCGAGTAGAGAAATTCGAGTCTGCTGGTGTGACATGCTTTATACCATATACGAAACAATCAGTCCTCGAGGTAAGCCAGGCCGCAAAATATTTCCCTTTGGACTCGTCACATATTGGGGTAGCAGCAAATCGCGCTTGGCTCAAAAAAAGTAAGCACATGACATATAGCCACTTCCTATCTATCTTAAGTGCTCAGAATAAGCCTGTCTATATCGCCTCATCTAGCTACTCTATACGGTGCCAGCCTCATTTCATTCGTAAAGGCTATTCTCTCGTGTCTATCGTAGTCTTTCGGGTTACCTCTAAGTACTCTAAAGTAGGTAGCCCATTCGTGATCATCATCCTAACATCTGATTCTAAAAGCGCCTGCAAAGCAGTAGTCTAATTCTTGCTCTAGCCAGGCAAACTCAAATCTTCCAGACCTTCGCAGCCTCCAGGCCCTCCGCGAACGCGCCAAGCTTGCCGTCAATAGCGAAGCCCTGGGCCTCAAGTCGTCTGCACTCCATATATAGGTCCTTGAACGCAACCCAGAAGCACTCGATGAACTCGCCGTCTTCCAGCGCCGGCTTCGGGTTCTTGTTCTCTTCCTTCTCCGCATCGACTTTGATTTGGATCATGAATGTGGTCGAACTGCATCCCGTGAGTGAGTGCGTCGCTCAGAAGGAAAAGAGTCATTGCGATACGAAGAATGTCAGCTTACCTTGAAGATGCGGGGGCTAGAGCATCACTATTAGCATCCAATCTCAACAATAGGTGTAGAGAATGAATGAATGAATGATATGAGGAAGGAGGTATACTGACAGCTGAAGAACATGGGACGCTGAGCATGCACGACCTCGCCGACGTAACCCGTCTCCTCTCTTAGTTCGCGCAGTGCCGCCTCCTCCACGGTCTCGCCATGATCGACGAGGCCAGCGGGAAACTCAACGACGAGCTTGCCCGCAGGAGGCCGGAATTGCTTCTCTAGTAAGAGCTCTGCGCCCGTGGGCAGCTCGCGAACAGCCAGCATCTGCACAGCATCGACAGCGCTGGTCTTCGGGCGCGTGGGCCGTCTCGTGCCCTCCCAGGTGCGCACTTGTCCATTCTGGTCTTCGTAGGTGATTCTACGTCGCGCCGGATCGAATTAGATCAGATCGGACCAAACTAAAAGCGATGCATGATATCCTTGTACTGCCCGTAGTTTGCGCATACTCACTTTACCAAGTTGATCCACCGCGCATCCTTGTTTTCCTATATCCGGCCGTAAACCTTCAATTAGCTCATGCTTTAGACACGGCGAGCAGGACCTCGTTTCATATTTACATACAAGGAGCTCGGTGGAGATGACTTTTGCTATCCGGCTGGACATTGTTGGCCCTGGCGATGGTAAGAGGGGCCTATGGGAGGTAGGAGTGGGTTAGGTAGGTAGTTATAGTGTAGAACCATCTGATGAGCCTGTTTGTATGGTATGCGGCGGAAGCACTGCCACAGTGGCTGAGGAACTCTGGAAATAAGTTTCGAGGCCGGTTTAGTGATAGAATTCACAAAAGCTAGCATATTAAATTCACATCAAGCATTCTCATGGTAAGACATTCTATGTTATATCCAAGTACGAACATGAAGGATGTTGAATTTCCAGGTATGACGTGTGAGTGCTAATTGTGTGGAGAATGATTATACCAACATTATGCATCCAGTCATCCATCAATCAAACGTCCTCGGTGGCGCAATTGGCTAGCGCGTCTGACTGTTAATCAGGAGGTTGAAAGTTCGAGCCTTTCCCGGGGAGATTGATTTTTTCACCTTCGACAGCTTGATTAATTCAACTGCGAGGGAAATAATTTTTACGAAACAGCTTCCTAAATCGTTATTTTTCCCCCTCTTTCTCTGTCGACTAGCAAGGCTGTCAAAGGGCCAACAAGGCCTCTCTCTTCATGCATCCTATTGCCTCAAGTCAGAAAGCCTTTGCCTATGTTTGCAACTACACCAGAACTTGTGTAAAGTGGATTGATAGGTTATAGTGTAAGGCTAATGCTTTCTATCTTATTCCTGCAGTTTAAAAACATCTAGTCATACGTAATTTCACAACCTTAACTCATCATGAAGCTTTATTAAATTGGCTATTTGTACCTTAGGCTAAAGACCTTGGGGATAACCCGGGCCTAACTAACCACAACCATTGATCATTACTTTTTAATTCAGATCAACATCATCTTCCCTACTATGCACTACAAGTATTGAGTTTTAGTCCTGTTGGCAACCTTCATTATTGTTAGGCCCCCTTGCAGCGTCCTCTGACCCTGCATCCGTTGGCTCCTAACTTGATTTATTTAGACCTTTGGTTCCACGTTATTCTGACCAAGGCCCTTTGTTAGTCAGTGCACCGCCACCCTGTTTGAACATTGTGTGGCTTACCCGCTGTGTCTCACACCTCCTTTATTTAAAGTTATTCCTGTTAGAAGCCCCGGTGATATTTGCTGCTAACCTCTAACCTGGCCCATTTCCGCTACGCTTTAACAGTAGAGTCTACGGAGAATACATCCTAACGGAGTCGAGGGATGAAGGAGACAATGGGTACTCACCTGTCATGTTGTACGACGTTAGGCCTTCCGGGCCCCTTCGTCATACTGAGGAAATATATTTGATGTATCAATTTCAGCCGTGGGATAAGTCAAGTTAGAGAAGGGTATAAGGCACTAACTCCACTGGTAAGGGCACAGGCCACACACTGTATCTATGAATGGAAACATCAGGTAGAAATAACCGCGGGGCAAACCACACATACCCCTTGCTTTGTTAGTTGTTTCTCCCGTACCCGCTGATGTACTGTTGCACAGCAACCCTCTCATATAATGCGGCGCATTGCAGGAGTACTATGGCATCATATCCCCTATCTTCTCCCCTTTAACTCGAATGTTGCCTAAGCTCGCTCGCTAGTAAAACATGGCGCGTCGAAGAGAGAAGGCGACCGCCAATCGTGCCTCGCAACATTCTCGCTCACCGTCATCCTTCAGGTTTTGGTTTGGTCTTCCGACTTTATTGATATTGGCTCTCTCATTCGTTATAGCTTTGGTTAGATGGACGAATGATAATCCCATCGGACTTGCTCATCATGTTGGGAGCTACGTGAACTGGGATGCTAGACGAGAGAAAGTCAAGAGCGCTTTTGTCACTAGCTGGGACGAGTACTGCGCCAATGCCTGGGGTTAGTCAATTGTGGGAATGTGATCATACAATACTAATTTTCAATTAAACAAGGTAGCGATATCTACCATCCCGTCTCGGGAAAGGGTTCCCAAATGAGTCCCAATGGGCTGGGCTGGATCATCATTGACAGTTTAGACACGATCATGCTTATGAACCTTACCGACCGCTTAGTCGAGCCTCGAAAATGGTTGCAGCGCAGCTTGAACTACGACCAAGACCAAGATGTGAACACATTCGAGACGACCATTCGCATGCTTGGGGGACTGTTGTCCGCACATTATCTATCTACAAAGCTTCCCGACGTTTCATCCCGCAGGGATCCTGTGTACTTAGCTAAGGCAGTGGAAGTCGCCAACAGGTTATTGCCCGCTTATGAATCGGGCTCTGGTATCCCCTACGCCAGTGTACATCTATCCAAAGCGAAAGGCCTGCCATCCCATGCAGATGGCGGTTCATCGTCTACCGCTGAGGCCGGAACCTTGCAGCTTGAAATGAAGTATTTATCTTACATAACAGGTAATGATACCTACTGGTGGAAGGCTGAGCGGGTGATGGAAGTACTTCACGGCAATCATGCCACCGATGGTCTTGTCCCAATCTTCGTTAACCCGGAGTCAGGGAAGTTTACATCGAGAGAAATTCGACTTGGGAGTCGTGGTGATTCGTATTATGGTTTGAGTTCGCACTACATCCCACGATCGTCAGATATTGCTAACATCTTTAAGAGTACCTTGTGAAACAATACCTCCAGACCTCAGGACAGGAGCCTATTTACCTAGAAATGTGGCAAGAGGCCTTAGATGGAATCACGAAACATCTCATCACCACTACCAAGCACTCGGGTCTCAAGTTTGTCGCCGAGCTCCCGCAAGGAATAGGAGAACCGCTCTCACCCAAGATGGATCACCTCGTCTGCTTCTTGCCTGGACTGATCGCTCTCGGCGCCACACAGGGCCATCCCCTGTCCAAGGCGCGCAGATGGCCTAGTTGGAACAGCAAGAAGGATGAGCAAATTCAGCTCGCCCGCGATCTAATGAAAACATGCTGGGGAATGTACGCGGTGACTAAAACAGGGCTTGCTCCGGAGATTGCGTGGTTCCATGCCGATGAAGAAGACCTGCGCCCTGCGCCTGGCGATCGGCCTTTGAAGCGTGCTAGAAATTCATTAGCGGCGTGGAGGAAGGATTATATTGTTAAACCACTAGACGCACACAATCTTCAACGCCCGGAGACTGTTGAGAGTCTGTTCGTGATGTGGCGTATTACTGAAGACCCCCTCTATCGTGAATGGGGATGGAAGATATTCAACGCGTTCGAGAAGCATACTAAGCTAAGCGAAAAGCAGGGGTATACCTCCGTCAACGATGTCAATGCTATTCCGCCGCCTCACAGGGACAATATGGAGAGTTTTTGGCTGGTAGGTTATTACCACATCCAATATTATAGCCCTCTCGCGTTTTCTCGATCTGAAGGCTAACTTTATATGGCATTTTAGGCAGAAACTCTCAAATATCTATATCTCTTGTTCAGCCCTGGAGATTTTATTTCCCTCACTGAAGTAGTTTTCAACACAGAGGCTCATATCTTCCCGATCCTTGACAATGTAAAGTGGCGGACAGGATGGCATAAAGGTTAACAGAAGGGACTAGGCCAGGTGATTTGCCTGCCACTAGCCTGGAGTAGTACGTGAGCTTAATGTAAACGGTCTAAGCGCATTGGTGTTGTAACAACTAAGTGATCGGATGGTTTGCCTTCGTTTTAGCGAATAAGGTACGAATAAGTGAAACGAAGGTTAACTATACAATATTATATTTATTTTTATAATTTTGTAGAACAGATTTTTAAAAAACTTAAAAAAAAATTAAAAAAAAAATCTTTTATTAATATTAAGTTTTTAAATAATTTTAAATAATTTTAATTTTATATTATTATTTTTTATATAAGTTTTTTTTATTAAAAATATAATTTCGTTTATATTATATTATATATTTAAATACTTTTTTAATAATTTTCCATTTTCGTTAAACCTTAAGAATAAGATTAATCCGGACCGGCAGCCGATCGCCACCCGACTACCTTGAATGAAGATAGCATCTGAGTTTGGTCGGTATCGTCCGGGGAGGAAAATTACTCCCTTGCCCTTGTAATTAATCCAATCCCTCTCACGGTCTATACTCCAGGGGGCCAAAGCGGGCCATGGCTCCCCATGTGCCAATGCCACTGAAGATACACTATCGCCAACTGGTACCGCCCCCATCTCCGTCAGAATCCAGCCTTTATCGACGTCAGGATCGCCGCTAAATCTGAGCGATCTGAAGGATGGTGCTACCCTCTGGAAGATGCACGATCCACTTTCACATTCCCATATACGAAACCCGTCGTCAATCGCCGAGGCTACAACGCGCTTTCCATCTGGCGAGAATGCAACGGTCCTAATGCGTGATGCCCTGAAATCCAAGCGCCTGGGCTTTATGTCGGACGTCGTCTCTAGCTCAGGGCCGGTGGTCCTCCTATTATCCCACAAGTAGACCGCATTGTCATCCCCAGCGGAAGCGAGGTAGTTACCATCAGGCGAGAATGTGACGCAGATGGCATAGTCCGAATGGCCCTCAAAGACCTGGAGAGGTTTACAAACCGTTGGCTCGCCGCCCTTGCCATTATTTGGGGCCTGCGAGTCAACGTTCCAGACTCGGATTTTCCAGTCATCAGAGGCAGTCGCCAGCTGTAGCTTAGCGACGGATGGCGGCGAGAATGCGCCACCTCTAACCCAATCGTCGTGCTTTAAATTGTCGTGCGTTATCTTCCCTGACCTAGTCTCCCACACCTTAGCTACACCGCTTGTGAAAGTGCCCGCTAGGGCGGCGCCATCGTGTGAGAAAATCAGTGACAGTGGGTTATCATCATTTGAGATTTTGCGAGCGTAGTCACCGGTATCTCCGTTCCACAGCTGTATAACCCCGTCCTCAGAGGATGTGGCTAGTAATTTGCCGTTGGGTGAGATGAGGACGGTGTTGACAGGTTTTGAGTGTCTGAGAACAGTAGTATTTGCTGTTGGCGGGTTTTGGTCGTCCAGATCCGTAATCTCGATCAGTCCTTCCCGGCTACACGATGCGACCCACGCCCCAGAATGATTGGCGAAAAGGGAGATCTCGAGGGGTCCATACGGGTGTCCTGTCATTACCTCTTGGGGGTTTGGATCCGCCTTGTCGTCCAACCTCCAAATTTGAATAGTTTTCTTTCGCGACGCAACACCGAAGATGGATCCGTCATCAGAAAATGCCAAAGAAACAACTCTCGAGGCCGCTTTCCGCTGGAAGGCTCGCTCCTCTATCAATTTCTCCTCGTCATCAGGGTTTATCTTCCACATAGAGACGTCGAAATACGAGCCCACAGCCAGGAGCTTCAAAGATGGGCAGAAGGCCAGCGTGGTTATTCCCCTGGCAAACTCCTCCAGCCTTTTGACTTGTTTACCACTTTCCCTCCAGAAAACCAAAGAATTCCGGTCGTGTTCACAGCTCGTGACAAGCAGCCCGCCTTGGTCGGTCCCAGCGGTATCGTTTTCCACATTGCTATTGCTTGTTCCACCAGAGGCTAGATATCTAACGCAAGTCGCGTCGTCACAACGCCAGTGGTATACGGGCTGTTTTTCAGACTTCTCCACATTCCAAATCGCCAGAACGGTTTCTTCGGATTCCATAAGGACAGCGAGCCTTTTTCCGTCTGGCGAAAAGGATATGTCCAACATAGAGGCGGTTTCGAAATCATTACTAACGTCAGACCCCTGGATCGATAAGGAGGGGAATGAAGCCGATATGTTCCACAGCTTAACTGCAGTTGATTCCATGGTAGCCATAAGAGACGGGCTACCGGCCGAGAACCTAACACACCGCGGCCAGCTATCAAACTCTGTCAGAGTCGCCTGCAGCGTGCCGGTGAGCGGGTCCCAGAAGCGAATTGTCTCGTCGTCCGATGCTGAGGCGAGAAGTCGACCGTCATTCGAGAACGCGCACGACCGCACCCAATCCCTGTGCCCCTCGATAACGAGCGAGGTGGTGGTTTCCACGCTCAGGGTCGAGCTTAGCCACGGAAACGTAGTGTGTAGGAGATTGCTGCGGTTTTCTCCGAGGGTAGGACAAAACAGAAGGCTGTTCTTTGGTGAGACCTGGGGCGGGCTTTGGGTGCACGTATGGAACTGGATGAACCGGCTACTAAACTGGACCTGATCTAGGCATCTCTTGACCGTGTCGTTTGACTCCCCGGTCCATTTCTAGAGCCAAGACATACGTTAGTTATGTAAGAAAAGGGGGGAGTATAGAAACAAAGGGGAACAAAAAGAGGAGCATACTCGTAAGATGCTCTCTAAACCCAAAAGCTGCATAAGGATCTGGGCCAGAACGGAGGATTGGGCTAAGGTCTCGATCCACTGGAAGAAGTGCTGCTTAAGAAAATTAGCAGTTTCGCCAATGGTCTCGTCGTATGTCCCTCGGTGAACGCCTTCACTATCGATTTTGCACAGGTGCTTCAGCCAGTACCAGGTGGAATAATGGTGGAATTCTTTGATCTCACTCTTCCAGGCACGTTCAGACTTCTCCAGCCGTCCCGACAGGGCCTTTAAGCAACATAATGTCATGTTCGAGTGGCGTTGGGCCTTATCCTTCATTTTATTGCGAAAGAATATCTTGGCTGACTGGTGCGCGAAGAAGACTCGGTCATCGCGAACCTCCAAGAAGGCGAAGCACTGCTTCTTGATGATAGTAGCTAAGTCGACATTCGAGAACATGGCGTCATTAGGTAGGAACTCGACTAGCTCGTCAAGTCGTAGTGGCTTGTAAGCCGTCGCCAGTGTGTTGATAATCTCATGACAGTAATGCGGGCTTTCCCACTGTAGCTTGTCAAGGCTAGCCTCCATGTGGATGTACAGCGGCTCCAGACCCGACGGTAAAACCTCGTTGGAGGCGCTCTTTGAGTCGAGAAAACGAATTGCGTTCCACGGCAAGCCGTGCGAGAGGATCTGTTTACAGGCGACGTCGACCCACAGGAAGTTGCCTTCCGATTGCTCGAACATCTTGTCCTCGGCCTCTTCACGAAAGCTCTCGGTAACTTGCATGCCGGACATGACTTCTCTTACTCTCAACTTGATGTGTTCCTTCGCGGCGCTGAGCATCACGGGCTCGGTGAGCTCAGTGGGCCCGATAGTTGGGGACATTGAGTCGCCGTCGAGATACAGCTCCAGTTTCTGGTTCGCACCGTCCGTCCGAGGCGCGAGTCTCTGTATAGCGCTATTGGAGTCGGCTGATATGAGCCATCTCACTCCGGTGAACCGTCTAGCGCCACTGACGAAATCTACGAGCGCCCCCACCGCCCGACTGGTCTCAGCTTCGTCCTCGTCGTTGCAGCACTCGTCTATGGCGTCAATGACGAAATACGTTGGCTTAAAGGCATCATCGCCCAGAATCGCCCGGAAGACTGCAGAAATGACATGCAGGTCTTCCGGGCGGTCGAACTGACGTCTCTTAGCCGCATTGTAGGCCGCGAAGAAGTGTTGTCGAAGCCAGGTCTGGCGTTCAAGAACTTGCAAGACAAGGCACTGCAAAATGGCTGCAGCGTTTTCTTCCCTCTCTTTACCCCGGTTACAGAAAAAAGCTGCGACGTAAGCTGCTACTGGCTCTGTCTCCCGTTTGATATCATCGTGGTCCTGGCGCCGGAACAGATCTTGCGCGATGGCCTCCAGCAGTGTTGATTTGCCCGTTCCAGGCTTGCCGACGACCCAGAGCTCGCGTTCGGAGTCGGAGGCATCCGGTGATGAGAATTTTGCGTACACTGTGGTTGACTTGGCCCAGCTATAAGTGAGGTTTTGAATACCTCGACGCCCCTCCGGAGCTTCGGGCAGCTCATCCCTAAAAGAGTAGGATAGATCTTCCGGGATATTCGACACAGTAGCTGACACAGGTGGCTCATCTGCTTTGTGCTCGGCTTCTGTGTCTGTTGCCAGAGATTCAAACAGCTGGTCAAGTCTCGAACGGAAGGAAAGCCGGCCAAAGCAAGCCATGACTGCTCGCTCCTTTTCGACGATGGTGTCTGGAAATCTGAGGTTCTCCTCGGTGCTCAGAGAGGGCAAACGTTCCAGGTAGAGGATGATAGCTTTGTACAGATTCAAGATTGCCGTTCTGTTTTCTAGATTCATGGAAGCGGACTGATTCGGTAAAAGGCCTGGTAAGGTGCAGTACCATTCCATCGCCGAGATGATATTTATGAGATGCTGGGACGATACCAGTCTGGCTGGAGCTGACATCTTTATCAAAGCCTACAATTATTTTACCATGTCTTAGCTCGACAAGGTCCCAGGATTGAGGGTATTGATGGTGCTTACATTCGCGGTGTTGCAAACGGTAACCCACGCGACAGCAGCCGCTCTCTGGGATTCTCGCAACGCGACGTCTCGAATGATGTTCTTAAACATGGAGAGGCCAGTAAGCTCGGTTTCTCGGTTGCTTTCGATGCCGGATTCATCTTCACTTGAGTCTGGTTCGGCAAGCAAATCCTCCAGAATCTGCGGCGAGCGATGCGAATCAATGCGAGGTAGCTTGTGGACATTGTCGTGTGGCAGCGCATCATAGGCCTCGTTCCAGAGCAGAAACAAAGCATCATCTTGGCCACTACCCGGATCATCTTCCATTTTGAAAATTTCTGTCTCTTCCGCCACCGTAGTTCCTACTGTTGGTTCTAATTCGGGACTTTCTTGAGCTGCGGGCGTCTTCGTGTCCAAGGAGAGCTCCGTAGCCCCCTGGATAGGACGATCGCTGGCGACACTTCGAGTCCTATCATTATCGCTAACTTGCGTCTGGAAACTTGAGCTTGGTGCAACTTCGGCCGATGTGCTGGTGGTTTTGCTGGGCCCGGCGGCTGAGGAGGTAGGTTGTGATGTAGGGTTGCTTTCACGCTCCAATGTCTTCGTCCGGAACTTCTGGCGGGGAATCACTTTTTTGTACCATGGCGAGGAGGATTCCCGCATTGGGTTCGGCTCTTTATTAGTAGCATGGTTGTTGTTCGTCATCTTTCTTGAAAATTTCATTCGTACGTGCACTATACACTATGTAGACGCGAGATTTACGTTGTGTGTTGTGTATATGACTTAATAAGAGATATCACAATTCAAGCGTTCCTCGCAGCAAAGAACCAAGGGTCATGTAAGAGCATAAGAAAGAGGTTGGGCTTAGAAAGCCTGTGTGGACATGACAGGGCCAGTCACATTCTACGCGCCAGCGTGGCAGCTGAGGTATTTACCTGGTCAATCAATGTACCTAGACGCATCACACAAACCTGCGGTAAGCTGCATGATTTCACGCCCTTTCTTTTTCCACTGAATATTGCATCTCCGCGCGCACCGCTCGGCAACTAATGATTGGATGCCGTTTTCTTGCAGGATGTACGGTACCCTGGTTACAGACTAGAACATGATGATGGAATCCATCGGATTGTTCGCAAGTAGTTACTACTCAACAAAGCCCTGTTTATTACGAAAGTTCGAGAGACGTAGTATAATCAATATTTTCAGGTGACTAAGCAAAATTACACTAACTATCTTACCCTACCTACGTTTGAAGCACTCGACTTGATCTCCGAGAAAGCAACGCAACGGAGATGGCCGACACGTATGATGGGTACGACAGCGATGGGAGCGATGTGCGATGCAAAAACCTCGATAATTTCGACTCGGATGATGAACTCCAATTCGAGCTCCACGAGAGTTACAACAACCCTGCGCTAGTCAAACAAGGCAGTCTCAAAAGCTACGAAGCCAAGAAGGATGGCACCCTGCTCTTCTATGATGACAAGCCCTCGGACTACTCCATAGTGGCCGACCGAATCCTCTGGATCGATGGGTACGATAATACGACGGCTGAGGGCCAGCACGGCCGCGAGATGACTCTGATCGTGCTCAAGATCGTGCTGCATTCGGCTGACCCCGAATCGAAGTTCAAGAGATTCACAGTCGAGCTAAGGTTCAAGGACAAGGAGGCTCTCGGTGAGCATGAACCGTTAGTAGAAGCTTGGGGCCCCTTCCGCGAGCCGGAGAGGTGGAATCCGGCCGTGGCACAGCGAGAGGTGACGGGTAAGAAAGAAGGAGGAGGCAAGGCTGGCTACCAGGGCGTCGAGTTGTCGGGCTCCCGCAGCCGCGAAGAGAAGACGTCATGGGACCAAGTCGACTTTGACGAGGGAACCTCGGCCGGTCTGTTTAGCGAGACGACGGGTCAGCGTAATGGGGTAAGGTGGACCTTGAAGCAGAATAATGTGAGCGACCTCGGCGTCACGCCTGAGGTCTGGGTCGCTGTTCTCTTGTCGCGCACGTCGCGACGGCCATACGTCGTCAAGTTTCGCCTAGACTCCCACGGCGGCAGCCGGCACGAGATCGTCCAGGGAACGAAGCGATTCTTTAGATTGAACCCAACCAAGACGAGGCCCTTCTCGCTCACGCCTTGGGAGCACCCAATTTGTCAGCCAGGCGAGGGCGAGCGGATTCGCGACGCCATCGACCGCGACAACCTCGGGAAGCTGAAGGATCACTTGGACCCCACCAAGCTGATTCTACCCTTGGGACCCGACTATCACCTAACCCCGCCAGAAGTGTCTAGCAGGCCTGTAGCCGAAGCATCTGGGGACGAGGATGTGATTCGCAGGCCTATCGGGACAGGAAGTAATGAGTCTGCAGCAGCTAGCCTTCAACGGGACGTGCCTCGACCACAACCCCAGCGCCACTCTGTAGGAGAGCTTAGCCCCTCCAACTCCACTGCCACGGCTGCACCCCTACCCGCGCCCTTGACCCATTGGCATATCCCCGCCGATCCCGTGCGTCTCGCAAACCTTGAAAGTCGCGTAGCTCAGGCAGAGGCACGTATCAATATCCTCGAGCTAATGATCTTCGAGCTGCGGAAAGCATCGCTTGAAGTCAAGGTCCAGACCCCGCAACCATCGGTCTAAGTCTCATATATAGCCTGGATCAAGTTTAGTTCTTAGATCTACTTATAAAACTCCCACCTGTGTTTGTTACATGAAAACCCTAGTCCATGTGAAAATGTTTGAGTTGATAAACATGACCCTCGTAAATCTCCCGCTATCGAACCCTAGACAGATCAGAGCATTCCGAGAAGTAGACTTTATCCAATTCTGCGACCCTCACACCAAGATTCAGTGTAGAATATCAACCATACACCATTGGGCCGCTTATTACTTCCTACCTAATACCGATCTCGCTTCGTCGTCTTGCCCCAAGATCAACACTATCGCCAGCATTGCCCCGCTCGCCATTCCAGTACCATAGCGGGCCAAGAGGGTTCTACAAAATAAATGCAGGTAGGAATTTGTATACTAACAGCTTAACCGCAGTTCGAAAAGCTAGCTATAGCGGGATATAGTAAATATAATATTTATATATATATAACTTTTATAATGCTTTCGTTTTACTCATTCGTACCTTATTCGATAAAAACAAAGACACTTGTCTATACCTAATATGCTAAGCTTGAATCTAACTTCATACTATAGTTAATATGAACCTGTTCTACCGCTTGCATGCTTAACATTGGTGGCTCTTGTATTTGCTATTGATTGGTCCCAAGTATCTTTCATTCTTATGCGGCATGCAACTTGCTTCCATTAGGCCATTATTTGTAATTCAGATGCAACAATAAAACTTTGTTGTCCTGAGTTGTTATCATGAGTGATGTTGTGGTCTTTTCATAGGCTCGGAAACACCGGCAGATAATGTGTATATACCAAGACCTGGCTGGCCACCTTGGGTAGTATGCTATGCGACCAGGACTTTTACGGTTGACGTCTCAACGCAGCCGGGATCCTGGTCGAGCTGACTTGCCTAACAAAGATACCGCGCATATGCAGTACATCTCTCCTCAAATAAAGTACTTGCAAGTACATCGGTATGTAAGCTGTAGACGACAGCAGCAGCCCCCTCCTTAGTTGAGAGCTTGACAACTCCTACCTACTCTTCTTGTAAGCTGACACCCCTAGTTCCTATTCACCTCCCAATTTCTAATTTTGACTTGAGCTCCATCATTCTGGCCTTAACTGATTAGATTCCATTAGACTCCCATATACACTATCTGCAAAATGGCATCACCTGAGCAAAACAAAAAGCCCGATACTAAATCTTACCGGGGCACCTGGAAGAAGGCTAAGGAAGATGCTTTCTCTGATAAACACGCCCTCAAGATACCTGCGTCTGAGGTTGCGGTCGACATGATTGAGGCACTTCGACCCGTGTCTGCCGTGACAGATGACAATACCACCAGAAGGAACAAGGTGATTGGAGACATCACCAAATTTTTATACAACGACAATGACGACATCGATAGCTGCGTTCGTTGGGCCATTCTGCACCGTGCTGCTTTGGACGATGATTCCGTGCGTAACGAGAATAGCCCACAGGCCCTTTTGGTGTCTACAATAGTCAGCAGAGAAAGGTTCCTCGCTTTCGAGTTCCTAAATTCTCCGGGATCGGCCCTCCGGGCGCAATGTAGGTCTCGACGGGAGGACCCGAAAAAGTCATCTCTGGTTCCCGATCACTCTAAGTTCGGAAAGGATCTGAAGGAAAGCCCTTTCTATTGGGCTGTTGAATCTTCTCAAAACAAAGCTGTCGTCAAGTCTATGATTAACAACTTGGAACTGTACTGCAAAGAGCAGGTAGAGGTTGAGCCGGGAAAACAACGAGCTCTTCTTCCCAACATCACGTTTTCCCTGGACACCAAGCCCGAGGACAAGGCTCGTCGCCTGTTACTGGACGTTCTACAGAGGCCATTCCAATTCGGTCGCAACAAACGCACGGCGCTTGGGCTTGCCAGCGAGGGAAAAAATAAGAGCAGAGACCTAGGGGTGCTCAAGGTACTCCTAGAATACTCTGGGATAACGGACACTCCCCATGGCAATCCCCCCGACGCCACATTTGAAAATGCTATGGAGGATGGCGAACTTAACGTTGTAAAAGCGTTTCTCGAAGTACAGGAGTTGCGGGACAAGTATGTGACAAGCGAAAACATCATCAAAGCCATGAATCATATTGGCAAGGCCATAAGTAATAACGGCGAGAGGTCGAACAACAGTCCGGACATTGGGGGCTTGTTCGGGGTTCTCCAGGAACTGCTCAAGCATTCTAATAGCGCGTTCAACGACCAAGTAGCTCAGAAGATAATTGAGCTGAACCTCGAGGAGGCGTGGGACAGCAGGCCCACCAACACCAACCTAGACGAGACATGCCTACTACACATCGCTGTACACCATCAACGCGTCGAATTTGTCGAGCGCTTCCTTAAAGATTACCCTGCTTCAGTATCGACGAAGGCCTTGGTCCCCGGTACTAAGATGCAGCAAAAGAGTAACAGCGCGACCGTAGAGGAAGATCTTAGCCCACAGGGCTACTACCCATTGTGGTATAATCACAAACAATGGTCTGATCAAGAGAAGGAGTGGAAGAACCGCAATCCCAACAAACGTATCCGCGATTTGCTCGCCCCGGCGACTATTAGACAAGTGGAGAAAATGCAACTTCTATCAAGTATATTTCGCGAATCTGAAGGTAACGCTCACTTACACTCGTTCCCACTAGACAGTATGCTGAATGAGTCTGCTGACGTATGTTCAAACCCAACAGAAGAGGGTAAAAATCCCCCCTCCCCCCCCTCCCCCTTCTTAACTTCTTTTCTCTTTCTTAGGCTGACTGCGTTACTTAATTGCGGGTAATAACTAGTGGACGAGCTCTGCTTTGAGATGTCTCAACTTAATTCCAAATTATATCGGGTCTCCGATTTCGTCCATTCCCTCATCAGCCACCAAGAAAATGCCGGCCTTCTCCTGTACGAGTCCACCATCAAATACGCTCGCTTTCCCCCCTTGGATGTCCACATCGACGACAAGGAGACGTTTGGTAGGTCTTTCCGGGAAGAGCACACAGAAGTCTTTGACATCCTAGATTGGCTCAAGGAGAAGAAAAAAGTAATATCAATTGTTGAGCTGAAGGTCCCCGATCGGCTCTTCAACCCTCACAACGAACTACTCATTGCTGAATGCGTGGGTGACTTTGGAGTCGAGATCTTGGACTGGAGGTTCCTCGACATGTCACTCTCTGTTTTTCCAGCTGATACAGTGAGGCCCAGAATCAGGGAGCTCCACCTGTACTCGAGCGGAAAGCGGGCTGCTATTAGCCACTGGTTCAGTGAAGAAGGGCTAATTACATTTCCAAATGCAAGTTCTTTTTAACGCCAATGAAGGAATAACACTGACTCGTAATCTCCTGTCTCAATAGCTCCGAAATTTGGAAATTCATGTCATCCAGGATTTGATATCCAAGGACCATTGCGATGAAACGTTGGAGCACATCGACAGCAACCTTCGCGACTTCGAAGTCAGATGGGCCAACATGAAAGCCCAGGTGGAAAAGGAAGCCCGGGAACCGAGGAGCATGAAGGAGGGAGAGGAGGGAAGAGAATCAGAGCAAAGGATACAGACTAGGGAAGAGAAGAAGAAGGAACAGAAGGCGATATACAAGAAGTTTAAAGGTAGTATTAAGACAGGAGTCAGCTCTCATCTGTGGAATCCTACACATGAGAGACTAACGAACCTGGACGAACTGTAAGTGGCATAGCTTGCTTATGTTCTCTGGTCAGGGGTATGTGACTGTTGCGGAGCAGCTAACAGATTTATTTCACTTGATATAGAGCACAGCGGACTTTCCCGAAAATATCCCACTTCATCAAGAGCTATCGCAACTACGTTGAGAATATAGACAAAATGTCGGCTATTCAGGACCTTACGAAATATCCGAAGAAGCGTAACTTCAGGCCAACAAAAGTGGCCATTATTGACAATGGGATTCTGAGCATTTCTCCGGTCTCTGTCGAAGCACCCCTCGCCTCGAGGGCGCTCAGGAGATTTAACAAGAACAGCAACACTAAGAAGAATATTTTCAATAGCACAAACAGTAACGTCAGTAACCCCAAAGAACAGGAAACGAAGCTCACAAAAGCTACAACTTCTCTGCCGTCATCATCACTGGCGAACAATACCGCGATCCCATCGCACCAGACAAGTGGGACAAAGCTTGCTAAGACAGGCTTGATAAGAAACACTGTCGGCGGTGATGGTTGGATACACGAGGCTCGCGCGGCGGCCATAAACGGCACTAGCACAGCGAACACCGCTGCTACTACTGGTGGTGCTATCGAGGATGAAGACCGCCGGATCACAAAGGGGAGCAACCGCACCAAGGGCCCGGGAACCCTCTGGTCACGCATCAAAGAGGGTAAATCCTTCGTGGATGACGACCACCATGTCAGCCCGTGGCTCTTTGCTTCGGACCCTCATGGAACCCAGATGGCCAACCTCATATGTGCCATTGACCCGGCCTGTGAACTTTATGTAGCCAAGGTCACCGACGGCAACAATTTCGGAATCAGCCCCGAGAGAGTGATTAGAGTATGTTGATACCTCTTCTTCCCTTCCCCTGCCGTGGATCTACGGAAGTTGCTAACAACGGTGGGCGCTGAATCATCAGGCTATTGAGTGGGCTATAGCCAAGGGCGTTGACATCATCTCGATGAGCTTCGCCATGTTTGAGCAAAAGGACAGGTTGGATGAGGTCATCAAGGAGGCCAAGAAGCAGGGCATCGTGATGATGTGCAGTAACCATGATGAGGGTGCCAACACCAAGGAGTCGTATCCGGCTAATTGTGAGCACACGTGGGTCGTTACAGCGTGCGATGAGTATGGTTTCACGCCACGGGAAAGAGACCAGTCCACGGATCCTGGCAACTATATGTTCCAAGGCCTTGACGTCGCGGCCGGCGTGATACCCTTCCTCGAGTCTAGTGATCGCATCTCGGGCAGCTCAGTGGCCACGGCTATCGCGTCTGGTATCGGCTCGCTGATCCTCTCGTGCGCACGTCTCAATACGTGTAGCCCGGAGGGGAAATGGCACGGCGAAAGCTGTCATGGGCCGTGCGCAGGTAGCTACAAGCATTGCGTAGCCCGAGATTCACACGACAAGCACTGCCGCGAGCTCCCCCTAGGTAGCTGCGCAGCGCAGACGGAGCACTGCGACGGCGCCAACCGCCGCCACATTGTGTCGAGCTTTCTCGAGAAAATGATGCCAGACAAGACCAAAAATCCAGGCTACGTAGTGCTAGATAAGTTTGGCGAAATTGACGAAGAGGTGAAAAAGGGAGAGAATGTCTCTGTGGAGTATATCTTGCAAAACTGGTTTTCCACGGGAAACTTAATGGATATTACGAGGGAAGCATCTAAAAAAAAGTAAAAAAAATACATATGTTTGTGTTTAATAAATAAATAAAAAAATTTATATATAATTTTTAATTTTTTATTAATATTATTTAGGTGTTATTTTTAACTGTGTAGCAATAACTGTATATCTACGACTGACTTTATTGTGTAAAGATAACTATAAATAGCACAAGATATAGTCACATGACTGGCAGGTGGCATGGCAGCACAGCTGCAGGCAGGTGTACGCAAACGGAGGAGCAGGTCATAAGGCTGTATGGCAGGGCCGCTAGGCTGAATTCCTTACTTTTCTCCTTAAGCAGAATAATTTTACCACAAAGTTTAATTGGTTATCGCACCCATTTCTAGTGTTGAACCAGTAACATTTTTAATTAAATTAAAAAAAAAAACTTGTTTTATTTAAAAATAAAGCGCTAAGACCACTAGGGCGTTCCTGCTAACCAACCTGCCTGCCACCCTGCCGCCAACCGTACGGCCACCCTGGCAGGTTGCTTGGCTGACAGGTCTGCCAGTAGGTTGGCAGGTGACCAGGGGGGGTCCCCTGGTGGCCATATGGTTGGCGGCAGGGTGGCAGGCAGGCCTGCCAACAGGGTGGTCTGCTAATACGTAGGTTGGTTGGTAGGTTAGCTGGCAGGCATAATGGTTTTAGCGCTTTGTTTTTATGCCTTCGTTTTTAGCGAATGAGGTACGAATAAGTGAAACAAAAGGTTAACTATGGTCCTTTATAGAACTTATGACCAATATTCTTATGTGAAAATGTAACATCGGGAGGTATCAGCTGCACTTCCATCACAGCCGAAGCCGTGCAAAGGAAACAGGGAGAGTATAGTAGGAAATGCGCCTCCAAACGTTTTCATCACTGACATAAGTATATACCATGAAGACAGCGCTTGCGGTTAAGATGGAGGAAATAAATCTATGCACTCTGTGACAAGGTCCCCGACACTGTGCCTAGTACCGGCCCTCGCACCATTCCTTACCGCGCGAGGTACTGTGTATGTTTGTTTGTACTACTATGTAATATGTCTGAGATCGCTTACACACCGGTCCCACAATTAAATTAATAATACTGGAGGTTAGGGGTACCCTGGGAGTCCCCGATTTTCGGGTCATGCTAAAATGCTTCCACCTTCTCGACCGTTGTGACATGCTAACTTGTGTGATCCTTTTTAATATATGGCTGCGAGAAATTACGTGCTAGGTCAGGAATGGATTACTCGGGTATGAGTTGGCTCTTCAGTACGAAACCGTTGGTGCCCTTTGCTGACATTAGCTCCAGAAACACAAAGCTCGAAACATGGCCATAAGGAGTCGGGCCTAGAAAAGCACGATGAAGAGAGCGATTATGTTGATTTTGACATAGCAATCAACCACATGAGTAATGTGGAACTACGCAATCGGCAAATAGTCCAAGCATTTTTTAAAGATGTTCAGAAGCTTACATCTTTAGAAAATATGGACACTTACGACTGGCTCAGTCGGTTCCCACTTGATATGTATGACGAGGTTATTCCACTGTTTGAAGACGATTCTACGACGGGTTACCAGTTACACCCTTCTTTCACACGGATTGGTCTCGGTCAAGCTGCTGTCAATCCACACGCGGATGTATTTTATTTATCGACTGGGGGCAACCGACTTCCTCTCGATGACCCTGATGGCTTACAGCTTGTTATGGGAATCGGTCGACTTTTCGTGAATTTCAAGAGCGACAATGAGAACTACTTGTCAAAATGGACAGGATACGAGGTCTTCGTTGATCGTAAACTCGGGCTCTGGATGGTTTTCGATCGCCAATTGAGTTTGCATAAGCATGGCGGGTGGTATGAGTTTGGCTCCAAGCTTGTAAGCCCAGAAGATCAAGACGTACAAAACACAGAACCATCGTTCGACTTCGCGAAATTCTGGGGTTCTCTTCCCAGGATTGAAGAAGCTACTTTCAATGATGTTCGGGCATTAATTGAAAGTACCAAGCAGTTAGGAAAGGTCCAAGTGAGTCAAATAGAGAAAGAGGAGTTCAACAGTATAGTTCACAGCCGACCTACGATTCTAGAAGCTGTGGGAGGTGGCAACGCTGCTCAGGAAAGGCAAGGGGCACGCAGCAGGATTGGGATCAAATGGTTGGAGAAGTTAAAACTGCCAAATAGAAGGGATGGGTAACATGCTGGTGGAAATAAGCGATGATTAGGTGAATTTGTTCGATTTCAGCGCGAGAAGGTGGTCAAGAATCAGGCTCTGGGCTATCGCGTTGCGGATGGTATAGATAATAGAAGATTAATCAAGCTACTTAGCTATGAATTGCCATATTCGTAGCGCTCGGATGCCCCCTTCTCTCCCCATTCCACAGTCACCTTCATAAAGCGGCATAGGCCGATTATGTATGAAAACCCCTAGCTTAGTATCCCTCTATAACAGCCAAAGCCGAGCTCGCAATCCAACCCATCGTCAACCAGCCTAGGACCTTGATCGCTTCCTGAGTCCTTTCCAGCGCCTCATTATAGTCCTTCATCTGCGGCAGCGGGACCTTATTAGCCGTGACATCCTTCCCATTCTTCCCCGCCCAGAAATCTTGGATATACGTTCTAGCGGCGAAGACTGCGCCCGCCATGAACGGCGATGACAGGTAGCGCACAAGAAAGCTGCACGATGCCCCCCTGGTGACCAGTAGTACGGAGATGGCGAAAGACACAAGGATGGTGATTGCCCCTGCGGCCTGCGTGGTGCGCGTCTTCTGGAGCTGGCGCTCGGCTTCGCTGGAGATCTTGGCGAGTTTCTTCGTCGCGTCCTCGTACTCTAGTAGTTTGGTGATGGCGACTTGGGATTGCATGGCGCCGTACGCGGCGATGACGATTTGCGCCACATGCACCAACTTAAGCAGCATAGTGAAAGTACTCTTTTAGTTATGTTTCGAGTCTCTTTTGAGTGATTGCGCCTTGAAAGGAATAGAGTGTAATTGTTAAATATGTGTAGTTAGGTACTTTTGAACTGTGCTGTCGAGTTATACACAATTTCAAGGTTGTTAACTAAATTGATGACGTCATTACACTATTGAAATCCATTCGATAGCCCACGTGCCTCCAGAATTTTTCAGTAGTCAACTAACTCATCAGTAGTTCATATAAAATACAATCTCCAAAAGGACTTGAAATCATTAGTTTATTGCGTACATCGGATTATACAGTCTTGCTTTAGATGTAAAGTTGAGAATAGAATTATAACTAGACTGTGAGATGCCAAACACAGCTGAGGGAATGCCTGTGTATACCTATATTTCGCATAATATGCTTCGTCACTAATCTAAGACTACGCGAGCAAAATCATATCGTAATTCTCAGTCAAAGAGGCAATTGTACTACATTCTAACATAAAGGCGTAATCTTCCCAGTCTGCAACTCCTTACTAACCAACGAGGAAACCTCCTCCCACCGCTCTATCGTATCCGCCTCCGCATCAAACGCATAGAGCCACCTATTCCGGATCTTGAGGGACTCAGGGTCGATCTCGACGCCATCATCAACATCCTTCAGGGCGTTATGCCACCTGTCGCGCAGATCCTCACCGTTCCTCTGACTAGCCCTGGTACGCGCAAACCGGAGCTTCTCATATGTTCTCGTCTAGACCTCTCGCGGGTTACTAAAGATCACGGGCTCGAGGCCTTCGGAAGCATTTTTGATTTTTCTTTCGAGCTTGGAAGGAGGAGGGAGGAGGGGGAGGAGGTTACGTACGGCAAGAGGTATCCTCTTCTTCCCTGCGAGCTTTAGACACACCGCGAGCACGGCGGCGCTCTCGGTGGCTTGGCTAGCGCCTTGTGCGCTTGTTGGTAAGTGCGGATGGCAGCTGTCGCCGAGGAGGGCGATGCGGTGGCTTCGTGGGGATACCCATGTTGGTAAGGGGTCGCGGTAGCAGATCTTCCAGTCGAGACATGATGGCGTCTTGGCCACTTCATTCCGCGTCAAATGTCAGTAGTTTCGCTTTCTAAATGACATTCGCCGGAGAGGCTTTCTGGTATTCCTTACCGGCAGCGCGGATTCGCGGATCTACAGTTGCAGTGACCCGTTCTACGTCTTCCAGATCACCTTCTTGGAACCAAGATTCCCGAATTTCCATGTCAGCCTCATGCGACAGCTTTCGCGTGACGATCCAGTTGAACTCGTCCCCGTTGCGTACTGCATGCACGTAAAGTTAGTAGATCTGGTTCATATGAGCTTGCGCTAAGTGTCAGGCACAGCCCCTGGGGGGACACGACTTTGTAAACGCATTTGGTGCCGTCTGTTCTTACGAGTGTTTTGTACCAGATGCGTGTCTTCCCCAATCCTAATAACACAAGCTTCAAACTTAGCATAGTTCGTTGCCATAACTCATTTCCGCGCCCTCACGCATGGGTAAAATGCCGTGTATCGTTGCAACTTAGGGGATCTTCTTACCAAATATTCACGCAATCATGATCCACGAATTCCCTGCACAGCGGGTCTTCTTTAAGATGTGCCCCTGGAAAATACGCGCGATAGCACGAATACCCGCTACTCTTCGGGGCATCCGCGAACCCAAGCACAAGCTCCCTAGCCCTCGACTTGATACCGTCAGCACCAATAACGATATCCGCAGCCACCCTCTCGCCATCAGCGAAGACAACAGTCGGTCTACTCCCCTCATCCTCATAATCCACAACCTCGCACCCCATGCGTATCTCAATGCCAGCGTCTCGCACGGCGTCCAGGAAGGCCACGTGGTAGTCTCCCCTGTGGCCGATATAACCAGCCATGTCCATCAGGGGCTGCACCGCGAGGATCTTCCCGTCGTGCCAGCGCCGGATCTGCATGTCGGGGGCTTGGTTGCCGATGCTCGTGAGCCGGTGGTATAGCTCCGACCCGCCCCAGCGCTCGAGGAGTTTGAGTGCGTTCTCGCCGAGGCCGAGCGAGTCGCCTAGCCTACGGAAGGTCCGTAGCCGCTCGTATACGACCACCGAGTGGCCGTGGTGCTTCAGCGCGAGGGCGCATGCGCACCCGCCGAGGCCGGCGCCGACTACGATTGCTGGGGGTTGTTAACAGGCAGTCAACCGTAAGTCCGGATATATTGTTCCTGTAAATTACATACCGTGTATTGGATCTCCCGAGGTGTTATCACTCATTATGTTGTCCAATTTGCCAGCTCTATACTCTATAATCGAACAGTGAAAAACGGCTATTACCGAGTAAAATGATGCATTTACATCCTTTTGGCTGTATGGATGTAACTCATACGACCCTACCCGGAGTGTGGAAGATCTGCCGAGGACAAGACGGTGCCGACCCCGCTTGTGCTGTGAACGGCAATCGTGTTGGAGAACTTGGACCGGGCATATGGGCGAGCCTTATTCTGTTAGGCATTTCGTCCAGTGGCCAATTAAATGGCTTTTCTTTTGTAATTCCGTAGAAAATTAGGCAATTAGATCAAGGACATAAGTAAATCATGAAAGGAAAACATAAACTCCGTAAAAGGGTTAACTTTCTTGACCACCACGAGAGCTCCAATCGGTAGCTATTACGTCAGCCCGGCTTCGTGTCCTTGCCGTCATTTTGATGTTATAGGATTAACTGTATTCGTGTGGCTTTAGAACTCCGTCTCTTTTTTCAAAGGCACTTGGTTGTATCCCATATATTTTTCATGACTGATTATAATAGTAGCCTAATACCTTATTCTACGGAAGGGGTATATATAACTTGCCGAACTCTCAGTTAAAGCCACGGCGTATTAACAATCGCCATTACCACACGGTAATATTAATTCTTCAGTGATGGCGGCGTTGGTGATCCGATCAACAACGTCGATAGTAGAAAAGACGTCCTATCATCTCATCTCCCATATCTTCCGCAAGCCAGATAAGCCGATGAATAGTGCTTCGCTAGTCCTGATAGTCCTGCTTCCCTGTCCTGGCAAGATATTAACCCAATGATCGAAAAGTTCCTTAGTACGACCTCTCGCAATGCCCATTTCCTGCAGCGACGGGTCGTTCTCGGCGGCGTACTCGAGACCGCGGGGCCCTCCGAAGACAATCAAGAGGTGGTTAAAGCTGGAAGGTTCTCTCTTTTTCTTTTCAGGGAAGGCCTCAGGTATGGACAAGCCGCGTTCCGACGTGCCGATGCTCATATCGTACCCGCCGTCGTAGCTGCACTCTTCAAATACGGCAGCTAGGGAGTTGCACCGCCGGGTGGTATAACCCCAATAGTAGCCCCCCTCGGTCCTAGGTGTAGCTGGATCCACTGGTTCGCCTTTTGACTGGTCGTAGCTGTCCATTTCAAGAGTGATTCGGGTCTTGGGCGGAACATCCTGACTGATCGTGACTGGGTTCTTGCGGCCAACGTCAACAAGGGTACCAGATCCGCTCGCTGGGGCTCCTGATGTGGTGACGCCCTCGCAGTAAGGAAGCCAGTCGGTGTGATGGGGATGAGAGGGGATATCTAAACTCGCCATGAGTCCGGCTGCTTTGAGATTTGGATGTATGGGGAGTAAGGTGCGACGCATGAAGGGCGGCATCTCCATGTACTGTAGCAAGTGATCAAGGTAGCCGCACGGGTCAATATCCCCAGTGTAGCCAGAAGGGTCTACGTTGGTAGGACGTGATGCCATAGGCGAATCGTCGAAGATGACAACCTCATCTATACCGAAAATTGCCAGAGCACGTGCAATGCTAGAGACCACGTTTGTGCGTTGGTCATCGCGACGACAGCTGTGACTGATGTTAGCGATGATGTAGTATACGGTGCAGGTTGAATATGCTTCCTCTCCTGCCGCCTCCACGTAGATTCATATTGGTAGTTTTCCATAGGCATAACCGGGAAACGAGGGTCGGGAAACGAGGGTGAGATGTGACCTACGTGGATAATACACTTCCCGGTACAGCGACAGACAGTGTCCATTGCCTACCGCCTGAAGGTTTGAAGAAAGCAGTCGGTTTTGAAGTATCTACATAGTCCCCTTCCTGTGTGATCCGCCGTTTCTATAAACAAGTTAGCAGGGAAACCAAGTATACAAGTGGGAATCTGGTAGCTGGATGGATAGAGTTTTTACCTTCTGTCTATCCTGGTCATAAGACATTATGTGCAACAAGTGGAATTATAAATCTTAGTAAGATTAATTGTTAATATGAACAATTGAAGGCTAAATATGCTGTATATCGCCTTTAAAAGTGTTGCCGTTGGATACTGCGTCACGTAGACCAAAGGTGGATAGAGCACTGTAAAAAGTTGTGCCGGCAGAATTGTAACCGCATTTTTCACCACCTACCACTATTAGCAACAATTGACAGGGGTTAATGAACCGTTAGATTAGGCACTCAGGTACTGCTCAGGTACCCACAATGCATGCTGTAAGGCGCCACTAAATATCCCGGTACTGATTGTGTCTGTGGGGTGTGGATCAGAAGGACAGCTAGCTAAATAAAGGATCTAATAATAACGGTAAGGCAAGATGTCGACATCGGCGCCCCCGCCAACATTTCTCAGCAAACAGACACTGTCTTTCCCTGCCTCAAACAACATCGGATACCTATACCTAAATACAGCCGATTTTCCTACCTGACACGAAGCACCAGGAATCCAGAATCATAACAAGTAACCTGATCCGAAGCTCGATATCTGCAAAAACACAATGAGCGGAACAGTCAATATCGCCTCTTCAGGCGAGTGGCAGCGCATTCTGTCGTCCTCCACCGTCGTCATCACTGACTGTAAGTCAAACCCAACTAACCATTCACTATTCATCATTATCGCGTGCGCATAGGATATACTAATCCGCCGGTTACCTTGTAGTCTATGCCGACTGGTGCGGCCCCTGCAAGATGATTGCGCCCACCTTCGAGTCGCTATCCACGAAATACACAAAGCCCGGCAAGATCACCTTTTGCAAAGTCAACGTCGACAACCACCAATCCATCGCCCAGTCCCACGGCGTCAGCGCCATGCCCACATTCCTCGTCTTCAAGAACGGCTCCGTTATCGAGACCATCCGAGGCGCAAACCCGCCCGCCCTCACCGCCGCCGTCGAGAAGGCCGTTAAGCTGGCTGGTACGGCTGCGCCGGGCGCGTCCTTCTCCATGCCTGGTCGGACATTAGGTGGTAGCGGAAGCAGCAGCAGTAGCAGCGCAGCACCGAATAGGAGGAGCGGGAACAACACATTGAGCGCCAGATCGTGGTCGAATTTCAGCCCCTTCAACTTTTTAAACTCACTCCTGACCTTCTTTGGTCTCTACTTCGCCTCCTTGCTATCCGTACGTTCCCAGACTAACCTTCGGGAGGCGTTGTCTAAACTACTGCCTCCCTAGGCGCTCTACTCTATGCTTACTCTTTTACAGTTTGATCCGTATAAAGCGGCCGAGCGTTCCGATTTCAACCTTAATAACCCGAGGGCACCGCCAGCACCCGTCGCCCGAGGCGGGAGCAGACCAGCAGGAGGTGCTAGTGCTCCGGGTCGGACTGCCGGTGGTGTCCGGACATTGGCTGATCTTGGTGGTAGTTAGAGTTTGACGAATGCTCATCAATTTTAAGACGGTGAATAGTTGATGTAAGCGAGCAGAGGTCTCTTGTATGAACAAGCTGAGGCGTTTTTCATTGAGCGTTCCATGACGTATACCCACATACGCATGCTAGTTGGTCTTTTGGTCGTATTTAAATTTCGATTGCTAGTTTCACGGTAACTTCTCTGACTAGATTTGGAAAGAAATATCACCTCCAAAATAAGTGATCCGCGAAGTAAGGTATAGCGTGGCATAACCTGCGATTTACATATACAATATAACATGCTAGTACTTGTGGCTTTATTGAGCCCCTTCTGGGGAACGAGGGTCGGCGGCTAGAGGATGCTACAGATCGGGCTATCAAGGATGATCGAGCGTGATTATCTTCTATTTCGTTATCTATACGATTCTCATGTGCTAGCGAGCACGAATCTGCTTTATCGTGCTATTTACACTTCACACAAGCGCAAGTTGCATTTAGAAGCGGAGCCTTTGTGAAGCGTATAAACTCGGGGAATGTCATTGGCTTCCCCTTTTCCATCTTCTTTCGGCACGCTGTACACCTTTCGGTTTGCGATTCAGCAACTGTGCCATTCTGAAAGATGATAGCAGTATAAACGTGACTTTGCCGATCAAACATATTAGCGTGTACGTAATATTTGTGGATTACGATGTGGCGGCTTCGGCTGTACGATATGTCGAATAACTCGCGCCGATGGATTGTTCAGCAATGGTCCCGGAGCTTCGTACGGTCTTTTTTAATTTTAATGTAGTTTGAAACTACGCTACTGCTCGGCCTCGGTCGTGGTTTGCGTCGCCAGCCTTCAAAGTGATGACGCTTGGCCTTAGTGATCTAGATAAAATTAATACTTGCGAAATAGTGAACGCAGCAATGCGATAGAAAATAGTAGTAAGGGCGGGTGTACTTATTGGAAAAGGTATACGCACATGATGTGAGGAGGCGTAGTAGTAGAAGGGAAGAAGTAGACGCAAGATCTGGGCTTGAACTTTCGTGTGCGGCGAACCGCAAAGCTCGCTGCTTTATTATCGTCCGCCACTATAACAACAGGAAAACGAAAATCAAATATCAAATAATAAGTATTTAATCTAAGCTTGCAATGAATACAGCTGTAGAAATTATACGATGCCAAAAACCAATAGACACAACGCCCTCGGGCTAAGTATCTTCAGGAGGTTTGCAGATTGGGGGTGGTCAGGGTGAGAAACCTGCAAAAGGATGGGCAGAAGAAACAGAGGAGGCTGTGAAGGGTTCACCTCAGATGGCCCGATTAGGAGCCAGTTCCGTTAGAGGATTTGAGTTTTGGTATGTCAGTAGGTAGGGTAGAATTCTAACCATATAGAGGTTCTACCGCTGTACTCTATCTAGTCTAAGTTTCTACGCGAAGCGTCTCTTGATACGAGTCCTGCAGCCCCTCATATAGGTATGTTTCAAACACAGCTTACACCTGGTAAAAAGCTACCTAGCAGTTGAATAAAAACTTAGGGATAAAAGTGACGCATGTAAATGCTAGTTCTGGGCTTATTCACGCTTTAACTCTTGATTATGTCACGTAAGTTGTAGAGTTATACAAGAATTAATAGAAGAAGGGCCTCCTCCCGGCTGGTCAATTAGCTTAATGCTGAATTTTTGGGTTTCACGATACATATTCGCAGTTGAAGGCTCTACTCATGCGGAGTCTGTGCATCAGACTGTGAAGGCTCTGGGGGATGTTCGACAAATTCTTTTTGCTGGACCCGTTGCACCTATCGACATCAACACAAGCCCAAGACGTCCCAATCTACCTACTGCTATGGTTAAAGGGGCTTTAGCAGCTGCACCACCTCCGGGTCCTCCCTCAACCAACATGCCTCCGCATCTCCGGGGGTTACGACCTGTGGTCCCACCCCGCCCTGCCATCCCATCCCGTCCCGTCACCCCGGAGACCCTTATGGTTGAATGGGGGGATACCCCCCGTCTTATGCCTCAAGCTGTACCTCGGGCAGTATATCTAGGGACGACTATAGAGCTAACTATACTTTAGCACTCAACCCTCGTTGATGAGAAATTCTACTCCAGATGCCACGGGAAAAGCCTTGCCGTGTCGATATAAATGGTAACTCATTACCTATTACACGCAGGTAACCGGAGGCATGGATTGAGCTAGAGTTAAGCTGGCCGAAAGCAACCTTGTCCTGTTAGTTATGTCCTAGGGAAAGATATCAGCACAACGTAAATACCGTCAGCTACACGAAGTTTATAGATATATATATCAAGTTTTAGCTCAAAAATGCCATCCCATATAACTAGGATATCCGGAGATGCGCAGACTTGTTTAATGAGTTCAGTATGTTTTAGGTACCTAGGTACCTCGTGTATCCATCAAAATAGCCCGCCGGGCGAGTGGGGCCGCTCTACAATGGACAAATACCACTATTCCTATTGGCTCATGCCACCTTACCCATGTTAATGGATGCGTGAGCTAAACGTCGGATCAACGCTGAAAATAAAGACGATAGCAAATCGATAAGGTAAACTTCGAGTTCGCAATCCGCATCTCGAACAACAACCATTTCGCGGCAATCATGCTGTCAGCTGCGAGAGCTCAAAGGTCGTGCCCGCAATGTAGGCGACAAGTTTTGAGTCTGTTCGAGAAAACTTTCGCACATGTGCAATCTGAAGCGCCACCTCGATGTCGACCCGCGCTGCTGCAGCGTCCAACAGCAAGATCCCCTCACCTTAACGCCAGGTACTTTTCAACCACCCGAATTAGATTACAGGAGCCACAACCTGAAGCCCAACCCGAAACTCCGCCTCCGAAGCCCGATGATATCGAATTGGTAGTGCGACAGGCAAAACATGCCTTTGGCGATACATTACCAAAAGGATATTTGAGTGAGGAAGAATACAAGCTCTACGAGAGACTATACGGTCCGCCCCTCCGAGAAACGAGACCCGAGGATGTGGGGATGCCCATACCGCCCGAGGCTGCCGAAGAAGAAGAAGAATATGGCCACGAGTCATCCGATAAAGTTCTGCTACGAGAGACGGAAGACGGCCAGTTCGAAGAGATCGTATACGAGAGCGAGGAAATATCCGCTACCCCTCCTGCGCTAGATGGCACCGAGGTAGCAATTGAGTCCCCATCCGGAGATATCCTCTTCCAAGACCTGCCCTCTGAGGCTGGGTTAACCTATATCAATGCTGTTGCCAAGAATCAGCGTGAATTCGAGGCTCTTTTAAAGCTGCAGTTGGATTTCGAGGCTGCCTCATTGCGACCGCCGGAGGAAGACCCAGAGGAGGAGCAACGTGAAGAGGAAGAAAGAGAGGAGGAAGATGAGGAGGAGAGGGATGAGGAAGATGAGGGAGAACCCGACGCCACTTTTGGCCATCCTGCCGACCGTGTTCATGAATTCTCCAGAATCGGTCAATGGAGAACCAACCCTAGCACCCTCCAACTCCCCAAAGTCGATTTCGTAACACCCATTAATAAGTTACTCGACCGGACCGACATCAAACATGTCAAAGAGGCTGCAGAGAAGGCCTTTGGTGGTCCGGGGCTTCCTTTTTCCGTCAGTACACCATCCGCGAATCGAAACACCGAGCAGAAGGCGATTCCTATGGCCGCCAGCCACCATAAAATGTCAGAAATCGACGCCGACGTCTTCATCGCGACGCTGATGCCTGGCATGTATACATCAACCATGAGCGTCTTGGTGGAAATTCGAAAGCGACTTGGATCCGATTGGATGGCAAAGCTCATGTCCCGAGGCAACGGTGAAGGGCCGCGAGTGCTGGATGTTGGCACTGGCGGTGCTGGCCTGGCCGCCTGGGAACAAGTTCTTCAAGCTGAGTGGGAACTGGCTCATGGAAGAGGGAGCAAGAAAGGATTCATTCCTCCGGGCAAGAAGACAGCTATCGTGGGCTCAGAGCCGCTGCGACAACGTGTTTCGCGATTCCTCCACAACACTACATTCCTACCTCGGCTACCAGACTACCTACACTCGGGCGACCACCCCGACAAGTTAGAGGGGGGCGAAGCCTCATTGCCGAGAAAGCAGTTTGACATTATCATTGCCTCGCACCAGATGATGCCCATAAAGGAAGGATTTAGGCGTAAAGCAATGCTAGATAACCTATGGGAAATGCTTTCGCCCGAAGGCGGCATTCTTATAGTCTTAGAGAAAGGCCATCCCCGAGGTTTTGAGGCCGTTGCCGACGTCCGAGCTCGCCTTTTAGACGAATTCATCGTGTCACCTAATTCAGATTGGCGACCCGATACTATCGAGCTTGAGCCAAAACGCGAACGCGAACCGGGAACGATTATAGCCCCCTGCACGAACCATCAGGCTTGCCCGATGTACCGCACTCCTGGCCTTACTCTCGGCCGAAAAGATTTCTGTCACTTCAGCCAGCGGTACATACGCCCGCCATTCTTACAGAGACTACTCGGGGCTACCCATAGGAATCACGAAGACGTTAATTTCAGCTTTATCGCTGTACAACGTGGCACGCTTCCGGGAATAGAACAGAATACGTTGCCCACTCAGGGGATGGCAGCCGCCAACGACGCTTTCGACGGATACGAAAATTCGGCCAAACCCCCCGATCCTCTTTCGTTACCACGAAATATCCTACCTCCGATCAAGCGACAGGGCCACGTGACAATGGATCTGTGTACTCCAGCAGGCACGCTAGAGCGGTGGACGGTGCCTAAGAGCTTTAGCAAGCAGGCATACAGAGACGCGCGCAAAGCGAAATGGGGTGATCTATGGGCCCTAGGAGCAAAGACCCGGGTTGTGAGAACCGTCCGCCTTGGAAAGGGAGGACCGGTGAAGAATGATGGCGGCGTGAGGGCTCAGCAGGCTGCACGAGGCAGCAAAGCGAGGGTTATTACGCTGAATGCTGATAACAATGGCATCTTCAGTGCCTCCGAGTCGGGCAGGGCGCCCGTATCACAGAGACGAACCAAAGGTGGTAGGAAGGGCAAACGGGCCGACCTCTTGGATGAACTCATATTGGAGAAGTAAAATTGAGGCGGAATTGTACAAAAAATGTACTATAATAAGGCATGTACGGATGGGCTGGGTTAGTTAGTCTCTGGTACATACAAAATTGTAGAAAAGGCAACACCAGATATGAAAACAAAAAAAAAAGGAAAAATAATAACTTGAACTGATAGGCTTCAAAGTGCCAAAAAGAACGCACCTTCCAGAGGAACTGACTCTTAGCCGGTCTGCGCCGGAAAACTCCTGAATGCCTATGGCCCTGCCTCTGACACAAGAGTTTATCCTGGCGACTACTTTACCATTAGACCATTTAGGTCTTTTTGGGAACGTCTGTTGGAGAGGGGCGCACATATCGAGGTTTATATCCTTCCCTACTTAGATACAGCAGATACCTAGAAAAGTGTACTGTTCTACCCAGCTGTTTCTAAGTGACCTATAGATATGGCGGCAGGGCACACCGTAATCTACTAGCTAAGGTCGAAGAAACACGATTAAATATGCATATGACAACCTTTTAACACCATTAACATTGAACAAAATCCAACTTCAATTTTTACGCCTGCTTACCATTTACCGTCAGAATTATATCAATAGTTCATCTTACACCGCATTCCCGAGATATAAGCGAATACCTCAGAATTGCGGGAGCTGTGTAGTCTAGAGCGGCCTTTCATCCGTCAACATTGACCCCCGATTCCCGGTCGGGTGGTTATCAAACAGTACCTGCATTTCCGTTGACAGCCGCGGGGATGCACAATTTCAGTGGTAATAGCTAAACCAAGCTCTCTGATTGGCCTGAGAGGTCTTACAAGCGCGGATTGCGTCATGCCGATAAGAAATGATAGAGAGGAAACCCCACTAAATCTTTCTAGCGGCACAGGCGACATCGCGGACCCTTGCAACGCCATCCCACTTCGTGCGCTTTTGTTAAGTATTAGCCCCGCGATATGAGGGACTCATGAACATTTATTTTAATGCGACACTATCGTCGACTTCTTCTAGTTTTATTTCTTGTATAATATTATTATTTTTACTCTAGATTTTGATATGAAATCCATATATCTTTAATCTCTGCAATCCCAGTATTTAATGGTCATTTTACTTATCGACCATAGACCCTAGACCCTAGGGCGGACCAATCATACACTCGGTTTACATTCTTTAATAGTCATCCACCACCTCGACAGTTACCTTTCGCGCAATTCAAGGCAGGTGCAGAATGGTGTCCCGCATATCTTTACTTACGGCAACCAATGCCGAATCACACATCCATTTAATAATTGGCTCCAATTCTTTAGCTGCTACTCGGTGTAGCCAGTCGCTAGCTGTTGGCGCATCACCTATACTGCTTGCGCCGGAAACAGCAGAGCTACACTACGCCCTGCAGAACAGGGTGGACGATGGCGAGGTTAAATGGGTGAAGGAAGGGTTCCACGAGAGCCATCCTTTTACGCTCGGAAGAGACGAGGTCAACCACATAGTAGATGCCGTCTTTGTAACCTCAGGCTCGAGGGATGATGATCACAGTATGCGATCATGCTATCTTACACGAATGTCAATCATCATGACTAACTAAAACTAGACCTGTACATATCGGCACTCTGCAAGCGAAATCGAATCCCCATCAACGTTGTAGACGCCCCAGAGCTCTGTTCATTTACCCTCCTCTCGACCCATACCGATGGCCCTCTCCAAATCGGTGTCACCACAAACGGTCGTGGCTGCAAGCTATCGTCTAGGATACGTCGCGAGATTGCCGCCTCGCTCCCTCAAAATCTCGGCGATGCTTGTCTTAGGCTAGGCGACGTTCGAAAACGAATACAGCAAGAAGATAATCTACTGCAGCAGGCACAAGCCAGTAATGGCGACGATGACGACTCGGCCGACCAGCCCGCGACCTTCAACAAGTTGGTAACTGATGCTGATGTCGATGCTGCGAAGAATAGGCGCATGCGTTGGTTAAGTCAGATCTGCGAATATTGGCCATTGAAGCGTCTAGCCGCAGTCACTGATGACGACGTGGCTACCATTCTAAAGTCTTACAATGCGACTGGCTCGCCGGAGTCTACCGGGAAGTCGGTATTAGAAAATGGGTCTATAAGCAAGGGCCGAATCATACTCGCCGGATCCGGGCCCGGACATCCAGACCTTCTCACTCGAGCCACCTATAAAGCCATCCAAAATGCCGATCTTATTTTGGCGGACAAGCTTGTTCCTGCGGGCGTGTTAGACTTAATACCCCGGAGGACGCCTGTTCAGATCGCGCGCAAATTCCCGGGAAATGCCGACGCGGCGCAAAATGAGCTTCAGGAGATGGCCATAGCTGGTGTCCGGGAAGGCAAGACGGTCCTACGCCTGAAACAAGGCGATCCTTACATCTACGGGCGGGGAGGGGAAGAAGTAGAGTACTTCCGCAACCACGGGCTCGGCGACAGAGTAATCGTCCTACCCGGCGTTACATCGGCTCTATCAGCGCCTCTTTTCGCCAATATTCCTTCTACACAACGTGATGTCGCTGACCAAGTACTCATTTGTACCGGTACCGGAAAGAAAGGGAAGGCCCCTGCACCACCCGAGTACACGCCTACCCGGACAGTCGTATTCCTTATGGCACTGCATCGTATCGAAGGACTCGTCAGTGAGTTGACGGAGTATCTGGAAACAGAGCGCCTCCCCCAGACAGAAGAAGCAAGTCCAGATGCAACAAAACAAGTAGATTTACCACCAAAGCGAAGAGCCTTATGGCCAAGGGACACGCCATGCGCCGTCATCGAGCGCGCGAGCTGTCCCGATCAGAGAGTAATTCGGACCACATTAGACGCAGTCGCCAAGGCTATTGAGCAAGAGGGCAGCCGGCCGCCGGGGCTTCTAGTCGTCGGGCGCGCCTGCGAGTTCCTAAATAAGTTGGGAAACAACAAGGCCTGGAGTGTGGAGGAGGGCTTCAACGGATTAGACATTATGGGAGGCATAGATTTGGGAACAGCATAATTCCACACGGAATGATTTTGGACATCTAGCATATCACACCACGGGGCAGCATCAGCATTGGGACGGCGTCAGGGGGCCTACTCTAAAAGAAAGTAGTCTGATTTACAGTGTTAGAGACAATCTACCTGTTTACATTTCATCCACCGCTCCTCCTTCTCCTTTCCCCATCCCTTCAACTCACACATCTATCTAGACAGCGCAGCAAACCCTCTCGGCTCATTTAATCCCGGTCCTCAGGGTGGAAGACCAAGCAACGGACCTCAATACTCTCACGAGCAGGGGCATCCGGCTTCGAGCTCGGGTCCACGAAGGCAGTGTGCGGGATCCGTCGAGCGCGCCCATCCGTCTTGCTATCAAAGCACTTGATCAGTAGCACCTCCTGCGGCGTCAGCCCGCGCTTGTAGTACCAGCGCTGGCTGGCCTTGTGGCGCACGGCCATCGTCTCGCCCTTGCGCGTCGGATAGATGAGCCCGATGGGGACCAGCTCGTCCTCGCCGACGCTGTGCGCGTCGGCGACGGCCAGCGGGTCCCGCTCCACGGTCTTGATCGGCCGCCACACGTTGATGATCTGCACCCGCCCCTTGAGCAGCTCGGCGGCTTCCTCCGCGGGCAGGTGGTGAGGCACCCGCGAGAGGGAGGCTGAGTACGATTGGTCGATGTGCACGCGCTGCACGGGGCCGCGGAGCTGTTGCTGCGCCGTCTGGCGGCTGTCTTTGTTCTGGCGGCGGATCGTGTGGTCGAAGATGAAGATCTTGGAGGCGCCGGTGCTGGGAGCGGGTGTTGTCAGTACGGTTACGGTGACGGTGACGGTGACGATGTCTACGTTTAACGAGCTGGGGGTAGAACCAAAGCTAGGTACAGGATACTTGTTCACTTACACGTCCTTCAGAAGCTGCTCCGTCTCAGGGTAGTATACGGCCTTGATGTGCTCGTCGTCGGCGAAGTCCTTCTCCTGCGCCACGTTGGGGTACACCTGGAAGCCCTGGTTGTCGAGCGTGAACTCGGACTCGCGGCCGGCGATGTTGGTGATCTTGACGGTGTGGGACTCCGTGGGGCGCTCGTAGGTCTCGGGTCGATCGATGTACGAGGGTGCCGGGGGCGAGCCGTCCTCGTTGTCCTTGTGGAAGTATAGAGTAGCCTCTACCTCGCTCGGGGCCACCAGCCCGGCGTTGGCCTGCAGACCCTCGGTGTAGAAGGACGGCAAGCTGCTCGTGGGTGCTTGGACGTCTGCGGATGCCATTTTTTATATCTTTGAATGTAAGGCTTGCTTTTGTTTTATAATTCTGAGGAGTGCTGGTGTTCTCGTGCTACTGTTGTCTAGACTGTGAGTGTGATCTGAGAAAAGATTCCTCTTCTCTTTGCCTCCCCGTCTAGAGTATTTATATATAGTCGTCGGAGACACAAAGCTCGGATGAGCTCATGGCCATCCCTGCCGATTCGCCCGCTGTGGTATGGCATGTTGTGGTTGACAGGCATCCCGTATCGGTTCCCCGCAAGCACGTCACCCAGCTCTGGGGTTGCGTCGAGATGTGCCGCGGCCTATAGCACACCGTCCCGGCCCAGGTCTTGGGGGATGCGGGCTATTAGAAATCAACCCACATTTGTAATCGGATCGTAGAGATCATCCGACCCCCAACCGATGTGAATTGGCTGGTTGATGAAAGGCTTGGTTGTAGATTGGCACGGAGATGATTCGTTGTTCACCATGCCGTTCTTGACGACGCAGGTTGACGGATCCACCGGATTGTGTTGGCACTTATTCCTTAGTTTGGTTTTTACTTCACTTAGCTATAGGATGTCATGCCTACTACTGATATCACGTAAATGCTCTTGATGTTATCTATTGATGTCTTTTGCTGGCTTCAATTCTACGGACAAGTTGCGCAAATACATACCGAGCCGGGATGATGAACACGGAGTTCCGGCTCCGCTCCTAGCTCACTATATACCCTGGGACCGTATATCTAGAGACGGCGGTTAGCGGTGGAAGTCCTTCAAAACTCTCAATTGTCGGACAGATTACTGCACCAGGCCATACGTGCCTGGCGTATATGCACGTTCTATCCATTCGGCACCCTCAACTTCACATGAGACGAGTTTTGTGGGCTTGATTATTAATCACGGACACACTATTCACATGTGTGTCTATTTCAAGTCTCTTTTACTATGGGTATATGTACGTGTATTCCTCTATCTCGCAGTGGGTGGAATTCCGCGAACGGGATTCGCGTTAGATCGACTTCGCAGGTGGTGTGGTTGTGTGAATTTTGTATTAGTTATCGGAAGGCTTGATGGAGTGCAGCTCCATCTGTAACGGCATTTGTAATATTTCTTACTTCCAGTCCATAACGCCATATCCCATCATCAAATATCCATGAATAGTTACGTGTTCCATGTTCGTTTGCTATTCAGGCATCATATCCTCTGATCCGGTCCCCAATGAGAACATAGCCGGTCCAAATATTCGATCTCGCCATGAAGAAATTCTACAGCCATCTCTATTCAAGTGAAGACCTCAACAACTCTTCAAGTATTTCGTGGCTTCGTTTCGATTATGTTGATTGTAAGAAAACAGCGCTAATATTATTTTGTCAGTACATCCCGCCATGCTAGATAGTCACTTGCAGTTGACTTACTAGTATGCTACCGAGCCCAAGCGTCGGCGGATAATATGAATTGCGAGCTTCGAGATTTGTTCATGTGTGTCCCATGAAGTTTCCAATCATACGCTCCACAACTCACTGAGTTGTACACCCGGGGGCTTCTTGAGGCGGCTCTTGGAGCGGCTCGGAAGGCTCAGGAGTCACCCCTTGGGTCTTCAGTTCCAACGCATCAGAAGCAATTTGCTTTAAGACTTGGGCATGCGATGAACCAGGGTCTATAATGTTGATGGTTGTAGTATCATCAGTGGTGTCGGTGATGTCAATAATTTCAGTTGCGTCAGTGGTTTCAGTGGTGTCAGTGGTGTTGGAAGTATCGGTAGGATCCGGGGTATCGGTAATGTCGATAATCTCGCTGGCATTGATACTGTCGGCATTATCGACAAGACTAGCTGTGTCAGCTATTTCCGTTACTTCGAGCCGATCATTTTGATCAGAAGGTGTGGTCGTCGGAGCCTGCTCCTGTTGCTGCTGCATGAGGGTGCACTACAATACAAATTATTAATATGTATTGTTTTCATCAACTCCTTGTTATTTCCAGTAAAAGCTCCTTAATATTCTTGAGAATGGCAGGGTTGGGTATGTATATGGCTGTCATAGGAAACTTACGTCCATCCAGGACTTCTTCGCACACCTCTCGCAGGGGATACCATATCGGTCCGCTACACATCTCACGTGTGCAGCTCGGCAGGACGTGCAGCTTCGAACTGTTCGCTTGCCTCCAATCCTCTTCCGTCTTCTTCTGACTGGCATGCTTGGCGATGGTGCAACGGATCGTGCTATCGGGGTCTGTTTGAGCGGAGTTCTGCGACTCTTTGCTTTGGTACGAGCGCTGTTGCCTGTAGTGCTGTCCTGGTTGCCCTGTTCCATTATCACAGGATGATTGGAAGCTCTATGTTTTTGCTAGTTGGTTGGAATTTAGTAATCTGGAGATTGCGAGAGAATGATGAGACTGGGAGTGGCCTTGCGGTACACTATAGATGAACTTGGGTACGCGCCTGGCGTATAAGTTCAAGACGGACCGTGTTATGTTTATAATACTGGACGCGACTTTAGGTAGGTCTACCTTCAGACTGGGCAGCCCTAACGGAATACAAAGACAACCAATGTGGGGTGTACATTAGCTGCCTTTCCAACTCACACGATAGCTTGAAATGCAAGCACGCGTGTCTGCAAGACGTGTTGTGCCTTTGGACCCATCGTAGCTGCCTTGTCTAGTGCAGGATGTCTTTGAACGGATAACGTGTATAATGGGTTACTTTGTAACAAAGGCCATTTATGCAATTTCCACCACAACACTCAGGTTGATGAATGGGCATGCGTCATGCCGTCCAAATATGGGCGTCTGCTCTAAGCTGTGAACTAAGTAATGAGTTCAAGGGAGGCGGGAACACTTCTGAAGAAAGCTGCTAACCTTGCTAATCATCTACCTTATATAGAGACAAAACTTGATTAAATGCCTTCTCTAGGAAATGATCTCACGCTTTTACGTTTGTATTTGTAGTAAATAGTATACAAGCCCAATGGCAATTCTTGCTTAATTAGGTAGGCAAGCTGTTTACGAAATCGGATATTCAAATAACTGGTATACAAACTGCTCTTAACACATCATGATTGTCCGACCTTAGCTGCTCGTCCATGCAATCTAGCCAGCCAAGATGTGGACATAAACCGGCGAATGTTCTTCCCCCAAATCATAAAGACAATGACGAAGAGATTGTTGGCAAGCAGTATTCCACCAAAGCCGGCGGAGATCACAGCCGTATAACTGCTCTGCATAATCCAATCCAACACTTTGAAACCTAGGCCAAAGCTGACAAGCTGCTTGCCAACATTCATGGCTATGAGCATTTCCGAGGTGTCGCTATTGTATGAGTCCACGGCATAAGCCAACGTGAAATTATAGTAAAAGTAGCCACCCCACGAGGACATGCCAGCGCCGAGGAAGTAGCCTATCCAGTGCAGATTCCGCTGGGCAGTCAACCCGTAGACAACAAGACCGACAGGGCCAACGATCATTGCAGGGAGCATGACCCCCAGCCGCATTTCAGCTTCGCGGATGCCGCCATTGCGTCGCGTGAGGTACGCCGCCAACATATCCGATGTTGGTGTGAAGGGGACTGCGAGGAGAAAGCCGATAACCGAGCCAACGGCATGGATCCCGGAGCTTGACTATAATGCAGCGTTAGTAAGCGGTCCGAATCTTCACATCTGCTACCGTCCTGACTTACCGCCGGCCAATTGTAGGGAGGTGCCGTGATTTTGATCGGGAAAACGAAATTAAATGACAGAGCACCCAGCCCGATAACTATACCAAAGGACGTGATGACCCATAGTACTTGAGGAACAAGGATGTATGTCATTGACCTCCATAGCAAGGTAAAGAACGGGACCGTCGGATCGCTGCCTCCCCATGGTTTCAAAGTGGCAATGAATGACTTGCGACTAGGTATGATGGGTACCTGCTCGACAGTGTCCTCTTCGGGCTTATCATGCGGAGGACTCGTATTTGACGAGTCCTGGTCCTCACTTATAGTAGTGCTGATGTGTTTCGTTCGTTGGTACGATGTCTCCTCAACGAAAAGGAAGGCCAAGATGAAAAGCGCGACGGCGAAGGCTAGGATTACATAGAAGAAAAGTCTCCACGAATATTGAGTAGGTAGCATATACGCCGCAGGGAGCGTTGCGAGCGCTGCAAGGCATAGTGCAACTGTTAGGATGAATATTAGCCAGAGCCCCCTTAGTGGATTGAGTAGTATCGCCATTACATGTGTAGTATCCGAGCTGGAGCCCACGCTCATGTAGAAAGAATATGTCGTTGACGAGCTGTACCGGTAATGCTTCGCATACACCTGCGCCGAGGCAATGGACAATTCGGGCGGCCATAAGACCACCGAAGGTAGTAGCCCGTGAGCTAGCGGCAAGACCTGCGATGAACTGTATAGAAAACTCAACATCATTTCCCTTAACACGCACAGGAAATATCCCCGCTTACAGCTAGCATGGATCCCAGCATGATCGGTCTTCTCCCGAATCTCAAGTAGAGTGGTACCAATAGCCAAGATGTAAGCCCATACACAAGGTTAGGGTAAGAGATCAGAGTAGAGGCATCCGATTGCGAAACACCGAATGTCTCTGACCATAGCGTAACGTACGGGCCGACACCTAACAACGCAGAGTTTCCGAGGAATGAGTAAATGCAGATAATGACGAGGATCATCGTTTTCTTGAATCTGGGCCACTGGAGAGGATCATTTGGATCTTCTGCAGGCACGGGGAAGAGTGCCTGACCGTAGGCCGTATCGTCTCCATCTACTTGTGAATTAGCAAGGTATGAGAAGTTTTTGTTCCGTTCGAAGACACGAACCAGCTGCTTTAACGTATACTGTACCCGGGATTTCACCTTCACGCGCATGACTGTTGACGAATTGTTAGTGCATAGATCTTTACAAGATAGGCCGGGGCATACCTGTGAACAAGATGGAATCCCGGTTTGGGCGGCTGTTCAGATGAGCTGTTTGTCATGGTGATGGTTTATGATCTAGCAAGCTATTCTAGAAGCACAAGGGATAAATCGACATCAACTCGCACCGCTGATCTCGAGAGTAACGAAGATCTAAATAAGAGGCCTGCCTGAAAGATAGTCAGGGGCCAGATGGTGATGTATTAGCATTGAAAAATTAGCTTTTCAGGCAAAACACAGGCACACATTTTACAGCATAGTTTTCTTGACAGAGAATAATGAATCTTTATAGCAGCGGATCAAGACCCTTGGGGACCCGGCAATTGTTGCATTTACCCCACGACCCCATATCCGGCTCTTGCACCTTTCAGGGATGAGCTTCAACATGCCTGGACGCGTATCGCTTAGGCGAGATGTACGGAAGCGCGCTTGATATTAACCGCTAGAGGCGTGCTGCAGATTCACCCGGGTCCGATTAAAGATTACAGATTCTCAGTTAAGCAGAGGGGAGGCCTTGGCAGGCCAAGACCTCGCAGACGCAATATCGTTGCCCCGATATCTCCTGTTATTTCCTTCTTTTCCTTCTCCAACTATTAAAAAGGAACGCACCCTGAGAGGGTTAGGATATATAGAATAGAATCGCATGGTTTGCTTAATCTGGCAGATGTGAACTACCTGGAGAGAAAGAAGTATGCTATATTAGCTCTGATATAGGGCCTCTAGTTTAGACGTGGTAACCTCGTATACTACGACTTCCTTGATATTTCGATAGCCATTGCATCTAGCGCATGAATACATTGGCAGAAAGGCTCTAGATATACCACGAATGAGAATAAATACATCGAGACTAATGTATGCATTGTGCCTTTCGGAAGCCTCAGAATGTAACCTCCGTCTATGGTAAGCAGAAACGCCTAGTCTAGATCGACAGACTAACCTACGAAGGAGCATAATATCCAATCACAGTCGCTGTGGTCTATACTCCGCCCGATTATAGATAAGTAAGTATTCTTCCTGTTGCCGGAGCTTTGCCGGCACGGGCCTAGGCGAGCGGACCGTCTCCGCGTTGGAGCTAGAATCCGACTCATAGTTGAGCGTACCCTCAAATTCTTGCATCGCAGGAGCAGATATAAGAGTAGGGAATGAGAGACATCGCTATTCTGTGACCGGTGTGAAGGGTATTTTTGGTTTGACGTCACTTTGGCTATCTGCCAGGGGTTCGCTGAGTTGTAAGTAACCCTCCACCGCGAGATACGGCGCCGATTGAAAACGTGGTCGCGCGTCGACCGGCAACAGAGCTAGCGGTATATGATCGGGTGTGGCAGCCAACGGCTGCTTGTCGCTAGTCGGAGGCTTAGGCGCTGAGGGGTCCGCGCCAGACGACATCTGCACCCCTGACTCCGGCGTCGCGGTTGGGGTGTCTGAGGACCGGTGACCCCCGGAAGCGGCTCCTAGTGGATATTCCGGATCTGACTTATCATCAACATAAGGTTGGAGCCAGCTCCACTGTGCAGCGTCTAGCACAGGTAGACCGATGTTTCCGATCGTAGGGGTCTTTCGTATATCGTCCTCGGAATCTAGTTTGAAGACTTCTTGGGTATTAGGGACGTTGGATGTAACAAGAACGGGCCCGAGGTGGGAGAATGATGCCATTTTACTCAGTGCAGCCTCGATACTCCAGCGTGGCATTGTGATAGATTGAGGAGGTAAGATACTGGTGAAAGCGTGCACGGCAGTAAAGGGGTCGATGAGGGCCGAGATCGCCTGTATGTGAATGTTGCGCCGCAGGCTCTGCTCTTCGGGGTCGATCGGAACGAACCCTGCGCTATCCTGGACCGGTTCATCAGGAGTAATGTAGAATGATGCTAGCTTGAGCGTGTCCGGAGTGATTTCTTGGATATTAGGACAGTTTTCTGAGTCTGACCAAAACGTGTATAGCTGACTGTAATCGAAAGTCTTTAGTAAGGTTTCGCTGTCTATTCCTCCACGCTGCGCCAATACTTTAGGCGGATTGTCCTCCACTGTGTGTTTCCAGAAACCTAGAAGGCCGTCATAAGAGCGATTCGTATCGCCAATTTGAACTGGGACGCTGCACTGCCTGTTAGTCGATTCCGGCGTGCTGTCATCTAAAAGCGTGTATTTCTGCAGAAGTTGGGGTCCATCGCTCTCATTCTCTAATGGAGCGGCTGCAAGTTCCAAAGACATGCCAATATTAACAAGTGCCAATGGCCTACCGACTATAGTGTTGATGTATTGAGCGTAACTTGAATCAGCAGCCTTCATTTCACGGAAGGTGAAGGTAATCATCCTGTACAATGCTTTCATGTAGCCTGGACTTTCGGAATCCATGAGTGAGTCGATGATTAGATCAAGCTGAGTTCGCTTCTTGTCATCAGATGGCTTGCCTTCTGGCCTTCCAAAAGGAGTCCACGCAGGGGACTTGACTACCCCGATGGGGCCGCCAAATCTCAGCTCTCGATAAAATGTTCCATCCTCAGCGAAGAATTGCATTCCGCAGTCTGCGTAATTCATGATGATCCAACCAAATGCCGAGGCGTTCGCGCCCCAGGCGCCTACAGGCTTCCATTGCTGGGGGTGCTTGGTATCTGGATTACAGAAGGTAAAGTTTAACCGACAAGGCTGGTTAATTAAGGGAGGGATTTGGACGTATTCGTATTCGTTGAGAGCCATGTCGTCTGTGATTGTGTTTGGCCTATGAGCCTTCAGAAGTTTGGCTTCGCTCTTACCGCCGACTTCGTCATTCATCACCAAGCACTCAAGCTTTACTAGAAGGGAGGTAACAGATTGCGTTGGGCTGGCTACTGTGATAACCGATTGGGAATGACTTCATACACGGTAAACCGACTCGCGAGGATGAGATTTTGACTTCAAGTCAGGTCACAGAAGCCAGGTATGGCAAGCGGGTAGTCAGATGAATTTCAACGGCTCCTTTGAAATCATTTCACCTTAACTATCGACAGTGGTCGTTTAGCTGGGCTGACCCAAAGCTTAGCTAGCATGGCCAATACTATTCTAAGACTGCCGTCGCTTCGGAATGCCCTCGCTGGGCATCGGGCGCGTGGAGGTTTAAGACCAAGCCCTAGATAGCTTCGGGAGTAGCGTAGCGGCCATAGCTATCGAGCGGCCTAGCCGTTGTGACGCGTGGCGAAACTGAGCCAACTAAGTCTTCCGGGCTCGATTTAAGCGCGTAATATTATAATCGGTTCACGAGAAAATCATCCATAACTTTGCATTGGGATTGAGGCACTATCGTCGCCCACTATAGGGCTGGTGTGTTAGTCGGCGCGACCGGGGAATTAGTGCCCATGGAAAGGGGCCAGACCTTGAGTCTACAGCACACCCCAGTCGCGTGTCTCATCTAGACTAAACCTCTTTCAGCCAGTCGTAAGCCTGCCAATTTCCTCAGAGGAAAGAGATCAAGTCCATTTCAAGCTGTCAAGTCTCTAGATTTACGTATCTTAACAATTATGCTTGCCTTTAAAGAGGCGGCCTTCTCGAGCTGTGCTCAACGAATATGCCATCCCGTTTGATGTCTACTGCTTTTACCTACCGCCCTATGCTAGCCCATGTAGCTCACTGACAGCTGAAAAGCTGGGCTGGTCTAGGCTCGGGGGCTAACGATTATAGATACTAACAACAGTAGTTGGTGACGTACCTGGCGTCCTCTCGAGTACGATGCCTGTCTTGCGAGCCACTAAAGGGAGCAGGAGCACTCCTGTGTTCAGGTCGGCAGAGTCCCGACAGCATGATTATTATGCCGTTGCTGCCAATTCCATAACACCATCTCTATCACAGTGAGATTCCGATCTATGCGCAGCCTCGCGCCCTATCAACAACTCGTACTCGTCGACGTATAGTCATGGCGGCGTCTATGTCATTATTGTTCCAGGATACGCCCCGGCACCTCACTCTTAACGCAGCGAGGACCCAGTGGAATAAAATCAAAGCTTCCAAATCTGGGTTTCAGAAGTTTAACACGGCGAGCAATACAGTCTTCTTCCAAGAAGAGGAGTCGGAACCAGCCCCTGACTTTACACGTCTACACCCGTTCTATGCCCCGGGGCTAGTCGCTGGCACTTCTGCCCCCATCAACCCAATTGCTGTCACACAGATCGTAAAGGCGGATGAAAATCTTGATGATAATTCTCCCAAAAGATTAATCCTCAAGTCAGAGCAACAATTCACGGTCAACGCACACCAATTCGCCTTACCCGATGGAAATGTCCACAGCGTTTATCCGGCTCAAGGCATGACTGCCGAAGCATCAATACTACCACACATCGTCCTCAATGATCTCGATCTCCCATGGCAGCGCTCAGTTGCCTCTCAAAATGCAGAGACAGATCCGTCGCGCGATAGAGTGCCGTGGCTGGCTCTACTCTGCTTTACGGCAGACGAGCTATTACTAACTTCTGATGAGCTATGCAGCACGGCGCCTAAGAGCATATTCTCCAAAAAATTAAATCAAAGCTCAACATTGAGTTTAAAACTACAGGTAGGGGACATCTTGAGTCTCAATGCTGAAAAGAATGTCAAACATTGTGTGCCCTCGGATGCCGACCCAAACACCGCTGCCGAATTTATCCTCATAACACCCGAGGTCTTCAACAATTACTTCTCTCTTCCACCAATCAATGGGACACCAGTTCCCCAGAGTAAACCAGATATCACTATGTTTAAATACCTTGCCCATTCGCGAGCTGTCAACACGGAGAACATCACTTACTCTCCTGCGGAAGACGATGGCGTCGTTGGTGTCATTGTGGCACCACGCACTGGTCCTTGGAACATCACAAGCCCGACTCAAATTTTCGTTCACCTCGTTTCACTTGATAGGGTAAACACCATAGCACCGTGGCCGACACCTAATGAAGGGCATGTAGCTCTTTGTTCGCTGTACAGCTGGACATACCAGTGTTTGCCTCCGGGCTCGCGCGGCATAGCAGATACGCTCCAAGGTCTTGTTATGGAAAAGAGTGTTCTTAGTGCCTCACATCTGATTTATGAACCCTTGTTAGGAGGAAAAAGAAGTACGCAGGAGAAGCTCGTAGGGCAGCGACTCAAGGATGGCTTCACCATGACGAAATATAGAGCTCAGATAGGCGAGGAAACTGTTGGCTTTTTCAGAGGTCCACTTACGCCTACCATAGTCCCTCACCCCCTGAACCCTGCGTTCGAACAGCAGTCCACATCCTCTACAGATCTACAGATCTTAGATAGAAATCTTGGGATTATGGATGTGACCTATAGTTCCGCCTGGCAACTTGGTCGAACGCTAGGCCTCGACGATCGAGCGTTTTGCCTTGCTCTAGGGCGCCTGAGGACGGCTATTTATAGCGAAGCGTCTGTTGTTGCGAGGAACCCCTCTAGCGGCGGTTCCCAGGATCAGAAAAAAGTGTTAGCGGAATCATTGCGCAAAAGCCTTAGCGCTCTAGAGTCCTTGGCTGGCGACACAGATCTCTCGACATCCGCAACAAGAAGATGGAACCGCAGTGAATCTGGCGATGAGCCCAAAGACACTTCCTTATCGGCAGGGGTAAGACGAGAGTTCTCCAAAATTGTTGACGAAACCGCCCTTAAGATGGCCCAAGGCCGCGATGGAGAGGGCTTCTACAATGAGATGAATGCTCCAAAGTCTGCAGACTGGGCCGTCGTGCTAAAGTGGGTGCTAGATCGGATGTTTCTAGTTGGAATACCTGCGCACTACCTCATAATTGACCCGTCATACCTTCCGAATGAATCATTTCGGTTTTTCTTTATCGACCAAAACTGGATAGACGCCATGATTGACGGAGCCTTGAGCCTAGGGAATCATATAGACCAAGACAACGACGTTGTTCGTAGTGCGATCAAGAAGGCCATAGCTGCTTACCTGGATATGGAGGATCCAGTTTTGGGCTATAAACCACAAAGACCTAAATTTGGATTTCTCTTACGGAGCGACATTGTCAGCCAGTTTCCCGATCTAAAGATTGATGCACCTTTCACGCCCAGCTCGGCCAAAGCGCCCCTCTTACGTCAAGAGAATATTGATTCGACGACCTTGTTTGTACTTTTTGATCGTCTGCCTGGGAGTCCTGAATTAGGCAAAGTAACACTCACACAACCATCCCATCAGCAACACTTTGTAGCCGCGTCGCATGTTGGACCTGATCCTCATCCTAAGGAAGGCGAAGCCGCTAAGAACGTATTTAAGGTTAAACACAAGTCCGTGTTCATGGTCAAGGATAAGTCAGCGGAAGGGTTACGGAAACCTTGCGGCCCGGACGTTGAATGGTGGGAGGGCACGACATACGAAAATCCAGTTTTCAATTTTTCGACGCGCATGCTTTACATGTCGAACTACGCACAGCATCTGTGGCAGAACTTAAAAGACAACATGGAAAGTAGCAAATTTGATAGCGAAGTAGCTAATGCAGCGATGGTTGCCATTCAACTCAGCAATCCGGTTTACCAGGTGGCAATTGACTTTGTGACCGAGGATCGCTCATACTTCTTTTCGACGCGAGAGACGGAATCACAGACCACTACTGGACTGACGATGCGAAATGCGACGAAGCAAAACGAGCTGAGCACGCCTCTAATAGACTCAAGGGTGCGTAACACCGCGGCGAATATTACTGCCACTCTACCAAGGCCAAGCTCTCCTCTACATTACAGGTCAGTCCTATACGCCAGGCCTAGCGAAGAAGATTCCTTAAAATCCCTTTCTCCGGAAGGGCTAGCATTTGACGGTGATCATAGCGGCCTATCACCCATGACATTGTCAGGACCCTCGCCAGCTTCCAAGCCGATTTTCGAGTACAAGATTTACCCAGTGACAGCCACATACCCAGGTGGAATAATATCAAAGGACACTGAAGTCCCGACCCAGTCCGGAATAGTGCAAGATCTTGTCTTTTCCATCGTTCTTCCAGCTCCTCAGCGAACTGTCGGTGCCTTCTCGGTCAAAGAACTTCGTGTGATCATTCCCTATGGCAGCATGAAGATGAAGAACCGGACTAGCCTCTTTACTAGCTACGAGGGTCATGGCCCCGTCATGTTGAGTAATCTGCGCTTTAACGTTATAGCAACGTATCAGAAAGAAGACGAGCAGGATTTCATGTATTTGCGAATCTTGCCGAGGAAGGTTAATGGAGCTGTGAGCATTACCCATATCAGCGAGATGAGCATACTTCTCCCCGAGGTCAGTATCAATGAATACACGGATCCTGGTGTATTCGTCGAGTGCACTATAGAGGAATACCTAGATATCAGAAAGGCACCGTTCAGGACCTCAGTCCCGATTTTCTTAGATACTACACCAAAGCCAGCATAGACATGATTATAATGCTAAAACGGGTTGGTTATGAAATTTGAATGATTGCCATCTCGTATATGATTGACGAAGGATTGCAATAGGATCTTCTAGGACTAGAGCGGTATTCAATGTTTCATGCCCCTATTTTGCTCATAATTCTAGCTGCTGTTGGGTATTCTCTAGAGCTCGAGGGTCTTCTACTATAGAAATCAACTATTGCCCTCGTCGCCGTTAACTGTTCCTACTGCGACTTAGAGTTGCAACTTCGCCGCAATGTAACTTAACCACATCATGCCGTGCTCAGAGAAAGGGCTCCTTTACGTCCCGTATGTGGATTTCAAGGGTTCGTTATTTCGTCAACCGACCGTATCCCATCCACTCCCGCTCTAGCCTTCAGGACCCAACCACATCTCACAAGCCAGAATGCAGCCATCAGCGGTGTGCACGTTGATCCCACGGCCACGCCGAAGATGAGCTTGAAGACCTGGGATGCCCACACAACATCAAAGTACCAATCCGCACCCCGACGCGTTCCAACCAAGGTAAGAAAACCGATGCTTGCGCCGAATACAACGGGGAAGAATACGGCAAGCAGAATAAGCGACCTAAGAGCATTCGAGAGGATAAGACCGATCCAGGGCTTGAAACCTCTCAATTCTTTCGACTGCTTGTGGTCTAGAAAGAAGTACCATCTCATGAACCTATTCTTCGGCTCACGAAAGAAGCCGATCGGTGGCACTAAGCCCTTCCTCAGGTGAAAGTTGACAATGAAACATTCGACGACCCATGTTATGATGAATTGCGCAAGGAGTGTGAAGCCTGCATCTGCGGCAAGCGCGTTGGGCAAAATAAACAGACGGACTGCATCTTGCGTATGATATGTGCCTAACGGTGAGTCAATAGAGCAGCACTTTACACGAAGTGAGGTGGAGGGAGAGAGTTTACGTACCGTAAGCTATACCAAAATTGATTCCCGCGCCAAGGATCGCAGCGACAAGACCATCGAGGACGAAAATATAGACGGCCTGGCGACGCGTGAGGCGGTCAGTTGGGGTCTTGAATTCCCACTCTTCATATTTTGAAATCGCTACGTCAGGAATATCTCCGCTGCTATGCTGGAGGGTAGCCTCGACGCCCGTAGTGACCTTCTCATCGTCTCCCCCTGGGATAAATAGAGGGTTTGTCGTCCATGGCATGACAATGATATTTCACTTCCGATACGGATACGTGGGACGCCCAACTATGCTGATGCGGTCTCTCAGATGGCCGAGGGCGGGAATCTCCTCAAAAATGTGCGATAAATGAAACTATATTTCAATAAGTCGAAATAGACAGCAAAGTTCAGAGGCGCCAAGTTCGCCAAACCTAAAACGCACGTACGGGTCTAAACACATATAGGCATTCTCACGTACATTGTATGCAGGAGGAAGGCCATGCAAATCAGAGCTGGCGATGACATGATTGTAAATTTTCCGACCAAACTTAACGGGTTAGTCAAAACCTGTAATTCCAAATCCTATCCAATAACTGCCGGGTCGGCCGGAGTGAGCATCGATACCACATCTCGATGTAGGACTTTTTATGGCGATCCCTCTACATTCACATATGTATAAACAAGTAGAAAGTCGATAATTATGGCGCTCGTAAACTCGTAGTTCTCACAGAAAGGCGACTATATCGAGTGGATTGTAGTAGAAATAGTGTCAATTAAATTTATACTAGGTTTACTCACTCACACTCTATAGTTACATATACCATATTGCCGATCACCGTATTTGGCAACGTCTATGCTCCCAAACGGGTAAATGACTGGGCCTAATACCCTCCAACAAGCCCGCCGCGTTGCCAGTAGCAACCTTGGGTTCCCTTTTCGGAAGGTAAGCAATGGAAATGCTACCGTGGCAATCATTTCGATAATACTTGTTACCTAGGTGCTCCCCACTACTCCTATGAATATAGGACTCAAAGTGATTATCATGCGTAGCTCTTAATTAAGGATAAGTCGACCACGAATGGGAGATTACACAAGCAGAGCGCAGCTCATCTTTGAGAAGGAACTCGTTTATCTCAGCGTCTAAACCTCCATTATCTAAAGAATGGCGTGATGGGTACCGTGTTTATACATCGATAAGAAGAAAAAGACCTTATTAACCGGATTACTATTAGGATTTGCCACTATTTAATATTGTAGTATTACCTGATCGGCACACTACATATCGGGTAGTTGTAAATGAGGGAGAGTGGGTTAAGTGAAAGTCTGTTACCTAGTATATACCAACGCAACTAGGTCGGGGATTAAAAGCATCGTTGTTTTTTCCCGTCACTTAGTCCCTCGACTCCTACAGCAGTTCTATTTCACCGGCAAAGTCTAATGCCATCTAGCTTTGTGCGTATATTGGCATGCTACAGCTTTCGCAGCTCCCAATATAAGAACCGTCCCTGTTCGATGCAAGCTTACAAAGTGTAAGCTGTAGTGCGCTATAGATGCCTAATTACTGGCCTTACTTTGACCTAGATGTTCCGTTCAAAGAACGACTGAATGATACCAACATTACTAGCTTCATACTCTCTGAGCTCAACTGTCCCGTCATTTCGTATAAACGTGTTCGGCTGTACGAACTTCCACTTCGGTTCTGGATTCGACACTACGATTTGCCGCCACTGCTCATATTTGCCATCTACGATACTCAACTCCTCATAGTAAGGTCTGCAGGCTTCAATATCGGCAGTTGAGCGCCAAATGTTCATCTTGCAAAACATCTTTCCAATGGAGGGTTTGCCGTGAGAATAAATTTTGGAGCGGTCAATACGGACGAAGAGCGTACCGGCGTCCACGTCGTGTTCTATCCACATAAAACCGCCCCCGTCCCGAAGGAGGTGTTTGAATATGGTAAAATTGGCCTTTAGAATGAGGGAAAGGTCCTTGGTTAGTTAAAAAAGAAATGCATGACGAGTACTGTAAAATCGTAGTGGGAGCTTACCCGGTCGTGATCACCGCCCCAGACTTGGTTTTTGGCGTTGAAACTACGGAGTGCGCAGAGGCCTTCAACCCCAATCCGAAGATATGAATTGTAAATATCTAGCTTTTGTTAACCGTATATCATGTTAAAGAATAAGGATTGTGAAGCTTACAGTCATCGGCGGTAGGTGTGCTTGTGTCGTTATATCCGAACAAATTAAGGACATCCTTGTTGTCCGCCAAATAGCTCGCAGCTAAAAACGCTCTGCACTCTTCCGCCGTCATTGCTAACTTTCCAAAAACGCTGCTCCAGGTCTCCCCGGGCTTATACCATGTTTTTATTGATTCACCAGTAAGTGGACTTACTGGTGGGTGAAGATGGTCGAAGTTGAACTCCCCTGGGCTCGTCTCAACGAGCAGTTTCCCGGCCCCGTGACCGATGATCTCGTGGATCACCGTGCCTACGAAGCGTACTATAGGGTAGCAAATCACATATTCCTGAGATTCAGACGAATCAACATAGAAACAGGGCCGACTTGCTGCAGCGTTGAGGTTCATCCTGTTGCCATAGACGATGCTCTTTACACCATATCTTTTTCCTTCGTCATCCTAAAACTAGATTAATATTCCTCCTTTCGAAGTTTGGGCGAGGATATAATGAAACTTACACTAGTGATGTTCGTGGCTTCCCAAACAGTAGAACTCGCAAACGCAAGTACTTTAAAACAGTTAGGAATGTTAATGCTAGTTCAATTGGAAGTTACACTAACCATGGATAACCTCAAAGTCCGGAGCGTCCAGTTCGCTAGGCTCAAACGGCCCTTTACCATTGTTTTCATCGGGCACCGCCCAAGGTAGAGTACGGATAATTTCAGTAGACATCTCGACAACTCGACGGATCTTACCCGTCTCTTCGGGGCGTGCGATGCCTGCTACAGCATGCCACTCGCCCCTTATGCCGTGAGGGTCGCGGTATCCGAATAGGAAACCTATGCAATGCTCAACTTGAGGAGATTTGTCGGTTACCCAAATCTTGTGGGCGTCGCAAAAGGCTTTGTAGTCTCCTGTACGAAAACTATTGATAAGTTGTGAAATGGTAGTCCTTTGCGCATTTGTTGCGGCATGTTGGAGGGCCCCGGTCAATTCATCACAAATTTTGGTCATTTCGGTGCTATGGTCGCCCCGACGGAGGAAAACCTTTGCGGGACGCTCAGCCCCGACACTGATATCTCCTAGAAACCGGGTTTCAGGGTCCTTGTCTGCAGATGCCTGAAGAATTTCGAACACATCAAAGCTATATTTCTCTGGAATTCTGCATACTGTACGCTTTAGGAGCCGAGTATTCTCTGGAGCCATCTTCTTGGCTTGCATCATATTAGAGACGGCCGCGATCTCCTCCTCCGTAATCTTCCCATCGCCAGGATAGTAGCCGGATTGGCACATTTCACTTGGGTATCCGAGGCTACTTGGCTGTGTTGACATCATTGGGGTTACGATACGCTCGAGTTTGGCGCTTGCCTCGGGCGAAATTTTTGCCATGTTGCGGAGAGTGTTTTCAGAGATATCGGGTATGACCTTGTGGTCTCCATCGCCCTTCCCTTCCAATATTAGTAAACAGCCAAGCGGCTAAGAAGTCGCGGCGAAGGCTCACAAAATAATTGCCAAGGCTAGACAGGAACATTCCAGCGAAACTAAGCCACGTATCGAGGTCGATTTGGGTGATGCCAAGTCCAAGAAATCTATCCCACGACCCGCCGCACGACTTGTGCAGCTCTAGGATGAATTCAAAGATGCCTTCAGACTCGGGTGAGCATTGTCGGAGCAGTATCCTACTGCCATACCAACATGCTCGCGCCAGGTGGTGAGCGTATAATGTACTATGGCGTTCTCCGTCCACCTTTTCTTCCACTACAAGATTATCGAAGACAGCGCGCAGCTCAAGCCTGTGCGTGGTCTCATCTCCTTTCACATTTCGTGCGGCCGACATATTAAATATCGGTCAAAAGGCTGAACACTGCGTTTCTACTATTTCTTGCTGGATTCTGGATCGAAAATGGGAGAACGTGACATGGTGGTCCGTCGGGTAAAAAATGAAAAGCGGGGGATTGGGACAATACGATAGTAAAATAATTAGGAAAACAGTACGTGGCACGCAGGTAACGGAGTCCGAGCGTGGCGATGTTTAGATACTGTAATAATATAACGAGCGTATTGCATGCCAGGGGTAGCACGTTAGTTCCACCCCCGTGCCAGTAAAAAAATCACGGACCGATTCATCAGAACTGTGTGAGCCATGAACCATGTTTACCTAACCAGATAATCTCGTCATCCCTGAAGATTCTGAGTCTCAATAATCTTTGATTCTGTAATATGGACGCGACAGAATTGTATTGCTCGTTATTTTAGTAGTTTCTCATCTCCTACTGTACAGGGCGTGGTTTCTGGTGAGCAATTCTTCAAGCCAGTCTGAGCCACAAACCGTTAGGAAGTCCAGGCCGTCTTTATACCAATGCCTGCGAGACCGTAGATATTTCCATAACGTGAAGTGATGTTTTTCAATTGCTACTCACGAGTGCTATATCACCTGTGGCACCTATCTAACCAGCTCTTGTTCGTCTATAACCTTTCACCGCAATTGCCACGAGAATTTGATTTGCGTAACTAATTTCGTCTCTAGGCGTTTCTTTCATCTGGGGCTCCCTACCTAGCTTGCCTCATTTAAATAAGTAATTTCTCGATATACGAACCATACGAGGGAGAGCCCATAGTTATTACTATCTTGTAGCATAGTTCGTGGCCCGTGACACGGGGGTTAGAGCACATTCTACATATGGCTGAATCTATCGCTCGCCGCGCCGAGCCGAAGCCTTCAACGGATTCTACGCACGAATCCACGGGGCTGGTTCTATGATCCAAGAAGTTTTTTTTTTTTGGCCTTTTTCGATACGTAACTTCCGCTCGCCGGTTTTATATTATACCTGGTAATCCCGTGTTGTAACAAGGATTTTTTCATATAGCTTACAACAGTATTAAGTAGTGTATCAGGGTCTGTAATCTTCAGTCCTTTTCTATCAGTATGACTCTGAGCTAGTTTCTATCCAATAAACATGATACAACTAATAATGTCTCAGTTAGTCCTAGAAGTGTCTCTAATATAGGAACCTTATTGGCTAGATGTGGCGTACAGACCCCTCCGAGGTCGGGTGTCCCGTGTGACAGGAGGATCTTACACGAAAGGCTACAGTAGAGTCTGAACAGCAAACATATTTAGACATTAAATAACAGCTCCAGAGCTTAGCAAAGCGCTTTTGCGGCTAGAGAAGCTCATCACTATCAGAATGAACGACGATACTAAGTCTCTCGGTATGAGCGTGGGAAACCCGCGTCCTAAGCTACGCTATATGAGACAGCCGCCAAATCGGACAACTCCCCTATTTGGCCGGCTTGATGTTTTCATTCGACTTGATGAAATTCTCGGACCTGACGCTAGGGACTCCTCGTTCAAGTCCGTCGCTTTACACGGGCTTGGGGGAGTCGGTAAAAGTTGTATCGCATCTTCTTATGCCGAGAATAAATTCTCCGAGAAGGCGTATGATGTAGTGTTGTGGATACAGGCCGAAAAGGATGTCTCACTGCAGCAGAGCTTCACAGATATTGCCCTGCGACTAGAGCTATCCGGCGCGCATCCTAAGTCCCATGATGAAAACCGGCTTCTAGTTCAACATTGGTTCCAATCTACTCGTATGTCATTGTTCTTTAACTCATAGCCTTTTTCCGTGAGATAACACGGCACGATGCAGAATGCAAGTGGCTTGTTATCTACGATAATGTTGAGTCTGCCAATGTACTCATGCCATACTGGCCACGAAGCTCTAGTTTGGGAAGAGTCATAATCACGACGCGTAACCCATTGCTTGCTCTCGATCATTCGGCATCAGGGATTGAGATTACTTCTTGGGATGTTGATAACGGAGCCAAATTCCTGATGTTCCTTCTGAAGGAGAGGCACGGGCAAGACACAAGCTCCGAAAATCTCTCTGCTCGTAAGCTTTCAGAGAAACTGGGTGGTCACCCGTTAGCTATCTCCCAAGTGGCTAGCCTAATTCAAGATGGCAAATATAATACAATTAGGGACTTCACGAATATGTACCTAGAGAATCCCCGTGCTGTCCACGCAAGGGACGAGCTCACCGCCCTCTGGGGCTTTGCGTTCCAGTCGCTGGAAAAGAACGGCTTTTCTCTCTTAGGGATCATCTCTTTCCTGGAACCAGACAATATCCCACTGGAAATATTCACGCCGCAGTTCGATCCGCAACTACCTCCGGACCTAATCTTCTTGAAGGACAAATCCACGAGGTCAGTAGCTTATAATTAAAACTGGTGTCAATACCGCCTGCCACTAAATAACTTGATAGATTTTCTACTGCTTTGAGAGAGCTCACTACCCTGGGGCTTGTCAAGTGTGATAAAGATTCTAGCGTTCTATCGGTGCACCGATTGATTCAAGCAGAGTTCAGGTGTTTGTTAGAACCATCTCGGCGCCAGAGGGTATATGACGATGCTGTGACTCTTCTGTCTTGTGTCGTGCCCAAGGATGACGATGAGAGTGGGCAGCTCTACGACAGGTGGGAGGGTTTCAACCGTTACCTACAGCATGCATTAAATCTAAGAGACATCTTCGAGGAAGAGAGGAAGTCACAGTACCCTCTCAAAGCGTCAAAAGCGTTCTGCAATATGATGAACAGTTATCAGAGGTAGGTTAAGTCCCATACTAGTAGAATAAGAAGAGGGATATGAGATTAAGATTGAATTTATTTAGGTACCTATACGAGAATTGTGCTTTCGAGGAATGCGAAAGGACATGCGCACTCAACAGGAATGCTATCTCTACCATCACCACGGCTGAAGAAAGGATCGACCTTGAAGCCACGATCATGTCGCATCAGGCTCAGGTTGCCGAGAAACTAGGGAATATAGAACAGGCCCTCAACATTTGCCAACAACAAATCAACATTCGACTGAATCAATCGCCCCCAAACCTTATACTCATTGCTTGGTCGTTCTGCAACTTGGGTATCGCTCATAGCAGTGCCAATAACTTCGAGAAAGCTTTAGAGGATTTCGAGCAGTCCCATAAGCGGTGGGATGCGCACTTCAGTGAGAAAGGGGAAAGACGCCAACTCGCATCGTCTATTCGAGTGAGTGAAGCTAGATGTATGATCGGCCTCGAAAGGTTCAATGATGCTGAAGAAATACTTGATATGACAATCGCCCAAATAAAAGGGGAGAGCCCCGTAAACTTTGGGACAAAGGCATAGTGAGTAACTAAACTAATCATCCGTGCTTGTCTCTTCAAAAAGAAGAAAAAAAGATTGACCAAAGTACGATGTCGAATTATAGCGCATACTTTTGCATGGGATGCCTAGACCGGTGCCGACGCCGGCTTGAATCTGCCGAAGAGCATTTCATGGAAGCTCAGAACGCCTGGCGAAGGGGCGAGCAGACCCGCCTTCATCCCTTTAACGCCGGTATCTTGTATAACATGGGGGCTTGTTGTCTAGAACAGGGTAAGATCGAAGCTGCGATGTAAGTTACCCAGGCCCAAACGGGTAGCAGGAAACTTTCATTCCTTCTAACTTTCAAATTGGGGCCAGTAAACATTTTCGCGATTCCCTGGAGATCACAAGCTTCTATCACCGGCTTATGCCCGTCGAGCACGGTCGCAATCTCTTCAAACTCTCCAAGGCAATGATTCAGAATGGAGATGAAAGCATCATGGAGGTAGCAGACTTGAGACGCAAAGCGGAGGCCTGCTTAAAAAGTAAGCAACCGGGTGTTAACGATTCGAGTACAGATAGTGCGTACGACAACTACATTCCCGTATGGTGGAGATAGTTTGAGGGAAATCTAGCTTATAGTACAGAATACGACGTAGGATATTCCTTTGAAACCCAACTTCACGGCCAAGTCTACATTACTGCACTTCATGGATAGTACATTGTGTTCGCCCTTTGCGGCCGCATGTCGTAGAGACGAGCAGCAACCGAATACAGACGAGTTATATCCCAGAGAGAGTATCTCCCTGCCCGTCGTCCTTCTCGCGGCCCTACTGAAGGGGGCTTCGGACTCGCTAGGTTCAGTCACTTGACACTTCTTCGTAGAGATACCGCTAGTACTACCCATATCGGCGGTTGGGACGTACTTTGAGGGTTATTATATTAAGCTTAAAATTTTAACTTAGTTATATAATGACATAGGTATCTATGCGTCCAATCCGTTTAACCCTACAGAGAATAAATCTTAATAACAGTTATAATTTATAATTTTATATTTTTCTATGAATTTTTAATAAATATAAAATAATATAAAAACATAAAATTATGATTAAAATCTCCCACTAAGTACTTGTGCTTCGTAAATTCAATAAGAGTGGACCCACAGGTACGTAGGTACCTAGGATAGCTACCATTTACTTACGTAGGTGCATGTGTAACCGGGCACCACACAAACAAGCAGGCCCTTGAATGCAAACACGTCAACACGCCAGGGACGTGTCACGGTGAATACAGTTGGGGAATTCTTCTAAACTCGGCACATAAAGCTCCAGCATCCAACTATTATCTGACAATTCATCCACGCTTCCGTTGCGATCAGCTTCAGACATCACTAATTTACGGTTGCTGCCCTTCTTCGAGAAGATCAAGCATTTGGGATGGGCCAGAGTTTCAAACTCGTGTGCCCTCGGGCCAAACTGTCCTATCATGGTACATGCGGCATCAAGCTGGGCGAATTCCTTTTTGAACATCGCGAACTGGATGACCTCGTGGAATTGCTGGCCGTCCCGGTTCAGCCACAAGACAGGCCACGTCCTCTCCCATCATTTAAGACCCCCGGCCCACGATACGTGAACAAGCCCAACACTAAGAAATCATCGCCCAGCACCACCACCACTAGCAGCCTTTGCAGTCTCCCTCTTGAATTGCATCATCTTATATTTTTCTTCAGCCCTTTCATCGAAGATGTTGTTCGCCTCGGCATGACAAATCAATACTTTTGGTCTATAGCCTGTCAGTATATCGAGGATTACCTCGTGTCGTCGTTTGGGGCGTGGGCTGGCAAGAACCTCGTCTCTGTAGGCGAAGATGTTGAGCCAGGCGATTTCCCCCCTGGCCTATTTTCAGCTGAGGAGCTCGAAGCCGAGTTCGCGGCTTTCCGCCAGTTGCAAATCGACATACCAGACTACAAGGATTACGACGAAGAATTGGTTCCGGAAGAGCCGTTCACTCTTTGGCACTTCACCTACGAGGAAGTTTCTAAAACCTCTAGGAATGAGCTTAGTATGACGAACCGGGCACTCGCGACAATTGGCGCCTGCAGCGAGCGTGATATAAGAAGAGACCCCGCGTGGCCTTGCGTCGAAAAGCAATTTTATGTCAAAAAAACAACGTATTTGCCCCCGGACGAGGAGTGGATCCTTCGAAACTTGACTGCAAAGCAGATTGTGCGCTCTGAAGCCATTGCCCTATCACCGGACTATATTCAGGGCCCTCATATTGAATTTCTAGGTTTCGGTGAGGTTATTTTATCGCGCGTCTGCTGGTCAACGAGCTCCTCCGTTGGTATGAAAGATACGACAAATATCGAGAGGGGTGTATGGGCCGGACACCGCTTTGATATCACAACACGGTCAAAACATGAAACCGAAACACGTGGGGAAGACTGGATGTAAGTAATTCTCAGCACTATTTTCTTCCTATTTCAGTACATTGTTGGGCTCTTTTTTTTTCTTTCTAGCTGGGCATAGCTTTTGCCCAGAAGTTTTTGAACTCTTTTCAAACAACACTATTTACGGCAATAAACTGACTCTGAGTGTCATAGTGATGTTAGTGACGAAGTTAAAAAGGAGATTGCTAATATTTGGGAAAACGAATATGGTCCCGACTGGCGTGACGTTATTACTAAAGGACGTAGATGTACATATCGGTATACATAAGCTGGACTAGCCATAGACCCAATCATTTCAGCCCCTCAACCTGCGAACGCTTGGGTTACACGCGTTCAAAGAAAATGCATATACATAGAGCATGTGAGATGATGATTCGCCCGTGAGTTAGTTGCCTGCGAATTACAGATCCGGCAAGCAGCCAACGGCCGAATCAAACAAGCCAATCAAGCGAAGCTAGTCGGCAGCTCTACCCGCATCACTAACTGCGCCTTCGCCGAGATCTTATTACGCATAAATGTGAGCACAGAGGGAGGCCTGCATGTAACCTATCACCTCCCTATCACCAACTCTCTATCGCCTATTTACCGGCCTCACGCCGCCTACTGCGGTCGTCAGGCCATCTGGCGGTAAGGGAGACAGTGAATTCCCAAAAATTGTTGGCTAGCTTCTAGCATAGCCATGACAGTGCCCTGTTAGCTGCTCCTATCGGCCCTGCTAGGGAGGCCTTGGTAGCCACCTGCTCCCCTACCAGGCAGGTAGCTAACCAGCTATATAAGTAAGCACTCGTAATATTTCAGATATAGAAACAACGATTACAGACGAGTCAATCTATACTCATAGAATAGGTATTTGATTCAAATTCACCGCTGATTTAACGTCCGTATCGCCGCTTAGCACGACCCAAGGTTGGTCCAAGCCCGAAGCCTATACAAACAGTTGCTTGAATGTTAACAAGTACTTAATACCTACAGCAAACCCCAACCCCAATAATGGCTGACTGCCGCCCAGCTTTCAACTTCGACTATCACCCCTCCGTCGCAGAATTCGCCGTCTCTAAACGTTCCTATCTCGACGCTCATCCAGCAGCATCCTTCGGCTATGTCGCCGCAAGCGCGCTAGTGTTGGATACGGGAACCGGATTAGATCCCCGTATTCTCCTACTTCAGCGTGCCGCCAGCGACTCAGATCCTCATAAATGGGAGCCTCCGGGAGGTGCTTGTGATGATGATGATGAGAGCATTCTACACGCGGCCGCCCGTGAGCTTTGGAAGGAAGCCGGCCTTCAAGCAGCCCGAATCTTTGGGCTCATTGGGACCTATGACTTTAGCATTAGTATCGGGAAGGTGCGCCAGTTCAATTTTGCCGTATCTATAAAGACGGAGAATGGATCGCCACCAATAGTAAAGTTAAATCCCAAGGAGCATCAACGTTTCGTTTGGGCTACTAAAAGTGAGGTTCGAGCGAAGAAAGTGAACGGCATCAAATTGGAATTCACGGCGGAAGAGGTCGAGCGCGCAGTGCTCCTGGCATTTAGCCATGTTCGAGAGAAGTAAATGGCAAAGTGTATGACAGAGGAAATAAAACTGAGCTAACAGCTCAAACAATGTCGAAAGTTTTCTCCTGAAGCTCACTCTGAGATTTCATTGCGCTCGGCCACTTGGAGAGGAGCACTATTGCAAAGCCTCAGTCGTTTTCATTGGAGGTCTGAGTATGTATGCAGATCTAAAACGAAGACCACCCGGAGCTAGAAGCGCGAATGGCGCAGGCGTGAGATGGATAGCTTCATTTTGATTCTGTGCCATGAACCCGTCAGCTTGTTTGTTGAGGCTGACTAATCATATAGGACTATGCAATGTTCGCTCCTGACAAGTCGTCAGCCACTTAGCATCGGAATCATTTCGGGACTAAAGAAATGCTCCATCATTTAGCTCTAGGCTCGAAGTGCCTAGAAGCGCTCACCTCAACAGCTTCTACCCAGCAGCCAACATACCCCTAATTGCTGTGCAACGATGGCGGATTCTCTCCCATTCGGAAGTGCCGCCTGGACAAATGGAGAGGAATATGGAGGCGAATACGCCGAGCGCATCAATCAATTCGTTCACAAAATAAACACAAAAGCCCTGCTCTCTTACGCCTCGTCGCTTCGGGGGAATCAACTATGCACCGTTTCCCACGAGTTTTCCGTGGGAAGTTTCAATCTCGTGCGCAAGATCCAGTTCGACGACGGTGTTGAGTGGATTGTGAGGTTACGGATGCCTCCAATGCCGGATCGGGGCAGCTCGACGGCCTCTCCTCCCGCCCGGAAGAGGATGCGCTTGGATATGCAGTCCGAGCTTGCCACGATGGAGTTTGTGCGGTGAGTTCGCTACGGAACATTCTCTCGTGGCGCTAATCAATTTCATAGCCAGAACACGGACATCCCAATCCCAAGAGTCCACGCCTATGATTTGAATGACCAAAACGCTATCGGATGCCCCTTTTCTATTATCGAATACGTCAACGGCAACACCGCAGAGGAGGTGTCTCGAACCTATCCTGGTGAGCATGAAGGCATACCAGCGCAGTTCGAGGAGAAATTCTGGCGTCAGGTCGCTAAGATCACGGTCCAGCTTGCCTCGATCCGGCTACCAAAAATCGGCTCCATCATTCGAGACGGCTCGGACTCGTTCGCTGCGGGACCTCTAGTTGAAACAGGCTCGGGGCCGTACGATTCTGCCGCCGAGTTCTACGCGGACTACCCCCTAGCACTAAGTAAAAGGCTCGGAGAGCAGCCAGTGAGCGGGCAAGGCGAGCTAATACAAGCATTCCACTCCCTCGCCGCCTCCTTTCCGTCTCCTGTAGCGCGAGTGGGAGATGGCTCCGCCGAGGGTTTTGGCCTAGCTAACTACGATCTCAATCCAAATAACATCCTCGTCGATCGGGAGTTCAACGTACTCGCCGTCATTGACTGGGACTCGGTCGTCTCGGTGCCCGATGCGGCCCTCTACCGCTTCCCGTTTCTGATGGGCGTCAGCTGCGCGGTCCCTGGTGTTGTTGACACTCACCCCGCGGTGATGAGACGGGAGCAACTCGGCCGGCGATTTGCCGAGATTGTCGAAGAAGTGGGACGGGAGCAAGCAAGAAAGGACTGCGGAGGCGCGAACAAATGGCCCACGCACGTTCTTACGAAATCACGGTTTTTCTCCAAGGAGGCGGTGGCGTTCCGCTCGCTAGTCTATGTCAAAATGAGGCAGGATTGGGTCAACAACACGTGGCTGCAAGGCCTGAAATGGTTGAGCGAGCACAATGAGGTGCAGGTGGTGCAGTTTTATCTCAGAGATTGAGAGTTGTGTATCCTTTCACGAAATCAGGAACACGATGGCGGTCGATTTAGTGTAAGCTATTGAAAATCAGACAGCCACTAACTTTCTGAAAACAATCTCCGCAGCACCAGTAATGAGTTCGGTATGTCGCACGGGTCAAAAGACGCCTTGCGGGACCTGAAATGGGTGATGCGAGCCGTCTCTTATATCTAAAAGATAGAATTGCTCGTTCACAAAGCGGTATTGGTGTCGGCGGCGCTGGCGTTATCGTCGGCCTAGTAACGTTTGAAGGATCAGATCTGCTGATCGATCTCACCAGCATGCAAGCTAGCAAGGTCCTAACACTTTCTGGCCCCCATACAAACCGGACCGTGCCGCGCCCCGGCAGTTTCGTTCAAGTATGCCTCGCACCGCTATAATTAGTCGTCGGAGCTTACCATACCCAGTATCCAATGTGGCCTACAACAGCGCCATCGCTGTTAAGGATGATACTCTTTTGTAGAAAAATTACCGTAGAACTCTGGGACATCCCCTTTCTCGCTGCGGTAACTGCCTGCGTTAAATAACCCAACTCTTTCTCTGGCATTTTCATTCTACGAACAGACAATGGTAGATGGTCGTATTACGGGCATAATCGGGTATCATTATAGGACCTACTGGAAACATTGCATAACCTTACCGAACACAGCCCCGCATGATCCTTCGATGGACGCCTAACAATGACTATAATGTATGCTCCCGCGCTCTAAACTTACATTCCATTTCTTCCTCCTAAGATTTATCCTCTCTCCTCAATTTATTCGCACGATATGGCAACTCTGGACGAGCAACGACAGCGACGACGAGCGGAGGCTGAGCGCATCATGCGCAACTACGACAAGAAAGGGCGGCCCGTCCGTTACTACTCCCACAAGGTCGGTATCGCAATATTTAAATATGCCATCATGTATCCAATCTGGGGCGTCCTCTGGGTATTTGCCATGTTCTGTTTCACTGGTCGTCGGCCGTTCAGTCATGGTTGGTGCGGTACCGGCAGGATGCAAGCTGAGCGGCGCAAGAGAGTCAACGCGAGGGTGAAGTCCAATTTCCCGCGTCCACTCTATCGGCATAAGCCCAAGAACCATGACCCGAAATCCGAAGGGCGCTACGTGATTGATGAGGCAGCGCTGAAGAGAAGGCGTCGACTATCTTTCGGGGCCGATGACCAAGGGCAGCCCCAGAAACTGAAGGGTCTACTTAGGCGCGCAAAGCGGACTGTTTTGCTGGGCCTTGGAGGGACTAAACCACCACTGGAGCGCAGCCGTCTATTGGAGCTTCCGGCAGAGATCAGAGCCCTCATCTGGAAGTATGCTCTTGGAAACCGTACAATTCACCTCTTCTACGGCGAGCCCGTCAGGCGCCAACCCTTCGTCTTCCCGCTCAAAGCTAGTCTTTTCCCCGTGAGGATCAGGCGCGTGGGGAGGGGTGGTAAGGTTTTTCGGAGGCTTAGCTGTGTAGAATGTGTTCACAGAGAAATTCCGACTGGCTGGGAGGATCGACATCCCTTGCACGATAGCTGTCCAGACTGCGGTGTGTTATGGAATGCTTTTGGCGAATGCACTGGCAAGGTGCAGTGGGGAAATATACCAGGTGCACTTTGGAGCACGAGTCCGTCGGCGAAGGAGATGGTTTCCGTCGTGGCAGTGGAAAGAGAGTGGAAGCCTTTAGCGTTGCTTAGCACTTGTCGACAAATGTAAGTCTATGTTTACCGTATTGCGCTCTAAGAACACAACATCTCTGACGGTTGAGAAAGCTACAAAGAAGCCATCGATCTTTTATACAGCGACAATATCTTCCATTTCCCGCTCCCGAATGAGTCCCACTTCTCCTTCCCGTCCATCTATCCCAACCCAATCCAAGATTTCTCAAACACGATTCTAGTCCAGCGGTTCAATCGTATCACTCGCGTCTCCACCACCGCATTCATCAACTCTCAACTGTTCGGAGGCCTTTCCGATGTATTATCTCAACACCTACCAGGCGTTCATTACCTAGAGATACAGGCGATGATGTTGCATGTTCGAGGCCTCACAGTTCCAGATATAACGGGCCTCCTAAAGCTTGTAAGGGAGATGAGAAATAGAGTACCAGGTGTAGAGGTAATATTAAGAGCTGATCTGGATAGTAATGTTCTCGCCATGCTAGTTAATATCGAGCTGCCGGAGGGAGTTCAAGTCATCACAGTGCCAAATGAAGTGTGGGAAAGGAGGGCAACGATCTTCGAGGGGTCCCACAACATCGGCCACCACAATATAAGCCCCGTATGATCTTACAAGGCAGGGCTGGCGATATGGCGTGTATGATTTACGGCTATAAGAAGCCTGTGCTGGTCCTGAAAGGTGTAAGTTATTACCAACATGCTGGCCCCTGTATAGGCCTGGGTTTGCCTGCCAAGATTGTCAGGAAGGACTTGAAAAGGGAGGAATTATTGGGATCAAGATGCTCAATCTTATGCAAAAGACTCTTCGACATCGTTTAGATAATATCAGGTACCTCAAAGTCCAGAATAACTGAGTAAGTGAGTTGATGGTCAGCGACATAAGCAATATCTGACATCACCGTTGCCGATAAACCGCGAGCTGAGCACTTGGCGCACTTCACTAGAATCGAAAAGGGGGGCATTGGATCCTGAAAGTCGGAACGTTGGCCGGAACGGGAAAAGAACTGCTGGCTTCTTAGCTCGTGGCCTATTCCAAACATGCGGCACGCGTAGTCACTTCTATCACGAACGTGTAGATATCATCACACAATAAATCTAACACGCAGTGGTTCGTGCTGGTATGCAATGGTCCAACGTGTAGAAGCCCGATATGCGGTAGAGCGCATCGGGCCTCTCAAGAAACGCCATTCCATATAGCAACAGGCTGTAGATGAAGGGGTTCCATTATCGTGCCCCATGTAGATGACAATAAAGAAATCAGATCCCTTAAAAAGGCATGTCTAACCAGGGATAACCTGTATCCCTATAATTCTAAGCACTCTTTAAAGGTGATCCCAACAATGTCAGCAACTACGGAACCAGCGATTCCACTCGATAGCAAGCTTTGCTTTCCCCATCAATCGGGCATCATATTCTAATTCACGCAAATCATATGATTTCATCGTCAACTATTGCTTTATGTGTACAGCTTTTAGGCAGTAGACCCTGTGGCTTCCATGGCATGCGGGAAATCGCGCCAGGCCAACTTATTAATTGTTATCTTTTAAGACAAACATAGTTCCATACCAGCCATACGCTCGGCTTAGTCTCCTGCCATGACGGCGAGCTACAAGGAACGGAATCTTGCCTCGAGGGTGCGGCTCGTGAAATTGGATACTTCTCTCAACATCAAGCCTGGTGGGTTGAAAGTGCCAAACCGATCCGTACAGTTTTTCAGCTGTGAACCCCGTGACTTCCATTGCATGCAGAAAGTCGCGCCAGGCCACCTCGCCGGCGGTAGTATTAGCAGCCGGGTCGAAGAAGACAGTACGAAAGACCTTGAGCGCCCGGGCGTCGACTTTAAATGTAGGTTGAACATCCGGTAGACTTCCCGGAGGTGGCACTGCCGCCGTATCATCCTCACTTGTTGATTCGACCTCCGACACTCCGCGACGCTTGACCTTGGTTTTGCCAGCTGCCGATGCCAAAACTTCGGCCCGGGCAGAAGTAGACCCAGTCTCTTGGAATAGGCGCGAGAATGGGAGTACATAGTCATACGACGCATTGTTCTGATTTGCCTTCTCTTCTTTCCTGGCAGCTGGCTCAACCCACTCCGGCGTGCGCTGTAGGTAGCGCGGCTGTGAGATGACTTGCTGGTAAGCTGTACCATTCAGACTTCCGGTTTTGCGGTACAGCATATCGTCCACCGCATTCCAGAATGCATCTAGGTTTGCTTCGGACCTTCGAAGGGTCTCGATGTTTGCCTTGTTTTGGCGCTTTCCTACCGGATATTGGAATTTTCCATCGGAGGGATCTCCCAGCTGCCAAATGGCGTTAATATTGTGCTCTTTGAACGTGTCATGTATCTTGGCCCAGGGTTTGGTGTGTTCTTTGAACTGTTTTTTGATCCCTTCTTTTCTATCGACAAGAGCTGACTCGAATCCATTGGCCCAGGGTTGGAATATCTCGAGTTGCCTGAAACATTCACCCGTGATAGAAAGCTCGCCAATAAGCATTGCAATGTATGGGGATATAAGTTCTAAAGCCTTGGGTTCTGCTTTCAAAAGTCTATCAAGCTCGTCGATAACTGTGGTCATCCGACATAAGAATAGATCATAACCGTCTTCCCATAATGTTGTGAGCAACCAGAGTAGCTGTTGCGTGACTTTATCCCTTTTCATGCTGTTTGGTATAATCTTCGTGGATGAACTTGCCGATCTTAAGTCACTCCGAGCGAAAAAGGCCCTCATGGGCGGCGGGGCAACCACTGACAATTTCAACCGATCAAGCACCCCCTTCGTCACTTGCTTGAGGTAGTGCTGGAATTTGAGTAAAGCCGCAAGGTATTCCTCTGGCAAATCCTTTTGAGGGGATAGTTCCGGGCCGTACTTCCGGGAGAGTTCACATAGGTGGATTGCTTGGTTTCGAAGTTCTGCGAAGCTCTCAAGTTGAGAGAATGACTCAATGAGGACAGAGCTAATCACTCGAGCCCACGGATCATCACGTGGGAGCTTTGAGGTTAAATGGGCGCCTACCAGATGCTCTTTCATGTCGAGCATAGTCTCTGCGAAGTAGCTTGGATCCTCACGCAGTGACCAAATGTGATCTTCGGCCCGTACAGTTCGAGCTGAGAGGAGAGACTCAATCTTCTCCAAGTCTAGTCTAGCAGGGGGCCTATAGGGTGCTTCTTTGGCCATGACACTCAAGGTGGAGAAGCCGGTAGCGTCAAGGCTCTCTTTCAACGGCGGTTCTGGTTGAATTGTGAACTTGTTGCTTGTCATCTCATCCAAAGGAATATCATGGAGAATCGTTTTGCAGCAATCGACGAGAAACTCGAGGAGGCGTTCTTGGGACTCGAGGATTAGAAGCCCTTCGCCTGGGAGAAACTGTTTACGACTATGCATCCAGTCGAATGCATCTTCGTGATCTTCCCAAGCGATCAGTCGTCCGTAGTCTTCCTGTCGAGTTATGCCATTCAAGGTCATGACATGCTCATTGAGAAAAATGGCCACGATAGCCATCGTGACTTTCCCTAGATGCATCGCTTCCCCGTCAGACGCAGCAAAGAGGCTTGGGTGGTTCCGGCCCCTGGAATTGAGTAGTAGAGGTAAAGTCTTAGGCTCGCCCAGATCCTCCTGATTGATGAGTGGCCAAATGAAAGAGGAGCGATGCTGTATGGCAACACTGTTCAGGTTCCCAGCGTGTTTGTAAAAGGCGCCGAAGTCGGGGCGGTGTGTGGGCGGCATGCCTGGCCAAGCTTGCAAAAGGATGGCAAGGCGCTGTGTTCTAGTCTTCTTCTCCCACCGTTTCCGTATCGTCGCCTCATGGCGCTCGAGAATACTCTGCAATTCCTCATAATAGGCGAAAATGTTGGTGGACCGGTCTTTTGCCTCCTGGCGAACTTCACTTGGCTTAGGTATCTTGGGAGGGGCCATGCCTCTGGAAGCGAACATCCCGAACGGGTCACTGTTATTGCTCCAGTTGATTTCTGGCACTTCAACGCCATCAAGCTCCGGATGGGGCTTGAATGGGTCGAACTGGTGGTTTGTCAGGGACCGTAGTGGATTCATTGCGACTGGCGCTCTTGAAGGGAGTCGAATGTGTCAAGGTAGTCTTCCCGGGACCTTGGACAGTTAAAGGAAGTTTGGTGATGATTGATCGATATACGTGAGACTACAGATCAACTGACCATCCGTAGGCTTGGCTACCATACCTAAGTCGGAAAGTTATAGGGCAACCACCTATATTTCAATACATCGGTCGCAGCCTTAACTTTCAATATAAAATATTTCAACTTTTAGAATTTATTATAGTGCAATTGTAATAACTTGCCTAGCTAATTGTTTAATTTATAGCTTAACTAGCTAGGTAAGGCCTTACGGTTGCAATTAAATACCCTACGGTTGTAGTTAGGTACCCTATAGTGGTAGTTAGGTGCCCTACGGTCGCACGCAGCACAACTGAGTACTCAGTAAGTACTTCTTGGAAATTCGTTGTGTTTTTTTTAGTTTGTTAGCTAAATGTCGATGAGTACTCACTTGAATGGTACTTCGACCTCAACCCCACAATTTACCAACTTGGTCAGTACGTACCCAGTAGCCAAGACCACGGATGGTCAGTTGATCTGTAGTCTCATATACGTAAAAAGTAAGTACCTAATCCATGTACTAAATCCTAGCAGTATGGAGGGGTACCTATCGCGACTAGTCAAAATACAGCAATACCAAGTACCCGCTCAACACTGCCAGACACCTGAAGCATTTATGAATTATAAAAAAGGTTGTGTAAGAAAAGTGCAGAGTTATGCAACGAGTAACGTCACGGCCGATTGAGTTGTACGTAGTTATTGGAAATCAACCGCAATGTTATATTAGCGAGTAAGTACGAATCGGCCTCTCTCGAATGTCTATAGCCACCATAGTACCCTAAAAGCCCCCCCATCAAACGCAACGCAATTACAGTAACCTTCTGTAACGGAGAAAAACAACGCCGCTGTTTGCAATCTATCAACGGAAGCAGTGACACCTACACCAGAGGGAGCTTGGGAATGAAGGCAAGGGGGCTTTAGGAATCACTTACAGGGAGAGAGAGAGAGAGAGAGAGAAAGACGGGATCTAGAATATCTTAATCAAGCTGATGAAGCCTACAGTCAGTAAACCAAATAACAGAACGCCAACAGTCTCAAGAGGTCACCTACAAATCGTCAAACCTTCATAACTTACCGCAGTGTACGCTAGACCTCTCGACTGTCTATAACCACCATAATACCCCTGAAGTCGGAAATAAAGGAAAAACAGCGTGTGTTGTGTCTTCATCTGTAGGGCCTAAGATGAAGCGAAACCCACCCTTTGAACTTCGTGCATTCCCGCGCAGGAGGAGTCTTGGGGAACTTTTCTGCCTCCTTATCGGAAAGTCTAGTAGTTAGAGATATGCTAGGTTTCACTACTAGCTTATATGGGGGTTAAACATTGACAGTAAGAAGAGTCCGACGCGGAACCGCACGGCGAGCGGACCCGGACTAGATCTAGGTGAACTGCTTGTGGGAACCTGGTTGGTCTTCTGCTAAATCCCGGGCGGGGGTTGGCCGAGAGTTTTCACTAGCACGCCGTCGGCGAAGGCATCTACTGCGACATTGATAGATATCTGGTAATGGAGGGACTGTCAAATAATTACAAAAGCATGAAGTGATCTGTTAGACGTTTGCTAGTTCTGGATTTCTTGGGCTTCGTGAATGGCTCTCCGCAGCTCTCGTCATGTTATGCGGGCATTCACTAACGAAATGCAACGGGGTGAACGTTACAGTGCTGCTAAGAGAATATAGTAGGTAAGTAGACGTCTTTTGTTACATACCAGTCTTTTTTAACTGAAGAATTATTTATAAATAGCTCCAAATATATGTTGCCAATGCCACCGTACTCTTGAGCAGTTGCGTCTCGCTTCAGTCTCTAGTCCTTTTTGTTCTTATCGCCATTTCTACGCTGCACTGCATTAGTCTCCTAGATGAGTGTGTGTACGTAGAAGGAAGGTTGAGGAAGGATCCTGGTCTGTATTATTTGTACGGATAGTGGCCAGGTTCTGTCTAGAATCTAGATCGAGCCAAAGACAACACTTCCTGGATAACTGATCTGTGCTCGACTGTGGCTGATCCTTTGTGGCTGGTGTATATAAGTAACCTACCTAGGCAGGTTGGTGGCGTTCTTTAAATAGAAAAGAGATGGAGCAATTCACACGGAATCTGCCGTGATTGATATAATAGGTAATAAAGCCGTTCTTCAGGAATAGCAGTCGGGTTGAACGTTTACGTACCTAGATTGTTACGTAGTAAGCTTTATTCCGCGCGACCCCGGTTGCTGTGGGCTGATTTATTCGGTTAAGCAAACCATTCCCCAAGAAAGAGGGCTAATTGTGGACACAGATATAGCATCATTCTGCTTGTGCTTGGCTTGTTGATTTGTCAAGATTTCACACGACTCGCACAGCAACGTATATGCAACTTGACCCGAGTCATGAGAGTTTTAATCGACCGTGCCGCATGGAATTTGGTTAACAATGGAACGTAGTATACGAAGAGTGGGAAAATATCAGGCAGTCCCCTTCCTAGCACGAAGTTAAGTATATATATAAGTACGAACACCGACGTGACAGAAGACAGATATTTACTAATACAGCGGCTCTCCCTTCTTTGGTATCCTCGAAGTTATTCCTAGGTCCTCCAAGATATTCACTACGATAATTCTTTTCGTCATGCGATCTTACGCCTTGCTCGCTGTTTTCGCCGCTTCGGTAACGGCTCGCCCTTCTACCACCGAAGTTGAATCTCGTCAAACGGAGCTGGCGAGCTGGCCGGCTATGGGCGGGAGCCTGGCGCTGGGAACCATTGGTAGCACCCTCGGTTTCAGTGTCTTTGCGCCTCAAAACTATGTAGACGGCGCCCCGAGCTTTGCCGCCAGTGTAGGTCCATTCGCTCTTTGAACTTCCGCGAACCCACATGTATTCCTCGCTCTGCGATATACCTGCTCACTTACTGGACGTGGGGAAGAAATGAGGTGTTGATCATAGAAATTTACTAACCGGTGTTTTTTTATCATTAACAAAGTTTGGCGCGTTTTCGTACGCGGCGAACATATATACCGATTGTAAGGGTTTTATTGACGGCAACGGTACTGTCGAGGCAACAGCCGCTTGGAATGGGGGTTTTCCCCCTCAGCCCACTACGATCACCGTCCGCCACACGTTCACAACCGCTGCTGGGAAGGCCGTCATTGCTTCAGGCACCTACTCGACGACTAATTCCAACATTGCCCAATTCCACATCTCTGTTGGTAGTGTCAACTAATACACTATTGGCGAGGAAGCTCAAGTGTTGGTGATGGACAAGTGGAGAAGTAAGCTGTCCTTCGCGAGACGGCTATCAGGGTCAAGACTGGGGCGATTCTGTGGCAATTAAAGTTATTGAAGGTATCTTGATATTAGATGCAATTGTTAAAGACTTGGTATAGAGGCCTTCAGGTTAAGACTAGAATGTCTAAGGTCCGAAAACGAAAACTTCGTGGGACCTTGCTTAAGAAGTTAAATAATCGTTAACCTTATCTTTAAAAAGATATGTGCCTATGCAGTGAGCACTTGTAGGTGTAGTCTAGTGTGTATTCTAGTAACTATCGTCAAATCTGCATGAATGCGCCGCAACTAGCTATACCGTGCACCTCCACTTCCGCCAAGCCCACAGGTTCGAGTTCGTGGCAGTTCGTGGCTTGACATGGAGACCTTGCATCGTGACCTTAGGTCTTGACTTAATTCATAGCTCGACCGGGAACTTGATTAGCCTGCTTCGTTGTCGTTATTGTTTCTACATGTTCTATCATGCACTACACCAGAAAATATCTGGCCGTGCAAGTTAGGATACATCAGCGTAGGGTTTGCAAAAGCCCAGCCCATGGGCGCCCGCCAAGAGCCCATGGGCCCTTGGCGGGCACCCAAGTAAAGTGTCACGGACTGGGAAGTAAGGTCAGGTACAATAATAATAGTATTCTGAAAGTAGGTAACTGTCTTCAAAACTAAAGCTTGAAGAAAAGAAAAATCTTCTACAAAGTAGGTGTATACATGGGCTGTATTATATATCCTAGCCTAAAGGTTTTATATATAACAACTATTTTTTTTTTAAAGCAGGTTATTTTTAACTTACAGTATTAAAATAATTTATTTGCTAATAAAATAATTTTACATTTTATTTTATTTAATAATTAGCTTATAATTAATTTATATAAAAAACTATTATTATTATAAACTTTAATTAATAAATATATTTTAATATATAGCAATTTTTTTGTTTATTTTTTTAATTTATAAAAATATTATAATTTATATTATTATTATAGCTAATTTAAGTAAGTTTTATTAAGTATAAATTTGTTAGCTTTTTTTATATTTTTTTTATTTTATGTTATTTTTTTTTTTAAGTATTATTTAAATTTAAACTTTTGTTTAAAAATATTTTAACTATATTTTTTTTTTATTTTTATATACTTTTTGCTTTTAATTTATATTATTTTTAAATTATTATTATTATTTTTTATATATTATGTTTTTTATTTATTATTAAATTAAAAAAGCTTATAATTATAAATTTAATAAAAAAGCTATGCTTATTTTTATTTTTAATATATTTATATATTAAGCTAGTTTTAGTTATATTAAAAATAGCTTTTAGTTTAAAAAAAGTTTATTATTTAAAGTTTATAATATAATATAATAGCTTAGTTTATTTATTTATAAAAACTATTAAAAAAGTTATAATATTTATATTTTTATAAATAATTTTATTTTTGTTTTATATTTAAATTTTTATATTTAATATTAACTATTTTAGCTTTTAACTATATTATAGTTTAATATAATTTGCTTTAAAAAATTGCTAAACTTTTTTTTATGTTTTTTTTAAACTAAATTTAATAAATTTAAATAATTTTTTTTTATATTTATATTTAATATAAATAAAAAGCATTTTTAAAATATATTATTATTTTAATACTAAAAGTTTATTAAAGCTTAATTTTAACTTTTAATATTTTTTTATTAGCTTTTTTTTTTTATTATATTTATTTTAATTATATTAATAAAATTTTTAAAACTAAAATAAGTTTATTTAATGTTTAATATTTAAACTTTAGGTTTATTATTGCTTAAAATAGTACTTAAAAAAAAACTATATTATAAAAAGCTTTATAGCATATTTATAAGCTATATATAATAAAAACTATTTAAACTAAGCTTTTTTTAAGTTTTTTAAAAAAAGTAATAAGTGTTAATTGTTTTATTATAACGCTTTATATATAAAAAACAAATAGTTAAAAAGTTTTTTTTGCACTTTATATATTAAATAATATATTAATTTATACTAGCTATTAACGGCTTATATTTTTATATTAGCAGCCTGTTTATAGCAATATTACACTTAACAAAACAATTAATAAAGCAGTAAAATAGCCAAATATAATAAGTTAATTATTAGTAGCTATATATATTGCTAAAAGCTATATTAATAACTATTAGCAACTATTTATAACTACTAATATATAGTTATAAATATATAATAGCAAGGTTAAAAAATAAAAAAAAAAAGTAGTAAGCTATATATAGCTTATATAGCTTGCTTTTTTTTATAGTAAAGTTATTTTCCACTATTTTAGTTTATATGTTAAGCTAGGTTTAACTATTTAATATAATTTAATTATTTGCTTAGGTAGTAAAATAAATTTATTTATTTTAATATTAAATTAAAATTATTTTAATATTAATAATTTAATTTATTATTATTAACTATAAAACTTTAGTTTTTTAGCGCTAAACTTTTATATATTAAATTATAGCTTTTTTTTTTTTAATATTATAAATATTTTATATTAAATTTATTTTAAACTTAATTTTAATATATTAAAAATATAAATTAATATATTTAATATAAATATTTAATTATATTATAAGCTTAATTTTTAAACGCTAAATATTTAAATTAATAAACAAAAATAATTTATTTTATAATAAAAATAAAAAAAGCTTATAAAACTATTAATAAAATAACTAAAAAGTTTTTTAATAAGTATTAAACTTTATTAGCTAATAAAAATATTTTAGTTTTTAAAAAATAAGTTTTTTAAAGCTATTTTATATATAGTTTATTAATAAAATATAAAATTTTTTTAAAATAATAAATTTAATTTTTATTATATATAAATAATTAAAATTTTAAAAGTTATTATTATTATTAAAGTTATAAAAGTTTATAAAAAATTAATTAAGCTATTTTTAAAACTATTTTATTAAATATTTATTAATAATTAAATATTAATTAATTATTTTTTATTTTTAATAACTTTTTTTTTTTTTAAAACTTTAATTGTTTTAAAAACTATTATATTAATAATTAATATTTATTAATTATATTTAATAAACTAGCTTTTTTATTTAACTTTATAATATAAATTTTTATTATATATTTATTTATTTATTATATTTTTAACTTTTTAGTTTATATTAAAGTTTTTAAAAGCTAACATAAATAATTTATTTATTAATTTAATATTTTAAAGCTTTAAAAATTATATTAAAAATATATTATAAAAATAGTTATATTATATTAAAAAAAAAAAATAATAAACTAGTAAATTTATTTTGCTTAAAATTTAAAATAAACTTATAAATTTAAATGTTAACTTTTTATATTTAAATTTTAAATTTTTTATTAAAAAAGCTATTATTTATTTTATTTTATAGTTTATTAATTAATATTTATTATTATAATATTTTTAATGCTTTTTAATTATAGTTTATTATTAATTTATTAATTTATTTTTAATAGTTTATAATTTATATAATTATTTTTATATTATTAAAACTTTTTTTAAAATAAAATTGTTTTTAATAAATAGTTAAAATTTAAATATATAGCTATATAAAACTTTAAAAAAAAATTTGTTAATAATATTATTTATAATAAAGTTTATTATAAAAAAAGCTTAAAATAATAATTAAAGCTAATTAGTTTATTTATTATTTATAAAATATTTTAAATATTTTTTAATAATTTAATTTATATATTTTATTTTATTATAATTATAGTTTAATTTTTATTAAAACGTTAAATATATAATATTTGTTTTTTTTTATATTTAGTTATTTTTATATAATAAAATTAATTATAAATATATAATTATTATTATATAATTATTTATATAAATAATATAAATATAATATAAATTTTTAATAATTTTATTAAAACTATTTTATATAGTTATTTATTATATAATAAACATAGTTTTAAATTTAAAAATAAACTTAATATATATATTAAGCTAAACTTTTTTTTATTATATGTTTAATTATTAAATTTTAACAAAAAAAATAATAAAAAAATAGCTATTTTAAGTTTATTAATTAAACTTTATTTAATATACTATATATATTTAAATTATAGTTTATAGTTAAATATATATGTAAATAAAAATGTTATAAAAATAAAAAATAAATAAAAGTTTTATTTATAAAACAATTATTTTTTTTTTTTTATTATTATTATTATAATACTTTTATTATTATTATATTTTTTATAATATTATTATTATTATTATTATTAATAATATATTATAATAAGCTTTTAAAGTAAAGCTTTAATTAAAACTATTTTTAAATTATTAAAAGTAATTAAAAATTTTAATATTTAAAATATTAATAAGTTTAATAATATTTATAAACGTTATTTTATAATTATATATTTTTTTATATATTTAAATAATTATTAATATTTAAAATTTTATAAAGCTATAATAAAAACTAAAATAAACTAAAATAAAATAAACTAATATAAAACTAAAAATATTAAAAAAAAAGTTTTTATTAAAGCATTTTAAAAAGTTAATAAATATATAAATTTAAAATATAATTAAGCATAATTAACTTATTATATAATAATAAGCTAAATAATTTAATAGCTAATTATAACTTAAAATAAAAGCGTAATAAAAACGTTTTTATAGCTATTATTTAAAGCTTAATTAAAAAGCGTTATTATAAAAAAAAAAGCTATTTTTAGCGTTTTAGCTTTTATTATATTTATATAAAAAAAAAGCATTAAAAGCGTTATTAAAAATTATAGCTTAATAAAAAGTTTAGTTTAAAGTTTAAATTAATTAATTAATAATAAATATTTAATTATATTATAATATATAAAATATAAATTATTAAATAATTATAAATAAACTAAAGCTTATTTATATATTTTATTTAATTATTAATTTTAAAATAAAATATAATTAAATATTTTTTTTTAATTTTAAAATAATAATATAAGTTTAATTAAAATTTATTAATAAATATAGTTTTTTAATTAAAAATAATATTAATAAATAATTTATATTAATATTTTATTTTTTAATAAAATAAAATAGCTAATTTTATTAAAATTATTATAATATTAATAAAAAAAAAGTATATTAATTTAATAAACTTATTTATAATAATAAATATTAAGTTTATTAGTTTTTTTTTATAAAAAGCTTTTAATAAAATTATTATAAAGTTTATAAAAAGTTTTTTTATAAAAATTATAAATATAAAAAAATTATTAAGTTTATTATATTTTTAATAATATTTTATTTTAGCTTTTAAATAAATTATATATTTTTTTATATAGTTTTATATATTAGTTTTTATTTTAAGCTAATAAAACTTTTATTTTAAAAAGTTATAAATATATTTTTAATTAAAATAGCTAATTAAAAAATTATTATAATATAGTTTTATTAATTAAAAATAAATAGTTTTTTTTAAAAAAATATATATATAATTATTATATTTAAAAAAATTGTTTTTAATAAATTATTAAAGCTTTATTAATTTATTATTAATAATTTACTTTATTAATTATTAATATTTAAAATTTTTTTATTAAATTTTTTTAAATAAAATTTAAAAGTTTTAATTAATATTAAAACTTTAAATATTTTTTATATTTATAGTTATTTATATTTATAAATATATAATTGTTTATATAAAAATAATATGTTTTTTTAAAAGTTAAATAATAAAAACTTTTTTTATTAATATTTTAAATAATTTATTTTTAATATAAATTTAATTAATTATAATTTTATATTATAAAGTTAAAAAAAATTTATATTTTAAAATATATTATTTATATAATTAAAATATTATAAAAAAATATTAGCTTTATTTTGTTTTTTTTTTTTATATTTAATAATAAAATTAAAAAAAGCTAAATATATATATTAGTAAGCTTATTTATTATTTAATTTAAATATTTTTATAAATATTTAAAAATTATTATAATTAATTAACATTTTAATTAAATATTTATTTTTTTATAAATAATATTATTAATATTTAAAATAATTTATTATAATTAATATTTTTTAATTTAATATATTATATTTTAATTTTATATTAAAAAACTTTTAAAAATAAAATAAAATAAATTATTTATAAATATAGCTTTAAAAATATTAATTTTTATTAATATTTATTTTTTAAAATTAAAATATATAAAAAAAATAATTTGCTTAAATATATTTTTTAGTTTATTAAAAATTGCTTTTATTAAATTATTTAAAAAAATTTAATTTTTTTTTATTTTAGTTATATTTTTTTTTAAATAATAAGTTAATAATATAATAATTTAAAAATATTTTTTAATAAAATAATAATAAAAATTATAAAACTTTAAAAATTATTATAATTTATAATAAAAATTAAAAATAAGCTATTTTTTTATAATATTTATATATTTTAAATTTATTTTAATAGTTAAACTTTAAGTTTTATTGCTGTTTAAAGTAATATATAAAAAAAAAACTATATTATAAAAAGCTTTATAGCATATTTATAAGCTATATATAGTAAAAACTATTTAAACTTAAGCTTTTTTTAAATTTTTTAAAAAAGTAGTAAAGTTTAATTGCTTTATTGTAACTGTTATAGCTAGGTAGTTAAAAGACTTTTTTTGCACCCTGTATATTAAATAATATACCAATTTATATTAGCTATTAGCAGCTTATATTTTTATATTAGTAGCCTATTTATAGCTATATTATACCTAGCAAAATAATTAATAAATATAACAATCTAAAATAAACTTATATTTAGTAAATTATATAACTATATATATAATAAAAAAATAACAAAACAATTGCGCTATTAATAAGCTTTGCATATTTTATTATGCATATATATAACTATATATATTTATATATAGCTATAAGCCATTTTTATATTTTTTTTTTTTTTTTTTTTTTAGCTTAAAATTTTTGTTTATAAAATTAATAAACTAGTATTTTGCTATATAATAATTGTAATATTATTTTAAGCTTTAAAATTTATTTGCTAATAAACGTTTAATTAAATATATATTTTTTATTACTTTGTATAACTAGTAAAATATAAATTAGTTATTTTAATAACTATAACTTTAACTTAACTATAATTATAACTTTTATTTTAATAATTATAACTTTAATTTTAATTATAACTATAACTTTAAATTTTATTAAACTTTATGTTTAATTAACACTTTAGCACTAAATTATTTATAAAAAAAGCAATTTATAGCAGCTATAAATAACTTAAATAAATAACTAATAATTTATTTACTTTTATTAAAACTAATAAAAAAAAGTTTTATAAAGCTTTAATTTTTAGCTATAAAAACAAAAAAGTTTAAATTAATACTGCTAATAATAATTTTAAAATAAAATAATCTAATAAAAATATTTTATTAGTTTTTACTAATAAAAGCAATATAATAAACTAAGCTATTATTTAACTAGCAGCTAATAATAATAAAAAAAAAACCGGTTATAATATAAAGTTATTTATTTTATAATAAAAAATTTAATAGCTATGCAAGTTATTAAGCTAATAAACTTTTATTATAAAAAAATATATAAATAATATATTTTTAAAAAATGCTAATTTTATTTTTTAGGCTAAAAAAATAACTATATAATTAATATTTTAATTATAAGCAGTTTATAAAAACAAATAATACTAACAATATAAAAATAAAGCAAAAGTTAAAGCTAAATATTTAAATAAGTTTAGTAACAATAAAAATAAGTTTAATATTTAAATATATAAGCTAGTAAACAAGTTTAAAAAAAATAAACTAACGTTTTATAATAAAAAAAGCTAAATAAAATATTTATTATTTTAGCTAAAAAAAAAAGTTTTTTAATTAATTAAAACTTAATATTAATTAATTTTATAATTTTTTAATAATATAACTAAAATAATTTAAACTTTAATTATTGTTTATTATAACTTTAATTAAACTATTATTGTTTAATAAGCTTTAAATAAATATTAATATAAACTTTTAAATAACTTTAATATTTATAACTTTATTTTAACTTTTAATAGTTTAGCTTAAAAAATAATAATATTTAAATTTAAATAGTTTTAATTATTATAAAAACATTTAAATATAAACTAAAATACTAAACTTTTTAAAGCTAACATTAATTAAATAATATTTTATAAATAATTTTATAATAAAATAACTAAAGCTATTTATAATTTTACTTAAGCAAATAAATAAACTGCAATTAAATAGCTAAGCTAAAAGTTTAACATGCAAGCAAAAAAATAAGCAACAATTTTTTTATACAGAAAAAAAGCAAGCTATATAAGCTATATATAGCATAGTTTTTTTTATATAATTAATTATTAATAACTATATATTAACAGCTATAAATAGCTGTTAGCAAACAATTAATATAGCTGCTTAATAGTATATATAGCTGCTAATAACTAATATAACTATATTTAGCTATTTTACTGCTTTGCTAATTGCTTTGTTAAGCATAATACTGCTATAAACAAGCTACTAATATAAAAATATAAGCTGTAAATAGCTAGTATAAATTAATATATTATTTAATATATAAAGCATAAAAAAAACTTTTTAACTATTTGTTTTTTATATAAAGTGCTATAATAAAGCAATTAGTACTTATTACCTTTTTTAAAAAATTTAAAAAAGGCTTAGTTTAAATAGTTTTTACTATATATAGCTTATAAATATGCTATTAAAGCTTTTTATAATATAGTTTTTTTTTTATATACTGCTTTAAGCAGCAATAAACTTAAAGTTTAACTATTAAAAAAGCTACTTATAATTATTAATGTTTTTATTAATAAAACTAAAAAAATAAAAACAAAGCTTTAGTTATTTATTAAAACTAAAATAATAATAAAGCTGTTTTAAAAAAACAAAATATTTTTTATGCTATAAAAGTTAACTAAAACAATAAAGTTAAAAAGTTAATTAAAAAATAAAAAAAAGTTTACTAAACTAATAATATTTATTTTAGTTATAACAAAATAAGTTATATAATAAAAAACTATTTAAAAAATTAAAATATTATTGCTATATTTATATAAATTTTGCTTAATAAAAAAAAATTAAATAAAACTTTAAGCTTTAGCAATTTAAAAAACTAAAAAAACTAGCAAAAAATTTTTTGCTAGTTTAATTGTTTATTATAATTAGTATAAATAGCTTAAAAAAATTATTTAAATTTATATTATTTATATAAATATAAAATAATAAAAAAAATATAATAAAATTTATTATTTTATATAATACTAAAGTTTAAACTAACTTTTTAGTTAATTAAAGTTTAGCAAAAAAATTAAAACAATAAAAACAAACGAAAATAACTTAGCTAAAAAAGCTAATATTATTAACTAACTATTATAAATATATAGTTAAAAAAGTAAAAAAAATTTTTACTATTATATTAATAATAAATAATTAAAAGTTTTTTAATTAAAAGTTTAAAATTATAAAAATAACTTATAATATTATAATTAGTTTTTATTAAATAATAACTTAAAAAATGCTTTTTAATTATAAAAAAAAATTGCTAACTATTATTTAATTTAAAAAAAACTGCTTAATTTTTAAACTATTTATAAAAATATTTTATAGCAAAAAATTAAAAATATTTAAATAAAAACTTAAATAACTAACAATTTAAAATAATTAAACAATTATTAAACGTTTAAAAAAAAACTATTAAATTAACTTAAATTATAAGCAATAAAAAAAAATAAAGCTTTTTATTATATTAATTTTTATAAAGTATATTAATTTTTATGCAAAAAAAACAAAAAAAATTATTAATATATAAGCTTTTTAAAAAAAAAATTAAAAAACTTTTAATAGCTAGCTAATATTGTTTTTTGTTAATAAAAACTTTAAATATATTAAGTTAGTAAAATAACTAATTTTAAAAAAGCTAGCTTATTTAAAAAGCTTGTTTTTAAAAAAGCTTTTTATTAAATTACTATTATTAAAACTAAGTTATAATATAATTTTAAAATTAAATAATAAGCTTTAAATAATTAGCTTTTTAAAATATTAAACTTTTATATAATATATACTATTAAAAAAAAAAAAAAATTAAAAACTTTTTTAAATAAACTTTATTAAATTATATATAAATTTAAATATAGCTTTAGTTTTTTTTACGCTAAAATTTTATTTTATTAAATAATAATTTTATATAAACTTTTAATAGCAAAATTAATTTTTAAAAAACTAATTAATATAAATTTTTAATTTAAATAATATTATATATAACTATTATAATATAATAATTTATTTAAAAATTAATATTATTTAAACTTTTAATTAATTAAAGCTTATATTATAATTTTATTATTTAATAATATTTTATATTTACTTAAGCATATATTAATAAAAAGTTTTACTTTTTAGCTTTAAAATTAAACTAGCTTAATAGTAAAATTTTATTAATATTTAACTATATAAATTGTTTAACTAGTTTATTAATATATATATAAATAATATATTAATTTATTTAAATAAATAAAAAAATTATTAAAAACAATATAAAAAAATAATTTTTTGTTTAAATAAAATAAACTTATAAAAAAATATTAAAAAGTTTTATTTTAGTATTATTATAATAAACTATTTAAAATAGTTTTAAAAGCTAGTAAAAATATTTAAATTAACTTTTATAAAATAAAAACAATTATAAATTAAAAATTTAAAAATTTAAAAAGCTTAATATTTATTTAATTATTTTTAAAACTATATAATTTTATATAAATATTTATTTATTATATTAGCAAAATAGCAAACTTTTAAACTAACTACTAAAAAAAATTAGCATTATAAAAGCTAAAATTTAAATAGCAAAAAACTTTTAAAACTTTAAAAAACTAATAAATATAATTTTAATAATTGCGTTTTTTAAATTTAGTATAAAAATTTAAGTTAAAATAAACATTTTAAAAAATGCTATTAAAAGTATTATTTAGCAAAATAAAAAAACAAAAAATAAAAGCTTATAAGCTATTTTTTTAAATATAATA